>CM038680.1:390646862-391191307 GCA_021605205.1 Aegilops longissima
TTTGTTAAACATGTCTTTCTCTATCCATCCATGCCTTTGTTTGCAATTATGGAGTGCCATAGCTTGAGTCAATCGAGCTCTACTTTTGCTATCAAATGTTTCTGGCAGATTGTTTACATGTTATTCAATTTTGCCAAGGTTGTTGTGGTTGATCCATGTATGCTATGTTATTGTTCTTGCCATGTATGTCTTCTATGTCATGTCTTCTTGATGTATGTATGCTTAGTTTATCATATAAGGCTCTGTAGTGAGTGCATTGAGCTTGTAAACATGCCTACTTGTTATCAGTTTTGACATGCCATGTTGCTGAATCTGTTATGAAACTTTCAATATTGACATGGGTGTTACTATATTTTCTAATCCTTTTTGGCTTATGGTCAGTAAGGGACTTTTGTTCTATGCTTTGAGTAGATTCATGCCATGCCATGTTTTGCTATTTTAAGTTCCTGTAGCATGTAGTTTTGCTGCTCTGAACATTGCAACCTGATGCTGTTTTGCCATGTCCAGCCTGATATTTTGTGCACTTTTGCCATGCTTGTTTGAACCTGTTATGATGTGAACTAGCCGTAGCTCAGTGCTCATCTTTTGTCAAGCATCTTGTGTAGATCACTGCCATGTGCTTTGTTGGTACGTTTGGGTGCAGTAGCTTAATTTCTTGTTGCTTGCTAAGTGGCATCATGCTGTTAATGGCAGATTTGTGCCATTCTTGTTTTGCTTGTCATTTGCAAACCGTGCATCCGATTCGGTGATCTTTATATCGATTTCAACGAAATCATCTCATCTTTCAGTGGCATACTTGGTTTGCCAAGTTGATGCCTAGTTCATCATTTTCCTTCGGGCGCTTTGTCGCATTGCATATCACATCCGCATATCATGTCATGTTTTGCATCATGTTGATTGTGCATTGCACGTGATTTATTGTGGTTCCTTTGTTTGTGTTCTTGCTTTGGGTAGAGCCGGGAGGCGAGTGCGTGAGCGAGGAACCTGTTGAGAACGCTTACGAGGATCAAGCTTTCGACAACTCGAGAACATTGCGGCAAGATGACCATACCCTCGAAATCACTTCTATCTTTGCTATGCTAGTTGCTCGCTCTTTTGCTATGCCTATGCTGCGATGCCTACCACTTGCTATATCATGCCACCCATATTGCCATGTCAGCCCTAACCATCCTTTCCTAGCAAACCGTTGATTGGCTATGTTACCGCTTTGCTCAGCCCTCTTATAGCGTTGCTAGTTGCGGTGAAGCTGAAGTTTGTTCCTTGTTGGAACATGGAGATGTTGTTCCTTGTTGGAACATGTTTACTTGTTGGGGATATCACAATATATATATCTGCTATAATTAATGCATCTATATACTTGGTAAAGGGTGGAAGGCTCGGCCTTATGCACTGTGTTTTGTTCCACTCTTGCCACCCTAGTTTCCGTCATACGGTGTTATGTTCCTTGATTTTGCGTTCCTTACGGTTGGGTGATTTATGGGACCCCTTGACAGTTCGCTTTGAATAAGACTCGTCCAGCAAGGCCCAACTTTGGTTTTACCATTTGCCACCTAAGCCTTTTCCCCGGGTTTTCGCGAGCCGAGGTCATCTTTATTTAACCCCGGACAGTGCTCCTTGAGTGCTGGCCCGAACAAGTAGAACTGCGGGGCCACCACGGGAAACTTCGAGGCTTGGTTTTACTCGTAGGATGTCTCATCCGGATGTGCCACGAGCGAGATATGTGCAGCTCCTATCGGGATTTGTCGGCTCAATCGGTGGCTTTGCTGGTCTTGTTTTATTCTGTCGAAATGTCTTGTAGTCCGGGATTCGAGATTGATCGGGTCTTCCGGTAGAAGGAATATCCTTCGTTGACCGTGAGAGCTTATAATGGGCTAAGTTGGGACACCCTGCGGGTAATATCTTTCAAAGCCGTGCCCGCGGTTATGAGGCAGATGGGAATTTGTTAATGTCGGTTGTAGAAAACCGAAGTTGACCTCAAATAAAATACACATCAACGCGTGTGTAACCGTGATGGTCTCTTCTCGGTGAGTCCGGAAGTGAACACGATGTTGGAGTTATGTCGGCGTAAGTAGTTCAGGATCACTTCTTGATCGCTACTAGTTTCACGACCGTGCTTTGCTCCTCTTCTCGCTCTCTTTTGCGATGTAGCCACCATATATGCTAGTCGCTTGCTGCAGCTCCACTTTACTACTCTGTCCTTCCTATAAGCTTAAATAGTCTTGATCTCATGGTGTGAGATTGCTGAGTCCCGTGACTCACAGATTCTACCAAAACAGTTGCAGTGCCGGCGATGCGGTCAGGTGGCGCATCCGAGCTCAAGTGGGAGTTCGACGAGGCGTGGTCGTTACTATGTGTCTTTTCTGATGATCAGTAGTGGTGCCCAGTTGGGACGATCGGGGATCTGTGTAGCATTTGGGGTATCTTCTTTTATTTTGGTTCCGTGGTCGGACCTTGAGTGTACTCTGAATGATGGATGTTTATTTATGTCTTGTGTGAAGTGGCATTGTAAGCCAACTATGTATCTCTTTCCTTATGTATTACATGGGTTGTGTGAAGATTACCTCACTTGCGACATTGCTTTCAATGCGGTTATGCCTCTAAGTCGTGCCTCGACACGTGGGAGATATAGCCGCATCGGGGGCGTTACAAGTTGGTAATCAGAGCCTTCCCCGACTTAGGAGCCCCCTACTTGATTGTTTGCTTGGCGTTGTTGAGTCTAGAATGGAAAATGTTTTGAGTCTTAGGATTATATATATCGGAGAGTAGGATTCTTTTACTCCCAGTCCCTTCATCGCTCTGTGAGGTCTCTGACGTAGAGTTTTGACTCTTCTCTCCTCAAATTTCACTAAAAAATTTAGGATCACGTGGGTATCTTGGAATCGTTCCGATGGTTTTGTGGCGAGAACATTGTTCTTGGTGCCTCGACATTTAGGGGTTGTGGCGGTGTCCGGGGAGTTGAGCTCCGAGGTGTTGTCGTCACAATTTTATCGTTGCGATTCTGGAATACGAGTTTTGCCGACATCGAAATCTCTTTTGTGCAGTTGTTGGTGAGATAACCCGATAACCCGATCTTGTGGTGAGTGCGGGAGTATTGCCATGACTTGTATAACGGATGTTTTTGAAGGTCGAGGTACCACGATTTCGAGGATTTCTTGGTTATGTGTTGACGGATGGATACATTGGATCTAGGTATTGTTAGTTTGGGTGATATATTTTGTGTCCCTGTATCCCCAACACAGATTGCATAACCAGAAAGTTTGGGAGTTTATAGGTGGGAATTCTAGTAGCTTACAGGATTTCTTTCCGACGGATGTATGATTTGAGATTGGGGTTCAACGTCTAGTGGTCCGCCCATTCACGGTCGATTCTGATGGTCGCGAGGCGTCTTAAAGAATCCTTGGCTATGCTGATTCGGGGCGTCTTGTTTGTCATTAATGGCGTCCGCTATCGTCGTGTCGTGTGGGCCCCACCACGAACACTTTGGCGAAATCTCTATCATGTGTTTGTTCGGCTCATTCTAGAAGCCAATCTTTTGTTTTCAGTTGTGATATTGATTTGTTTCTAAGGCAGATGTTGTTTCCATATCTTTATCTAAGTGGCTTCTCACCTTAATGGGCGTGTGATGATTAACTTTGGAATTCATTCGTTCATTCTTGTTGAATGTTTATTGTGAAGACTATATGTTGCAATTTCTATCCGTTGATTCTACTTGTCTATTTGTCTATCAAAGGCTAACGGATGTCACCCTCTTGAGGATGGCTCCGTAGCGTCGAATCCGGATCGCAATGATGGGGATCGGTCAACCCTCCACCTCCACCTCCGCCTCCGGAGGCTGGCAAGCTATCATGGCAGCCACCAATGCCAATGCTCAGATGATTTTGCAGCTCTTGCAAGAAGCGTTTCGAGGGCAAGGCAATCAAGGAAATCAAGGTCAAGGCAACAACCAGCCACACTTTGCTACTCTCGATCGGTTCCTCGCTAATCAGCGAAGTCTTTCGGTTTACGTAGCCGAGGCCACGAGCGCTGACGATTGGCTTGTGGACATCTGCAAGCATTTTGATTGTAGCAATGTCGGACACGAGGACTTTGTCAAGTTTGCATCGTTTCAACTCAAGGACCAAGCTGCTGAGTGGTACCGACAATACAAAGATTCGAGAGGAGGTCGTGTCATTACAGGATGAGTTCGCCGTGATTTGAGCTCACCACATTCGAAAAGTGTTGTTGAGAGCAAGCGTGAGGAGTTCCGCAATCTCAAGCAGAGCAACATGTCTGTCTATCAATACAATATCCAGTTCGAGCTTCGCTCGTTTTGCTAAGCAAGGCGTGCACGATGAAAAGAGTATGATCTATCAATTCGAGAGGTGGTGCGAGAGAAGATCTGCAATTAGCTCTTGTGCTTTTGAGCGAGATAAGTATGATGATTTCTACAACATGGCATTGAAGCAAGAAGCTGCCCAGCTCAAATGTGAGGCTTCTAAGAAGAGAATCAGGGATGCAGTTCAGTCTTCTTCTTCCTCTCAAGTGGCAGCTAAGCAGCAAGTTTTACCTTCCTCCTCCTCCGTTCCGTCGGCCTTATCGTGAGAAGAACTCAGGTGGCGTGGATCTTCCCACCCACCCAACCCAAGCTATCGAACAAGTCTAATTCTCAAGCTCCAAGGTCAAGTGCTCCTTACCACCGTCCGCTCTCGAGGGTGACTTGCAACAAATGTCGTGAGAAAGGTCACTATGCGAACAAGTGCTTCAACCAGGGCGCCTTCCGCCTCCTCCTCTGTGAAATCTTCCAGCAATGCGTGGTCAAGCATAATCCAAAGCATGCCAAGGTCAATATGATGAATGCAGCTCAAGCGGAGGAATCTTCGATGTGATAATGGGTAATCTCTCGATTAATGATATTCCTGCAAAAGTCTTATTTGATCTTGGTGCATCGCATTCTTTCATGTCATATCCTTTTGCATCGAAGCACAATGTTGACACGAGAGATTCTGTCCAAAGTTATGCAAGTTGTTTCTCCGGAAGGCTTATGAATTCTAGTTTGGTTGCTCCTAATGTCTCTATCAAGATGGGCGATTATAGATTTTGGCTAAACCAATTGTTCTTGGTGACTCGGATATTGATCTTATTCTCGGAATGGATGGCTTTCTCAGCACAAAGCTCAGCTTGATTGTGCTGCGGAAATTCAATTGACTCACTCTTCTAATGATGTGATCATCTATGCGCTCGTGATGAAACCATTGGTTGTTTTCTCTCAATGAGAAGGGCGAATTGGATGCTATCTCTCAGATTCGATCGTTTGTGAGTACCAAGATGTCTTTCGGAAGAGCTTCGGGTATGCCTCCTCATCGGCCGATTGAGTTCGTTATCGATCTTGAGCACGGCATTGAACCCGTTTGCAAGCGTCCATACAAGCTTGGACTGATGAGCTGAAGGAATTGAAGAAGCAGCTCGATGAACAAGAGCGTCTGGGTTTGATCGGACCGAGTTCATCTCCTTGGGGTTGTGGTGTTCTTTTGTCCGAGAAGAAGGATGGCGCGGACCGACTTTGCGTCGATTACCGTCCATTGAATAAGAAGACAATCAAGAACAAGTATCCACTTCCCAACATCAATGAGCTTTTCGAGCAACTCAAAGGTGCTAAAGTGTTCTCTAAGCTTGACCTTCGTATGGGTTATCATCAGATTCGCATTCGTGAACAAGATATTCCCAAGACAGCATTCAGAACAAGCTTTGGTTCTTATGAATATACTGTCATGTCTTTCGGCCTTGTCAATGCTCCTCCAACATTCTCTCGGATGATGAACTTCATCTTCAACCCCTACACCAATGAATTCTTCTTGGTGTATCTTGATGATATTTTGGTCTTCTCCAAGAATAAGAAGGATCATGCCAAACATTTGCGATTGGTGCTAGACAAGCTCGAGAGTATCAATTCTATGCTAAGTTCTCCAAATGTGAATTTTGGCTTGATGAAGTGCTTTATCTTGGTCATATCATCTCCGCCAAGGGCATCGCTGTTAATCCCGAGAAGGTGTCCGCAATTGTGAATTGGGAACCTCCTCGGAATGTCAAGCAGCTCCATGATTTTCTTGGTCTTGCAAGCTATTGCGAAGATTCGTTGAGAACTTCTCCAAGATTGCAAAGCCTCTTTCCAACCTCCTCCGAAGCATGTGAAGTATATCGGTCTCCACAGTGTGGCGTTGCTTTCAATACCCTCAAAGAAAACTTGTCACAGCTCTGTCTTGACTCCTCTGATGAATCCAAGCCATTTGAAGTTTTACGTGATGCTTCTCTTCAAGGTCTCGGTCTGTGTTAATGCAAGAGAAGAGAGTTGTGGCTTATACCTCTCTTGATTGAAGCCCAGCGAAAAGAACTACCCCACTCACGATCTTGAGTTGGCGGCAGTTGTCCATGCATTGATTACATGGAGACATCTCTTGTTGGGAAGGAAAGTGGACATTTTCACCGATCACAAGAGTCTCAAGTACATCTTCACTCAACCCAACCTCAACCTCGAGGCAGACTCGATGGGTGAAATGATTCAAGAGTACAACCCAAGTATTGAATATACTCGGGCAAGGCCAATGTCATTCAGATGCTTTGAGCAGGAAGGCTTCTTGCAGCAGTCTAATCCTCAAGCCCTTTCAGCGGATCTCTGTGAAGCTTTCCATAAGCTGAATCTTCAAGTTGTTCCTCAAGGCTTTCTTGCCAACCTCATAGTCTCTCCTACTTTGGAAGATCAGATTCGTGAGGCTCAACTTCGGATACCATGGTGAAAAAGGTGAAGCGTGGTATCGACAAGGGCATTTCAAGTACAAGTGCTTCCACGTTGATGACAAAGACACTCTTTTCTTTGAGGACGGATTGTGGTTCCTAAGGGTGATCTGAGAAAAGTCATTATGAGCGAGGCTCACAATTCGCTTCTATCCATTCATCACGGAAATGCGAAGATGTACCATGACCTCAAGCAGTCATATTGGTGGACTCGAATGAAGCGAGAAATTGCTCAATTCGTGAATGAATGTGATGTCTGCGGAAGAGTGAAAGCAGAACACCAAAGACCAGCTGGTCTCCTCCAACCTCTTGCTATTCGAAATGGAAGTTTGATCATATCGAAATGGACTTCGTGACTGGTTTTCCAAAGTCCAAGCGTGGAAATGATGCTATCTTCGTTGTCATTGACAAGCTTACTAAAGTGGCTCATTTTCTTCCTATCAAAGAATCCATCACAGCAGCTCGGTTGGCGAGCTATACACCTCGAGTTGTCTCCTTGCGGCATTCCACAAGTGATCTCTTGAGACCGTGGCAGCATCTTTACCTCCAAGTTTTGGGATTCTTTTGAAAGGCCATGGGCACCAACATTCGTTTCAGCACAGCTTTCCATCCTCAAACAAGTGGCCAAGTTGGCGAGTAAATCAAATCCTTGAAGATATGCTCGGGGCTTGTGTCATTTCTTTCGGTATGAAGTGGGAAGATTGTCTTCCATATGCGAGTTCTCCTACAACAACAGCTTCCAAGCGAGTTGGGCAAGGCCCCATTCGAAATTCTCTATGGCGAAAGTGCGTACTCCTCTCAATTGGTGCGAGGGCAGGTGAGCGCCAACTTCTTGGCAATGACTTGATCCGCGAAGCGGAAGAAATGTGCAAGTCATTCGTGAGAATCTCAAAGCAGCATAATCGCGCCGAAAAGCTATTATGATGATAAGCACCGTGATGTGGCTTTTGAAATCGGAGACCATGTCTACCTCGCGTCTCTCAATGAAAGGCACTCGTCGCTCGGTATCAAAGGAAGCTTGCCCCTAGATCGTGGGTCCTTTCAAGATCATTGGAAAAAGAGGCGATCTCGCCTATCAACGAGCTTCCATCCAACTTTGCAAGCGTGCGATGTGTTTCACGTGTCACAACCGCAAGTGCTTCAAGACTCTGAGCGCACTATCAACTTCAAGAGATTGACCTTCAAGAAGATCTCTCTTATCATGAGCACCCGTTGTTATTCTTGAAGAAACCGGCGCAAGACTGCAACAAGTCAATCAAATTCCTGAAAGTGAAGTGGTCACACCATTCCGACCAGAAGCTACACGGGGCGCGAGGATCACCTCCGTTCGAATATCCGGAGTTCTTTCAGTCCTAGATCTGGGGCGAGATCCTCTTGTAGTGGTGGAGTGTTGTAACACCCGGAGTAACTTTCCATATTTGTAACTCCAACTCTTGCCATTTTCGGCATTGTGATATGATATTCCCTCCGTGGTTGGGTTTTCTTCATTTGCATTTTGTCCATGTCATGCATTTTATATCATGTCATCATGTGCATCGCATTTGCATTTGCATTTTGTCTCATGATTCGAGCATTTTTCCGTTGTCCGTTTTGCAATCCGGCACTCCTATCTCCCCGGCGGCCCTTTTACGTTTTTTCGTGTGCGGGCTAAACCTTCTCGGAATGGACGAGGTTTGTCTAGTGGCCTTGGTATACCACCGTAGACCACGGTCAAGTTTGGTCATTTGGAGCTCGTTTGGTACTCAACGGTTAACCGCACTCTCATAAAGGCCTCTTTTAAGTTGCAGCCCAACACCCTTCAAAACAGCCCAATAACCCATCTAAGTCACTTCCATGCTCTCCGTCGTTCGATCACGATCGTGTGGTAGCTTCTACACCTCATTTGGACTCTCCTAGCTCCTCTATGCCTATTTAAGCAAACCCCTTTCCAATCCGGGTCTTCTACCCCGAAACCCTAATTTTCCCTCCGCGTCGCGCCGGGCCGCGTCCGCTCCGGCGCCGGACACCTCGCCGCTGCCGCTCCAGCCAGCGGGAGGCGCGCCACGTGGCGACCCCTCCCCCCGCCGCCCTTGAGCCGTCGGCCCATGGCCGCCCCCTCCCGCTCCCATCCGGGCGCGCCCGCCCCTCGTCAGCGCCGCCGCCTCCTCGGCCGCGCGCCGCCCGCCACCGCTTCGTCGCCGCCGCTGGCGCGGGCGCCGCCACCTCCTCCGTCGACCGGCCGGCCCGGGCCCGCCGACCTTCCCCCTCCTCCGGCGCCCGTCCCGCGCGGCTCGGCGAATCCGGCTGTCGACCGGCCGGATCCGGCCTCGGGTCGCGCGCTGGGTTGACTTCTCCCCCTCCTTTTTTTTCCTCTTAAGTTTTCATCTCGGGGTTATTTTGTGTCATTTTCTTCATGCTATATCTTTGCATCTGTAGGTCCATTCTACGCGTATAATATATCAAAATGTTCGCCTCGATGAGTAGATCATTTCATCTCATTGCATCATTTTCATTTGAGCTCATCTTGATGCCCGAAATGCTGTTGGAAGAGGGCTATGTGATGTTAGTTTCTGTTTCTTAACAGAACTTGCACTTTTGTTATTTTTGCCATGATTGATGTGTGCACCCTATGAATTTGAGTCCTACATGTGTTTGGTAATATGCCATGCCATCTTTCCAGGGGTGTATGCCATGTATTTTTGTGATCTATGTGGTGACTAGCACAAGCATGCAAAGTAGGTGTCCTGATGTTGCTGATTTCAGCCCTGTTTAGCTGATATTTTGATGCCATGTTAACTTGATGCTACCGAGAGATCCATGCATATTTTGAGATACTTCAGTAAGGATGTTTTGTTAAACATGTCTTGCTCTATCCATCCATGCCTTTGTTTGCAATTATGGAGTGCCATAGCTTGAGTCAATCAAGCTTTACTTTTGCTATCAAATGTTTCCTGGCAGATTGTTTACATGTTATTCAATTTTGCCAAGGTTGTTGTGGTTGATCCATGTATGCTATGTTATTGTTCTTGCCATGTATGTCTTCTATGTCATGTCTTCTTGATGTATGTATGCTTGGTTTATCATATAAGGCTCTGTAGTGAGTGCATTGAGCTTGTAAACATGCCTACTTGTTATCAGTTTTTGACATGCCATGTTGCTGAATCTGTTAACGAAACCTTCAATATTGGCATGGGTGTTACTATATTTTCTAATCCTTTTTGGCTTATGGTCAGTAAGAGACTTTTGTTCTATGCTTTGAGTAGATTCATGCCATGCCATGTTTTGCTATTTTAAGGTCCTGTAGCATGTAGTTTTGCTGCTCTGAACATTGCAACCTGATGCTGTTTTGCCATGTCCAGCCTGATATTTTGTGCACTTTTGCCATGCTTGTTTGAACCTGTTATGATGTGAACTAGCCGTAGCTCAGTGCTCATCTTTTGTCAAGCATCTTGTGTAGATCACTGCCATGTGCTTTGTTGGTACGTTTGGGTGCAGTAGCTTAATTTCTTGTTGCTTGCTAAGTGGCATCATGCTGTTAATGGCAGATTTGTGCCATTCTTGTTTTGCTTGTCATTTGCAAACCGTGCATCCGATTCGGTGATCTTTATATCGATTTCAACGAAATCATCTCATCTTTCAGTGGCATACTTGGTTTGCCAAGTTGATGCCTGGTTCATCATTTTCCTTCGGGCGCATATCGCATTGCATATCACATCCCGCATATCATGTCATGTTTTGCATCATGTTGATTGTGCATTGCACCGTGATTTATTGTGGTTCCTTTGTTTGTGTTCTTGCTTTGGGTAGAGCCGGAGGCGAGTGCGTGAGCGAGGAACCTGTTGAGAACGCTTACGAGGATCAAGCTTTCGACAACTCTGAGAACATTGCAGGCAAGATGACCATACCCTCGAAATCACTTCTATCTTTGCTATGCTAGTTGCTCGCTCTTTTGCTATGCCTATGCTGCGATGCCTACCACTTGCTATATCATGCCACCCATATTGCCATGTCAGCCCTAACCATCCTTTCCTAGCAAACCGTTGATTGGCTATGTTACCGCTTTGCTCAGCCCTCTTATAGCGTTGCTAGTTGCAGGTGAAGCTGAAGTTTGTTCCTTGTTGGAACATGGAGATGTTGTTCCTTGTTGGAACATGTTTACTTGTTGGGGATATCACAATATATATATCTGCTATAATTAATGCATCTATATACTTGGTAAAGGGTGGAAGGCTCGGCCTTATGCCTGGTGTTTTGTTCCTCTTGCCACCCTAGTTTCCGTCATACGGTGTTATGTTCCTTGATTTTGCGTTCCTTACACGGTTGGGTGATTTATGGGACCCCCTTGACAGTTCGCTTTGAATAAGACTCGTCCAGCAAGGCCCAACTTTGGTTTTACCATTTGCCACCTAAGCCTTTTTCCCGGGTTTCGCGAGCCGAGGGTCATCTTTATTTTAACCCCGGACAAAGCTCCTTCGAGTGCTGGCCCAAACAAGTAGACTGCGGGGCCACCACGGGAAACTCGAGGCTTGGTTTTACTCGTGGGATGTCTCATCCGGATGTGCCACGAGCGAGATATGTGCAGCTCCTATCGGGTTTGTCGGCTGTCGGGCGGCTTTGCTGGTCTTGTTTTATTGCTGTCGAAATGTCTTGTAGTCCGGGATTCGAGATTGATCGGGTCTTCCGGTAGAAGGAATATCCTTCGTTGACCGTGAGAGCTTATAATGGGCTAAGTTGGGACACCCTGCGGGGTAATATCTTTCAAAGCCGTGCCCGCGTTATGAGGCAGATGGGAATTTGTTAATGTCGGTTGTAGAAAACCGAAGTTGACCTCAAATAAAATACACATCAACGCGTGTGTAACCGTGATGGTCTCTTCTCGGCGGAGTCCGGAAGTGAACACGATGTTGGAGTTATGTCTGACGTAAGTAGTTCAGGATCACTTCTTGATCGCTACTAGTTTCACGACCGTGCTTTGCTCCTCTTCTCGCTCTCTTTTGCGATGTAGCCACCATATATGCTAGTCGCTTGCTGCAGCTCCACTTTACTACTCTGTCCTTCCTATAAGCTTAAATAGTCTTGATCTCGCGGGTGTGAGATTGCTGAGTCCCCGTGACTCACAGATTCTACCAAAACAGTTGCAGGTGCCGGCGATGCGGTCACGGTGACGATCCGAGCTCAAGTGGGAGTTCGACGAGGCGTGGTCGTTACTATGTGTCTTTTCCTGATGATCGATAGTGGTGCCCAGTTGGGACGATCGGGATCTGTGTAGCATTTGGGGTATCTTCTTTTATTTTGGTTCCGTAGTCGGACCTTGAGTGTACTCGAATGATGGATGTTTATTTATGTCTTGTGTGAAGTGGCATTGTAAGCCAACTATGTATCTCTTTCCTTATGTATTACATGGGTTGTGCGAAGATTACCTCACTTGCGACATTGCTTTCAATGCGGTTATGCCTCTAAGTCGTGCCTCGACACGTGGGAGATATAGCCGCATCGGGGGCGTTACACCAATGCTCTGATACCAATTGAAAGGATCGAGAAGAGGTGTCTAGAGGGGGGTGAATAGACTCTTAGCAAGAAAAGTTGTAGTTTTTAAATTCTTTAAGTTGAAGTGGAGTTTCAGCACAAGTTCAAACATTCACAATACATATCAAGCGAGCATGACAAGAGTATGTGTGCAGCTGCTACCTCTTGAGCACTGCGTTGGTTTTCCCTTGAAGAGGAAAGGGTTATGCAGTAAAGTAGCGTAAGTATTTCCCTCAGTTTTTGAGAACCAAGGTATCAATCCAGTAGGAGACCACGCACGAGTCCCTCGCACCTACACAAACAAACAAGAACCTCGCAACCAATGCGATAAAGGGGTTATCAATCCCTCAACGGTCACTTACGAGAGTGAGATCTGATAGATATGATAAGATGATATTTTTGGTATTTTTATGATAAAGATGCAAAGTAAAATAAAAGGCAATAAAAATAGCTAAGTGTTGGAAGATTAATATGATGGAAAATAGACCCGGGGGCCATAGGTTTCACTAGTGGCTTCTCTCAAGAGCATAAGTATTACGGTGGGTGAACAAATTACTGTTGAGCAATTGATAGAATTGAGCATAGTTATGAGAATATCTAGGTATGATCATGTATATATGTATCACGTCCACGACAAATAGACCGACTCCTGCCTGCATCTACTACTATTACTCCACCCATCGACCACTATCCAGCATGCATCTAGAGTATTAAGTTCAAAAGAACATAGTAACGCTTTAAGTAAGATGACATGATGTAGAGCGATAAACTCATGTAATATGATAAAAACCCCATCTTGTTATCCTCGATGGCAACAATACAATACGTGCCTTGCCGCCCTACCTCATTCCCTCCTGGTTGCTTTCTTGACATAGGGTCCAACTCCTCTGGATCACGTTTGTTCCGAAAATCACATTCCCGAAGGTTTCATTCCGTTTGGACTCCGTTTGATATTCTTTTTCTGCGAAACACTGAAATAGGCAAAAACAGCAATTTGGACTAGGCCTCCGTGTCGGGGAAGCTGATCTGACCCACGAACACCTATGGGACCGGCGGACCGAGCCCCTTGCGGTTCGGTGGGGGGCGGAGGTCGCACGAAGAGCAGATCGAGGCGAAGCACGCGAGCAGTTTACCCAGCTTCGGAGCTCTCCGGAGAGATAATACTCCTCTGCTGCATGTCGATTGTATTGTGTTCTTGCTAGGAGGCTGAGTGCTCTGAGACACACCAGCTGCTAACGAGACCTAAGCGTGGGTGCTTTACGGCCCGAACGTTCGAACCCCCCCTCTCTACGTTGCGCATGGGCCTCCTTTTATATGCTCAAGGGGTCTCCGACAGGTGGCAACGTAGACAAGGGCAAAAATGGAAAAAGAGTGCGGTTGGTACAGCTACTTGTACAGTGTCCCATACCTAACCCTGACGGCAGGGGACAAAGGCATTAAATGCCCGTCTACGTCGCCCAAACAGTGCAACAGGGACCGTCAGGGGCGCCACCGCCTGCCATGATGGCACTCTTGTCAGCGCCGCTTGCCACAGCTCCGCTGGCATGAGCCTCTTGCCACGCTACTGGAAGGGTCCCAGGCGACACGTTGGTGGATCTTATTGGGAGCGCAGGCGGAGTGGTAGTCTGTCATGCAAGCGCCTTTCCGCGATTGTGGTCTTGTCGCGTCCGGAAGCTTGTCGCTCACCGGGCCTTCCCGGCAAGCTCCTCTTGCCGGGGCCTTGTCTCCTAGGTGCCTTGGTTGGCCTTCCCGGCAAGCTCCTCTTGCCGGGGCCCTGTCTCTTTGGTTTGAATACTTTGTTCTTGAATGGCTCCAATGGAGCCGCGGAGGACCTTGGCGGTCACCAGGCAAGCCTTGCCGCGGGGTGCTGCAACTGCCCGTGCACAAGTTCGGGATACTAGGGTACCCCTACTCTAGTACACCGACAGGAGCCCCCGGGCCTGGGCCACACACGGTGCCGAGCGCTGTTGGGCCAGGCCCAAAACAGGGCACGGGCACGCGCGGCTTGGGTTACGCCATAACTCACTCTGGACCCACCACGCCCCCCACGAACGGCACGCGTCAAATGCGGCATCGTGGGAGAGATCGTGGGGGGTTTCTTTATTCGGAAAGGCGGAACGTCCGCCCCCTCCCTCTTTATAAGCAGGGGAAACAGGGGTAGTTCGCCCACCTCGCCATTTGCTGTCCAATCTCGAAAAAACCTCGCTGCTCCCCCCTTCTTCCCAAGTCTGAAGAGAGCAGCGCTCCGCCCCTCATCGCCACCAGCACCACCAACGCTGTCGATCTCCCCCACCACGTCCGCCATGGCTCCGAAAGCCGACAAGGGGAAGGGCGTGAAGTCGGCCGGCGCGGCGCTTCTCGCGGCACCTTCTTGAAGGCGGGCCATCTTCCCCCAGCTCGCTGCAAGGGATCTGAGGGAGAACTACTACCTCTTCTGGTCGACGGAGACGCGAGCGCATCCGCGCACAAAGGTACTCCCGGCCGTCGCTTCGGAACTGGCTCCAAACGGGTATCCCTTCTTCGCGCTCTTCTTCTACTGCGGGCTTTGCCCGCCCTTCTCTGAATTTTTCTGTGATATCATGAACACCTACGGGTTCCGCCTCCTTGACTTCACCCCCAATGCTGTCCTGACCATGGCAGTTTTCGCACATCTCTGCGAAAACTTTCTCGGAGTCCACCCAAACGTAGCCCTCTTCCGCCACTTCTTCATGCCCCGAGTCGAGAGAGGAGAGCCACTTGCCGGAGGAATCGCTTGGATCTCAAGGATCGGCTAGAAGGAAGCCTATCTGGAGGGAGAGCTCTGCAGCAAGTGGGAGGAATGGAGGGCAGATTGGTGTTGGATTGTTGAGGAGAACCTGCAGCCCTTTACCGCCCAGCGCCAAACCCCAATAGTGCGCGGCAATGATTGGAGCAACGTGGCCCCGGAAGATGCTAGGCTGAAGATTGCCGTCACCCGAATCCTTCGCCTTAGGCTTGCCGGGCTCACCGTAGGCACCGTTGGCGCAGACTTGCTTCGCCGCCGCATCGCCCCCTTGCAGGAGAGGAGGAGACCGGCCTGCACCCGGGCCTTAATTTTAACTTCACTGTCTTGGAACTTGACGCGATGCTCTTGGAGCTGTTCAAGCCCGACCCAGACCATCCCGAAATGTTCAGGTTGCCGAGGGGCGTAGTTCCGTTGTGCAACAATTCCTCGCTCGACCGCATCCGTCCAATGATGCCATTGTGCGACTCGCATGGAATTGTCCCCACTTGGCAGAGGCTGCGGATGGCGTCGTCAGAGTTCTTGACAGCACTGGTAGAAGTGCGGTCCGCCGATGGCGAGAGGGACTCACCACGACACCACCGACGATGAGATGCAGCGACGCCATACCAGCTGGAAGAGGCGGCAGCAGGCTGCTGCCAAGGCGGTTCGATTCACCGTGGAGGAGGCGAGGCAGCAGAGGCGGCAAGTCTTGTCGGCGAGGAGAGTTTGCGGCGAGGAGGAGCTTGCCGAGCCTGAAGCCGAGTCGGCGAGCCCGCCGGCGCCTCCTCCCCACCTTCAAGTAGCTTGCAGCGGCGAGCCCCAGCTCCACCAAGGCGTCTCCGCAAGGCTGGAGGCGTGGCGGGCGGCAGACGAGCCAACAACAGCCAGCGCGCGCAGCCGACGCAGCTCTACCGCCGCAAGCACATTGCAGCTGGAGCACCTCACGCTATTGCGGCAACCGAGCAGGGCCTCCCGAGCCACCGCTTGCTTCCGCCAAGCGGCCAAGGAACCCACTCCTCCGCCTCGTCGCACGGGGCGAGCCAGAATTGATCTCTCCGCGCTCAGCTCCGACGAGGAAGAAGAAGAGTAAGCTTCTGTGTTGTACTTGTAGTTCTTCAACTTTGTTGCTTTGTCTTGTATCTGATTTTCTTCACTCTGAAACCCTTCCTTTTCAGGACGTTGGCACAGAAAGCGTCGAAGAGAGCCAAGGCCCCGGTGATTGTCATCGAGGACGAACCCACCGCAGCAGCAGGAGGCGCGTCCGAGACCTCCTTGCTGGACCCGGCGACTCTTCCTCAGAGCAGCCCCCAGCGCAGCCCCCAGCGTAAGTATATGGTTTACTTTCTGTTGTTGGGCGTATATGGGTGCTCTTTCTTGACTGATATCTGACTGCTGGTTTGTGTAGGAGCAGAGGAGCCCCACCAGGAGTGTCCTAAAGCCGCTCCTGACATGCCATCTGCTTCGACTACACCGCCAAGGAGGATCCCCGGCAAGGAGTGTTCTCCGGCAAGGGGCGTCTCCAAGAAGGGATAGCACCAGCGACCCTCCGTGGTTGAGACCAGCGGTGCAGATCCCATCGCAGGTAATCCCCTTGCCTGAAAATTTCCCTTGGGTTCTTTTTCTTCTGATTTTCTCTTTGAATATCTGCTTGACTTCTCTTCATTTTCTGGTCATCAGATCCATCTGCTACAGAGCCAATGGAGACTGAGGTCGCCGGCGAGGAGGACGCGCGCGGCAATACTGACGACGCCGCCGCCATCGAAGAAGAGGCTGGCGCTGACGAGCCCGTCGGCGAAGAGGCCGCCAAAGCTGCCGCCTCAGAAGCTGGCGAGGGGTCCGGTGATCACACTGACGGCCCTGAGGCCGCAGGAGCGTCAGGCGCTACACCGACTGCCGATCCCTCCACCGCTGCCGCAGCGTCAGGCTCCGAAGAGCCCCAGCCCGGCGCCTATCTGAAGGCCGGCGATGGCATGTTCATCAAGCTCCCCTGGGCGTCGAGCTCCAGGGCGCCGGTCGAAGGAGAGACCTTTGACGAAGGGCTGCTCGCCTCCGCTGGGCTGACGTTGGTCGATGCGCCAAGCAGCAGCAGCGGCGAGTCTGAGGAGGAGCAGCTGTTGCGGAAGCTGCTGTCGCTCTACCGCACCCGACAAGCCAAGTTGGAATCCCGGGAAGCGCTTGTCGCGAAGGCGGGAGCGGACATCGAGAAGCGCACGGAGGAGCTCCGGGGCCTTAACCAAGAAGCTCTCTGGGCCCTGGCAGAGGAGCGGGAGCAACTCGTCGAGGAGCGTAAAGCCTTCCTCCTCGAGAAGGCTGAAGTGAAGAAACAACAAAGGCTTGCTGCCGAGAAGCTATCTCTTGCAGGAAGGCGAATTGGCGCAGAGGAAGGTCAATCTTGACAGCCATGAAGAGGATCTTGCCATGCGCGAGCGAACATTTGGCGGGGCTCTCAAGGAAGCGAAGGATGCCGCCGCGGCTGCCGAGGCCGCCAAGAAGGAACTGGAAGCGAAGGTGGCCTTGCTGGAGGCCAATCTGAAGAAGAGCGGCGAGGAGCTTGCTGCACTCAAGCATGGCGTGAGAAGGGCGCCTACACTCTTGGGGAGCTGCAGGCCGTCTCACCGAGAGGAGCAAGGAGCTCAGCGCCGCCAAGGACTCAAAGCAGATCTTGAGTTGAAGCTGACCACCTTGACTCGAGGCTGCTGGGCGGCGCCGGGGAGCGGAGGTGGCCTTGTTGGAGAAGATCAAGGCCGACGAGGCGCTGGCTGGCGAGTCTGTTGCCGCCAGAACACCTTCGAGGATAATGTGGAGCCTTTGGACGAAGGTCACGTGGATGTTGCCGACCATCGACGAGGAGCTGGCGGAGCTGGGATGGTAGATCTTGGGTATTCCTCCGATGAGCACCTCCAGCCCAGCGCCAAGCTCAGCTTGTTCTTCAAGGCGTGGTGGCGGCCCTCCAGCGACTCCGGGAAGAGATCCCAAAGCAGTTGGCCGACGAGTCGCGCCAGATCTACGCGGGAGCCCTTCAGAAGGTGCTGATGAAGGTGGCCTTCCGCAATCCAGGCCTCAACCTCACCAACGTCCTCAAGTCCTTGCCGCCGGATGATGATGTGGAGGCGCTCAAGACCCTTGTCACACCCATTGTGGACAAGGTGAGCAAGATCAAGAGGGTTGATGGCGACCGCGTAGATTAGGCCGCCCGTTTTTTTCTTTTCCTTGCCGCTGCTGATCATGTTATGAGAACAATCTATTAGAGCTGCGGCAAGTTATCTTGTAATATAACTCTATTTCGGGTAGTGATTGCTATGTTATTTTCCTTTACTTAATTCCTTCCTTTGTATGTTTTTGCCCCACTTTTAGGGAACTTGTCGGTATGAGCACCTTTGCATGGCGCTAAGTCTTGAACGTCGGCAACCTCTTTGGCGGTGCCGCTTTCGACAAACAACCTTATCGCAACTAGTTGCAGCTCACTTAAGTTGTTGAGCGGACTCGAAACAAAGTAAGGGCGCAACTAGCTACGAGTTGGTTCCTCCGCGCACAGGTTTTCCATACAAAGTACGGTCGTTCGAGGAAGATAACTTAAAAAAAATTTAAACTGATTGCTCAAACTTTAGCAACTTAGCTTTTCTGCCGTTTGCTTCCCAGTAAGGCGAAACTTTCTTGAACGACGCTTGGTCCACACCATTATCTTCTCCTTCCCCCCCGGCAAACTTGTGGGCGAGGGAACGTTCCTTTCTTTGAGAAAGAGAAAGAAGAGAAAATAAAGATATGGAGCCTTATGGCTCGTTATTGTTTACCGGGGTAGGTGCTGCACAAAGTGTCAGATAATGCATGCAAAGTAATAGAGTAGAAAGCATGAAATTGACAAGATGTGCGGAGCACATTAGCTTTACTTATGCACGGGATCTGCGCCCGGCTTTGTACAAAGGATTACATGCAATATCGGCAAGACTTGTACAAAAGGTGGTTGCGGAACAGGTTCCGAAACGCGCGCTATAGGTAAAACTTACGAAGATGCTCAATGTTCGAGAGTTGCTCACGGAATGCCATCTTCGGTCTCAAAGCGGACAACGCCAGGCCTAGTGACTTCGTTTCACCCGGTAAGGACTTCCCACTTGGCGTCAACTTGTTGGAATTCTTGGCGGACTGAGCGCGCGAAGAACAAGGTCGCCTTCCTCGAGACTTCGGCATTAACTGCGGCTATGGTAGCGGCGCAAAGCTTGCTGGTATCGAGCAGCTCGTACAACAGCTGAAGGCGGTCCTCCTCAAGGAGCAGCGCGTCATCTTGTCGCAGCTGCTCTTGCTCAAGCTCATCATAGCGAGCACTCGAGGTGACCCGTATCTGAGTTCCGTGGGAGAACTGCCTCTGCTCCATAGACTAGGCGAAAGGTGTCCGGCGGTGGCTCGATTTGGCGTCGTCTGATCGACCAAAGAACCACCGGCAGCTCCTCAATCCAGTTTTTCCGCACTTGTGCAGCCTGTCGAAAGTTCTGGTCTTGAGCCCGCGCAGCACTTCAGAATTCGCCCTCTCCGCTTGACCGTTACTTCTCGGATGAGCAACAGAAGCGAAGCAGACCTTGGCGCCAAGATCTTGGGCGTACTGCATGAAGGTGCGGCTTGTGAATTGCGTGCCGTTGTCGGTGATGATCCTGTTAGGGATCCCGAAATGGCAAACAATCGACCTGAAGAACTTGACTGCTGACTGTGATGTCACCTTCCTCACTGCTTCCACTTCCGGCTACTTTGTGAACTTGTCGATTGCAATGTACAAGTACTCAAAGCCCCCGACAGCTCGGGGAAAGGGGCCGAGGATGTCGAGCCCCCAGACCGAAAATGGCCAGGATAAAGGGATCGTCTAGAGAGCTTGAGCTGGCTGGTGTATCTGCTTGGAATGGAACTGGCACGCTTCACACTTGGTTACTTGTGCAGTTGCATCCTGGAGGGCTGTCGGCCAAAAGAAACCTTGCTGGAATGCTTTGCCGGCAAGTGCTCTTGCGCCAATGTGGTGACCACATATGCCTCCATGTATCTCTGCCAACAGCTTTTGTCCATCTTCTTCGTGAATACACTTCAGTTTCACACCGTCGAGTCTTCTTCTGTACAGTGTGTTGTCGACAAACTGGTACATACTTGACTGTCGGGCTACTCTTTCCGCTTCTTCTTGCTCTTCGGGAAGTTCTCCTATCTGAAGGAAACGGACGATCTGTTGCGCCCATGCTGGAGCTTGCGGCTCAACAACAAGGACTAAAGGCACATCTGCTGCTGCGGGAACATCCGCTTCTAAGGCGAGAACCTGCGGCTCAGCCGGAGCTTGGCGTTCCCTGGCAAGCTTGCCGGAGCAAAACTTGTCGGGAGCGTCTGCTTCAACGAAACAAAACCTTGGGCTTGTCGGAGCAGACTGCCCCTCAGCAGTCTCGATGTTGATCTTGGGGACCTTCTTGGCGGCGGCTTCGGGAGCTCTGCGGAAAATAGTCACCAAATCAACTTCCTCTTCTTGTTCTGCCAGTTGATGGTGTTACTGAGCGGTTGAGTCAGCTTGAGCACAAAGATCCCTGGTTCCACGGTGTAACTTGAGTCTGGCGCACTTTGACGAGCCATCGGCAATGTCATTACGAGCTCTTGGAACATATTCCATCATAGGCCGTCAAAGTGCTCTTCTAGCTTTCTCACCTCATCAACATAAGCTTCCATCAACGGACTCGATAATTCTTGTTCACTTGGCGGACGACAAGCTGTGAGTCACCCCGGACAATGAGCTTCTTGATCCCAAGGTCTACTGCGATCCTAAGACCGGCAAGCAAACCTTCATACTCTGCAGTATTGTTTGTTGCTTGCTCCTTGGGAAAGTGCATCTGGACTACGTGCTTGAGGTGCTCTCCGGTGGGTGCGACAAAAATGCGCGCCGCACCGCGCCTTGCAGCGAGAGGCACCATCAAAGTACATCAGCCACTCTTTGCTTGCCTCCTTGGCGGGATGCTCGTTTCTGGAATTTCTTCATCTTGCGTTGGCGTCCACTCTGCTATGAATTCTGCCAATGCTCTGCTTTGGATAGTTGAAGTGCTCTCAAACTTGAGGCCAAAGCTTGACAGTTCCAGTGCCCACTCGACAATCCTGCTTTGTTGCTACGGATTTTGCAAGATCCTCTTCAGCGGAAGCGAGTGGCGACTATGATCTCATGTGCTTGAAAGTAATGTCGCAGCTTTCTCGAGGCCATGAGAAGGCCGAAGCAATTTCTGCACACCAGAGTACCTTGACCTAGCCCCCTGCAGAAGGGAACTGACAAAGTAAACTGGGCGCTGCACCATCCTTTTCTGTATCTTCTCACACGTCTGCGTAGATCCATCCTTGTCGGGACCAGAGCTTGCCGGTGAAGTCCCTTGCTTGTCGCTGGATGTCTCTGCCGTGGTTGCTAGCTCATCATCCGCCTCCCTCTCCGCTACTAACGCAGCACTAACCACTTGATTGGTTGCCGCTATATACAGCAGCAACTTCTCTTGTGGCTTAGGTGCGACAAGTATTGGAGTGGAGGACAGGTATCTCTTTAAGTCCTGCAGCGCAGCCTCCGCTTCCGGAGTCCATTTCATTGGACCTGCCTTTTTCAAAAATTTGAAAAATGGCAGGGCGCGCTCAGCAGACCTAGAGATAAACCTGTTGAGAGCAGCTACGCAACCGGCAAGTCTTCGTACATCCTTGACGCGCTTTGGTGCTTCAATCTGCTCAATGGCCTTGATCTTGTCGGGATTGGCTTCAATTCCCCGCTGAGACACGAAGAACCCGAGAAGCTTGCCGGAAGGGACTCCAAACACACACTTCTCGGGGTTGAGCTTGAGGTTGATCTTGCGCAGATTTGCAAAGGTTTCATCTAAATCTTGAATCAGAGTTGCCTTGTCTTTCCTTTTGACCACTATGTCATCCATGTAGGCATCCACATTTCTGTGTATTTGCGGCTCAAAAGCGTCATGGACTACTCTTGCAAATGTTGAACCAGCATTCTTTAAACCGAAAGGCATCCGTACGAAACAGTATGTGCCACATGGGGTGATGAATGCGGTTTCTCCTCATCCTCTTCGCCATGAAGATCTGATGGTACCACGAGTATGCATCAAGAAATGAAAGCAAATCACATCCGGCCGTGGAGTCAACAATCTGGTCGATCGCGGCAAGAAATGGGTCTTTGGGACAAGCTTTATTAACATCGGTAAAGTCGATACAAAGCCTCCATTTTCCATTTGCCTTCTTGCGCGACTACAGAGATTGGCCAACCACGTGGGATGGAGCATTCTCGACAAGGCCTGCTGCTTCCAACTTCTTGATTTCTTCTACTATGAATTCTTGGCGCTCACGCTTGCTTCTTCGACTTTACGCTTGGCGGGCGGCGCATGAGGATAGACGGCAAGGTGGTGCTCAATTACTTTCACAGGAACACGGGGATGTCGACGGGTTGCCATGCAAACACGTCGGCGTTCGCCCGCAGAAAAAACAGCGGCGCTTTCCTATTTAGGGTCAAGAGTGGCACTGATGGTGAAGGTACCACCAGTGCCGTCCTCCTTGGCGGACACCTTCTTGGTCTCTGGTGGAGCTGCCATCGTCTTCTTACACTTGCCGGTGGAGCTCGATGGTGCGTCCTCGACGGTAGCGCAGCACTCGAAGAGTGCGCTTGCGGAGTGGGCTTGAGCTCTTGCGGACTTGGTCTTCTTCTTCCCCCCGGGAGCTTCAACGGCAAGTGACTTGTGATCTGCTGCGGCTGCTGCTTCCCGGTAGATCTTGTCGGCGCAGATAAGAGCATCCTTCTTGTCGCCAGGGACAGAGATGACACTTATCGGGCCTGGCATCTTCAGAAAGTTGTATGCATAGTGAGAGGCTGCCATGAATTTGGCGAGTGCTGGACGGCCAAGTATCCCATTGTAAGGCAGTGGGAAGTCAGCAACGTCAAAGGTGACCCTCTCAGTCCTGAAGTTCAACTCGCTGCCAAATGTTACCGGCAACGTGATCATTCCCTTAGGCTTGCTCCTTCCCGGATTGATTCCTTGGAAAGTGCCGGTCTCTTCGAGCTCGCTGTGAGGGATCTGGAGTTTCTGGAGTACCGCTGAGGAGATCAGGTTCAAGCCAGCCCCGCCGTCAACTAGCATCTTAGTGACCTTGAGGTTGCGGATAGTTGGTGAAACCAACATCGGCAAGCACCCGACCGCAGTTATGCGGTCGGGTGGTCCTCAATATCAAAGATGATAGGCGTGCTGGACCATTTCAGAGGCTTGCGTGACTCGACGGATGGTTCTGCCGCATTGACTTCCCTCATCCACTGCTTGAGTTGGCGGTGTGAAGTATGCAGAGAAGCACCGCCGTCAACGCACAGGACCTCTGTGGCTTTCTGGAACTCCTGCTCATCGGTCTCGTCATCATCCATGTCTTCATCGTCGTCATCATCTTCGTCCTTGTCACGGCCGCGGGGAGGTCTGTCTCCTTGCCGCTGTTTGGCCTTGCCGCGGCGTCCTCCCCGGCCGGGGCGTTTCTTGCTGGCTCCTCCAGCACCTTCCTGGGCCTTCTCCTTGTCGCGCCGCTCGTACTCAGCCTTTTGCTGTTCGACAAGCTGCTCGACCTTCTTGCAGCTCTGGAGGTCATGACCCTTGGTGCGGTGGATCTTGCAGTACTGTTTGTTGGAGCCGTCCTGCTTGTCGGCGACCACCACAGCCTGGCAGTTGGCGCCCGCGGCAACCTCCTTGCCGGAGTTACCAACTTTGGCTTTCTTGGCGCCACCTCCGTTGCCGGACTGCTCAACAACTAGTACATCTTTGCCTTTCTTTTTCCTGTTGTTCCGCCGCCGGCTTTTCTTTGCCGGGGCGGCCTCCTCACTATCAGATCCTGTTGCTTCTGTAATCTCTCCGGGGAGTCTCCTCCCTTCTTCAGCACGCGCACACTTGTCGGCCAGGGCATATAGCTCGCTGACGTCTCTGATTTTGCACATCGCCATCTCCTCCCACATCCTGCGGTTTCGCATGTTCTGATGGAACGCGCTAACTACCGCGGCAGGGTGGACATCTGGGATGTTGTGTTGTACGCGGCTGAATCTCTGAATGTACTTGCGAGGGCTCTCCTTCCTTCAGGCTAGCAGATGAAGGTCGCTCTCTTAGCCATGGGGCTTGTGGCCGCTGTGAAGGCGCCGACAAACTGATGGCACAGATCTGCCAAGAGGATATGGAGTTGTCCGGCAAGTGCGAGCCAAGATCGACATTGGGCTTGAGTACCGGTGGGAAGTAGTTGGCGAAATCTTGTCGTCTCGTCCCCGGCAGCTTGCACCGCAATGGTGTAGATCTTTGAGGAACACCGACGGATCGTCTTGCCGTCGTACTTCTCGGTACATCGGCTTGAAATTCTTCTTGCTGGGCCCTTTGGACTTGCCGCAGCTCACGAGTGAGCAGGGGCAACCTACAGCGTCTGACAAGTCGCTGGTTCCCCGGTGCATGCATATCGACAGAGGGCCCAGCGCGCTGGTCGGATTGGCGCCGCTTCTCTTGGCGCTTCGATCACGAGTTCGGCGTCTTCGTTGTCGTTCGTGAAGAACTTGGCGCTGATCGCGAAGAGCTCGCGGATCTGATGGCGCGTGGAGTCGCTGTCGAGGTGGATCCGGCGAGTTGGCGATCTTGGCCTTCGAGGTGGAGAGTGCATGGTGGTCGCACCTCCACGGTCTCGTCGCCGCCGGCTCGTGCTTAGCAGTCTTGCGCGGCAGCGATGTAGTCGGTTGCGCGGAGTGTCGCCGTTAGCAAAGCCGATGAGACTACGGATGGTGGCCCTCCATTACGTCGACCTTGTCGGCTGTTGGAGAAATCTAGGAGCGATTGAGCTCTCGCCAAAGCTTACGCTTGAGTGGTGGGCGGCAGTGGCGAACGGTGCGAGGAGCGGGATATGCTCGGACTTCTAACTATGTTAGAAGGAGCAGTATCCCATCCAGGCGACCGTGCCTCGCTCGTGCCAGCATGTTGGCGTGCAGCGCTGGTCTTGAGGGCCCCGAGATCCACCAGCTCGATCTTGATCCAACGGCGTATGGTACTGTGAATACCATGGCGCTGTCGGTCCCGCCCTCTGAGATGGGCGCGGTGCATGTACGGACGCCGAGGTCTGCGCAGCCTTGTCCTTGGACCTGGCAGCGTCGTGGGCTCCCTCGTCGACGCCCGCCCTTCCGTCGGCGTCTACCCCACCACCCATTTGCTCCGGTGGTGGTGGGATCGACGTGGACGGATCTGCTGCCGCCGAAGCCTTCTTCTTTGGTGGCATGTCGATGAAGATGATGAAGATGTAGCTCGTGTGAATGCCGGATCAAGTTCACACAGCCTCGACGCCCCCTACCTGGCGCGCCAAAGATGTCGGGAAGCTGATCGACCCACGAACACCTATGGGACGGCGGACCGAGCCCTTCGGTTCGGTGGGGGCGGAGGTCGCCTGAAGAGCAGATCGAGGCGGCACGCGAGCAGTTACCCAACCGGAGCTCTCCGGAGATAATACTCCTCTTCTTGCTGCATGTCGATTGTATTGTGTTCTTGCTAGGGAGCGCTGAGTGCTACAGTACACACCAGCTGCTAACGAGACCTAGCGTAGGTGCTTTCTGGCTTCGAACCGTTCGAACCCCCCCCCTCTCTACGTTGCGCATGGGCCTCCTTTTATATGCTCAAGGGGTCTCCGACAGGTGGCAACGTAGACAAGGGCAAAAATGGAAAAAGAGTGCGGTTGGTACAGCTACTTGTACAGTGTCCCATACCTAACCTTGACGGCAGGGGACAAAGGCATTAAATGCCCATCTACGTCGCCCAAACAGTGCAACAGGGACCGTCAGGGGCGCCACCGCCTGCCACGATGGCAATCTTGTCGGCGCCGCTTGCCACCGCTCCGCCGGCCGCAGCCTTTCTTGCCACGCAGCGCTGGAAGGGTCCTGAGGCGACACGTTGGTGGATCTTGCAGGAGCTCGGGAGGCGGAGTGGTAGTCTGTCATGACAAGCGCCTTGCCATGATTGTTGTCTTGTCGCGTCCGAAGCTTGTCGCTCACGGGCCTTCGGCAAGCTCCTCTTGCGGGGCCTTGTCTCCTAGGTGCCTTGGTTGGCCTTCCCGGCAAGCTCCTCTTGCCAGGGCCTTGTCTCTTTGGTTTGAATACTTTGTTCTTGAATGGCGCCAATGGAGCCGCGGAGGACCTTGGCGGTCACCAGGCAAGCCTTGCCGCGGGGTGCTGCAGCTGCCCGTGCACAAGTTCGGGATACTAGGGTACCCCTACTCTAGTACACCGACACTCCGGTTAATAGGTTAGTCCCAAAAATAATATAAACGTGTATAATAAAGCCCATTAATCATCCAAAACAGAATATAATATAGCATGAAGCAATCAAAAATTATAGATACGTTGGAGACGTATCAGAAGCGGAAAGTAAATCATGCAAGTTGCAAGAATGTAAAGGGATGGGATTGAAGTGTGCAAACGCAATAGGAGACACGGAGATTTTTTATCCATGGTTCCGATAGGTGGTGCTATCGTACATCCACGTTGATGGAGACTTCAACCCACGAAGGGTAATGGTTGCGCAAGTCCACGGAGGGCTCCACCCACGAAGGGTCCATGAAGAAGCAACCTTGTCTATCCCACCATGGCCATAGCCCATGAAGGACTTGCCTCACTAGGGTAGATGTTCATGAAGTAGGCGATCTCCTTGCCCGTACAAACTCCTTGGTTCAACAGCACAATCTTGACGGAGGCTCCCAAGTGACACCTAACCAATCTAGGAGACACCACTCTCCAAGAGGTAATAGATGGTGTGTTGATGATGAACTCCTTGCTCTTGTTCTTGAAATGATAGTCTCCCCAACACTCAACTCACTCTCGTAGGATTGGATTTGGTAGAAAGATGATTTGAGTGGAAAGCAACTTGGGGAGGGCTAGAGATCAAGATTCATATGGTTGGATTGGAATATCTTGGTCTCAACACAAGTGTAGGTGGTTATCTCTCAGAAAATGTATGTTGGAAGTGTAGGCATGTTCTGATGGCTCTCTCCACGAATGAAGAGTGGGTGGAGGGGTATATATAGCCTCCACACAAAATATAACCGTTACAGATAAATCACCAAACTCGGTGGGACCGAATTATAAAACTCGGTCGGACCGATTTGGTTCATAATGTGACCGTTAGGCATTTCGGTGGGACCGACATGATCAACTCGGTGGGACCGATGTGCTAGGGTTAGGGTAAAGCCTTATCTCGGTTGGACCGATTACACAAACTCGGTGGGACCGATCTGGGTAATAAGCACAACACAGAGTTGGCCAAGCAAACTCGGTGCTACCGATTTCATATTTCGGTGAGACCGAAATTAATGCAATAGGCAACAGAGAGTTTGCAAGCCCATCTCGGTGAGACCAAGATCTCATCGGTGAGACCGAAAAGACTAGGGTTTCTGGCAGTGGCTATGTCAAGTGAACTCGGTGGCGCCGGATAGAAAGTTTCGGTGGGGCCGAGTTTGACTTTTGTTTTGGGATATATGTGGATATGAGAAAGTGGTTGAGGGTTTTGGAGCATATCACTAAGCACTTTGACCAAGCAAGCCATTAAGAAACACCTCATCCCCTATTAATAGTATTGGCTTTTCCTATGGACTCAATGTGATCTTGGATCACTAAAATAGAAAATGTAGAGTCCTGAGCTTTGAGCTTGAGCCAATCCTTTGTCCTTATCATCTTGAAGGGGTTCCACGTCCTCTTGTCCATGCCACTCCACTGTTGGACTTATCTGAAATATACTAGATGAAAGTATTAGTCCAACAAGAGATATGTTGACGTTAATTACCAAAATCACCCAGGGAGCACTTGTGCTTTCAGATTTACACTTTTCTCTTCACCTTTACCGCCTTTAAATATTGTGGTTCATCATAGTTAATTGCTGCCTAATCCTGTAATTACTGAACATATTGTACTGACAATTTTATTTATGGATTCGTTGTTGAACCATTGTGCTGAGAATTTGAATTGCACGTTTCGTATTTCAAAATTTCCAATTAGAATAATAAATTACAGGCAAAAATAAAAAGAGAAAAGACTGTCATGGAACTTTGCAAACGGTTCTGGCAGTAAAATCACTTGTGATGGATAGCCCAATGCCACACAGTTTTCTACATCAAATCATGTGTGATGCAGTTAATGAAAGCAAACAGTTAACCAAGGTAGAGCCTGTGTGATAGTTACACCTTTCACACACGAGCGTATACATAAAACCGTGTGGGATGTACATCTGAACGGAAACATTTTCCCTGGATTGACTGTGTGTGGGATGTACATAAGAACGGAAACGTATTCCTTGGATTGACTGTGTGTGATATACATACGAATGGAAATGTTTTTCTAGGATTCACCGTGTGAGATGTACATACCTACGGAAATGATTTTCTCGGATTACCGTGTGGGATGTACATACCTACGGAAATGATTGGGTTTCGATGCCTCGCCCGATCGCTTTGGCCCCACACAGGTCCTGGAGGGCCTATCCCCGACGATTTCTGGGTCGTGTGGGAAGGACACCCTATCGCACACACTCACTTGGCGAAGGTTCCAAATGCCATCGCGGAAAGGGGTTAAAAACCGTTTGTTTAGGACCAACGCGTACCAGTGATAAAATTGAAAAGATTAATAGACATTGGCTGCAAACCATGCAATTCAATGCACAAGTTAGAGTAAGTAGTAGTTAAAAGGCATGAGGATTAAGGACTTATACCAGTGGCTTTGACTTGTGTAGTCATGCCCTTCGTCTTGCTGGTGTGACAGTCCTTGAAGATTCCCACAACATTTGGTTCAGGTACTTTTTGGTCCTTGCGGGCTTTCCTCTGCATTTGGAACAAGTCAATATAGATCTGATAATATGGTACAGCGAAAAGAGTGAAATAGCGGCTAATTACAAGAGCCTCGCACTGTGCAATATAGCTACGAGATCTTGTCGTCTGTTGGAATTTCACTTTCGTATGGTTAGCCTTGTTCTTTGAACAGTTCACCTACAAGAAGATAGATTTGTGAGGCACATGCGTAAATAGGAGTTCAACATGTGATCCGATCACATATATATAATGTACCTGATACTTTGGATCAGACCAGTGTTTAACGGGGCCTCTCCAGTCTTCATCCGATATATTTTCCACTAGAGATGTTTGGGCAAGTTCACTGTTAGCGTTGCCTTCAAAGTGAGTTTTCCTCAAGTTATACCGATCTTTGTCATGAGCAGACTTGAAAACATGGGTGCAAGCTTGTCTGGTTGCATCATCTTGGCTATCCAACTTGAACCTCATCTGTTGAAAATTATGGGAGTCTCATTATCAGCAACCTAGAAAGTATGGGACAGAGCAAAATGATATTACTAGTTTCCATACATAACCATACTTACAGATAAATGGTCGAGGAAGGTGTTGAACTAGGTTTCGTATTTGTCATTCCTGTACTGAATCCATGTTGAGAGGATACGCACATGACACCTAACGGCAACCACTGCCTCTGATACTAACTTGGCTAACTCTGTAGCATCACGTGGCCTTTTTAAACCTGCCTCAAACAGATCTCCATTCTTCCTCGTCTAGATTTAGTTAACCTATCGAGAATTATCCCTGATGTTTGTTTCCTCTTGCGCCTAGGTGCTAGTCCAACAACGAACATAGGCAGTGTTAGTGTACATCAAACTGTGAGACTACATATAAAGAAGCATGCAACTGTAACTTGACTCCAGCAACTACCTTCTTTTTGTAGAAGCTCACAAAGTTCATCTGATCTTGCCAACTCGTCTTGTGTCAAGAGTGCTTTGGAAGTAGTGTCAAGTGGTAAGGGATCTTGAGAACATGCTGCTAGCTGAGTTGACAAACAATTAACTCGTGCAGCTGGTGGTACTGTGGAAAGTGTTGCAACAACTAGGGTTGTCTCTGCTTGTTTGGTGGCAGCTATTGGTTTCTGTTTGGATTGTTCTGCAGCTCGTGTAGCACGGGATACCCCATTTGTACAATTTTCCGCTGGACTTTGACCTTCTATTACACCATCAGTACCAGCAGAATCTGCAGGATTATTCCGCTTCCCTTTCTGTGTGTCCTTAGTACTAACACCATCCCCTGTCATTCTGTGTTCCTTCCTATTTCTCTGTGCCATGTTAAGTCAAGACGACAAGAAAAAGGAATAACAATTTAGTTCTTCAGAACAAATTGATGCGTGATACAGATGAACTGAACTTTGATGTTAGACAGCCACATGATAGGAGGATGTAATATGTACAAAAAACAGGACGACATGAGATAACTAGAACTATGATGTGTAAACTAACCAGAAGACATTTCACTAAATTAGAAGCAATGCAATGGAAGGTAGACACCATATGAAAGATGCTACAAATATCGCTCTGCCAAGTTAATAGTGTCTCGTCATAATTGACGTTTAAACAAATGTGAAGTAGTACAACAAATAATCATATGCAAGATGCAAACAACATCACACTACCAAGTTAAAGGTCTCTCGTCATTAGTGCCATTGCATATTCACAGCTTATCTTTACCTAATATTAAAGGAAGGATTGTTTCTCCACTTTTTTCATCTATAGTGGGACCACAAGGTTTTTCGTCCGTCTTATTGTGTTGCTATTTTCTTCGTACGTCGTCCCTGCTCCCGTTCGCTTTCCCTGCATAGAGTAAAAAAATTATAAAATTGAATTGATAAGAGTGCGACTCGAACACAAGACCTCTAGGGTAGGAGCAACCCACACAAAATAGTGTACCATGCAATCACCTTGGCCCTAATTAGAGAGATAATGTATATATGCAGTGGATAGATGGAGACCAGACACCCATATTCTCTATGGGCCGGCCCATCCAAACTTTTCTCCGGGTTTTAGCTGCCTATACTCAGTTCTTTCACGTTTGTTACACATAAAATAATCCTCCTCGGAAACTAATAAAGAAAGGATCAGGAGGAGCAAAGAGACCCAATTATATGCATGATGCCTAACTAAAGGAGGATATCTAGTGGAAGGATTGTGGGTAAAAACAACTGGGATAATTAAAGGAAGGATGGAATAACTAAAGGAAGGATTAAGGGCTCAAAGGAAGAATTGTTGTGTGGGTATAAAGGTGCGATAAAAGTAATCGAAGGATCGAGGCACACACAATGTCTGCATCATGAGAATTGTGTGTCTCGCCAACAGCAGCCACGCAAGTTTGCCTCACTAACGGCAAAGCTCCTACACAGCATCCATCCACTGCAGAGCTGCCGAAACTTCCTGTACTCGGCTATGATGCCAGAAATGTGCAGCTTCTTCCCAATCCTAAGTTGTTTCCTTCTCTAGTGCACAAAAGCTTTATTTTTGAACGGTGTACTCCTTTGACCCAGTTTGATGTCAACAAAAAATGTTCTTAGGTGTGTGACGGGTGTTGGAAGGCCGAATGTGTGATCTAGTGTTGTAGTTTTGCTCTTATTTGGCTGTCTATCGAAATTATGCATGTCCATATTTGACTTCGAAACCATTTTGATGCTCAAATATCAAAAACAACGTATTTTATAGTAATAAATTAGGACTTAATATGTTTTAACCATTTTGTTGCTTATATTCGGATTCAACCAGTATAGAATAAATAAGTGCGAAAAAGGTGTGAACTACTAAAAATAGGGAAAGACATATTTCTCCTATTAATATTGTTATTAGAGAGGTACATATATGAAACGGTGTGAACTTTTCTTGTTGAGAATGGTTTTTTAAGAATGATTAGTGATACTTTTGAATATTTTCAATTTTGTTGAAGTGGCGAACCTTTTCTGAGGAGATTGGAAGGAAAGGGGGTTTATGTTTCAGCAAGAGGACAAGGGCAAGTTCAGTTCTCAGGCACATGACGGGGCCAACACGGACGGTCTACAAGCTTCGACGCCCATCGTGGAGGTATAGTTGGCAACGCAGCTAAGCGGCCCCTCCCCTCGACTGCTAGATTCCCCTCTCATCCAACCGCAGGTGCAATGTGCCTCCTTTTCTTGTCATGATTGGGTGCTAAAATTTATTTGACAATATGACCGTACCCTGAGGAGTCATGTGGGGATATGTTTGGACACACTACGATCAGGTGGATACCACGGTCACTGTCGGTGAGTAAGGAACTCAGGATAACCTGTGACATAGGTGGGGCACCATGTTGAAATAGAGGAAGGAAAGGAGGATAATGAGCCTTGCTTATTTGACTATGAGTGTATGATTAAAAAAATTCCCGTTGCAACGCACGGGCATGTTTCCTAGTGATGTGTAAACTAAGGAGAAGGCATTTCAACAAATTAGAAGCAACAAAAGCTAAACACCATATGAAAGATGCAACGAATATCACTCCACCAAGTTAAAACTGTCTCGTCGTAAGTGCCATTTGAACAAAATAGAAGTAGTACAAGCTAGAAAAGAATGCGAGATGTAAGGCGAACACATGATACCAGGATGGAATATGTACAAAAAATAGGACGGCATGGCATATTCACAACTGTTTGTGTAAACTAAGAAGAAGCCATTTCAACAAATAAGAAGCAATGCAAGCTAGACACCTTATGCAACATGCAACACAATATCACACTTCCAAGCTAGAGAAAGCACCTGGGATGCCGGTTTCGCCGGAAGACGGCCATCATTACCTGCATTATTTTTTCCTTCCTGCTTCTTGGTTTTATTGCCTTGTCAATTCAAAACCACAAGAAAAATGAATAAAAATTTGCTTTTTAGAACTCATTGATGCAGGATGTTGACGAGCACTGCTTTAATGTAAGGCGACCGCATGATAGGACGATTGAATGTGTAATAAAAAGGACAGCATTGCATATTCATAGCTATGATGTGTAAACTAAGGAGAAGGCATTTCAACAAATTAGAAGCCATGAAAGCTAGACACCATATGAAAGATGCAACGAATATCACTCTACCAAGTTAAAAGTGTCTCGTCATAAGTGCCATTTCAACAAATTAGAAGTAGTACATGCTAGAAAAGAATGCGAGATGTAACCTATATCACATTCCCAAGTCAAATGTGTCTTATGATAAGTGATTGTTGCAGGTTACACAACAGTAGTACTTTGATGTAAGAACATGGTGTGATATACAGATATTGTATGTTCTAGAAACAGGAACACGTGTCTTATTCACAAGTACAATGTGTGAAGTAAGCAAATGGAATTCAACAGAAGCAATACAAGCTAGACATCATACATAACATGCAACCACATATAACAGTGCCAAGTTAGAGGGAGCACCTGTAATGGTGCACTAGGGGAGACGTGCTCATCATCAACACAGCTACATTGAGTGTCTATGCATGTGTTGTCTTACAAATCATCTCGGGGGGTTGGAGGAGTAGAATCTCTAGAGGCCCTCCATTTGGAAGGAGCACCTTTATCCGATGTCTTGCTAACTTCCTTCCGCTTTATTGATTTTGAATTGTCAAGTAAAACCGACAAGAAAAAGCAGTAAAATTCACTCTTCAGAACTCATTCGTGCATGATACTGACAATCACTACTTTGATGTAAGGCAAACACATGATACCATGATGGAATATATATGAAAAATAGAACGACATGGCATATTCACAACTGTTTGTGTAAACTAAGAAGAAGCCATTTCAACAAATAAGAAGCAACGCAAGCTAGACACCGTATCCAACATGCAAGACAATATCACACTGCCAAGCTAGAGAAAGTACCTGGGATGCCGGTTTCGCCGGAAGACCGCCATCAGTCCCTGCATTATTTTTTTTCCTTCCTGCTTCTTAGTTTTATTGCCTTGTCAATTCAAACCCACAAGAAAATGAATAAAAATTTGCTTTTCAGAACTCATTGATGCAGGATGCTAACAAGCACTACTTTAATGTAAGGCGACTGCATGATAGGACGATTGAATGTGTAACAAAAAAGGACAGCATTGCATATTCACAGCTATGATGTGTAAACTAAGGAGAAGGCATTTCAATAAATTAGAAGTAATGAAAGCTAGACACCATATGAAAGATGCAACGAATATCACTCTACCAAGTTAAAACTATCTCATCATAAGTGCCATTTCAACAAACTAGAAGTAGTAAAAGCTAGAAAAGAATGCGAGATGTAACCTATATCACACTCCCAAGTCAAACGTGTCTTATGATAAGTGATTGTTGCAGGTTACACAACAGTAGTACTTTGATGTAAGAACATGGTGTGATAGACAGATATTGTATGTTCTAGAAACAGGAACACGTGTCTTATTCACAAGTACAATGTGTGAAGTAAGCAAATGGAATTCAACAAAATTAGAAGCAATACAAGCTAGACATCATACATAACATGCAACCACATATAACAGTGCCAAGTTAGAGGGAGCACCTGTGATAGTGCACTAGGGGAGACGTGCTCATCATCAACATAGCTACGTCGAGTGTCTATGCATGTGTTGTCTTGCAAATCATCTTGGGGCGTTGGAGGAGTAGAATCTGTAGAGGCCCTCCTTTTGGAAGGAGCACCTTTATCTGCTGCCTTGCTAACTTCCTTCCGCTTTATTGATTTTGAATTGTCAAGTAAAACCGACAAGAAAAAGCAATAAAATTCACTCTTCAGAACTCATTCGTGCATGATCACTGGTATGCGTCGGTGCTATACAAACGCTTTTTAACCCCTTTCCGCGATGGCATTTGGAACCGTCGCCTAGTGAGTGACGGCGATAGGGGGGTCCTTCCCACATGACCCAGAAACCGTTGGGGATAGGGAGCCTTGATGCATACAGTTGTGCTCGCATTGCCATCGCAGTCAAAGTTTTGTGGTTTTACCTAAAACCAGGCAGGTTCCAGGCACGGTAGTTTTCAAGGCAGATTTCAGGCACAGGAGTTTTACGATGCTTGGCACATCACAAATAGTTCATGATTATAAATCGTGTACGATAGGTAGACAATCACACACATTTAGTTTTCCCACACCGTATGTGATAGTGTTTGACATCACACATGCTTTGCAAACGGCAACTGTGTGCATTGTTACACACGTTTCCTCTCTATGAACCGTGTCGGATTATGATGTATATCGCACACGCTGTGCTTTATTAACCGTGTGCGCCGTAATGAACTGCACACCGTAACTTCGCCCTAATTTATTTGCTGCTATTTAAAATTGTACCTAATTTAAACTTGAAAGTAGGCTATAGCTTTATTCATATCCATCAGGTTCAAACAACCAATGCATTATTCGATACACAAGTACATATGTTTATTAATTACATAAGCACCAAATAAAAAATGATGAACCAGGGTTCTATACTTGTACTATTACAGATGGTAAAGAAAGAGGCGACAAACATTCCGGTTGCTGAACAAGGTGAAGCGGAATGGCCCTATTATGCTCTCATGGATGCAGAAGGCATGCAAGACTCTAGTTCAACGCCTTGTGATAGTCGTCCGCCAATCATGTAGTTTGAGAGGTGATCTTGAGTAAACTGCTTCAGAATCCGCTGCAAAACAAAAAAAGATTCAGACATTGTTATCTAATACAACTCATTATAGGCAGTAAAAAGAAGGCTACAGGGTTCTTACTTACCATCCTGCAGTTCACTTTTTTCTTGCATAAAGTGTAAAAAAATAGTTCGATTTACGTCTTTGGACCCATTTTAATAACAATCTTTATCAGTTTCCTCACTTGATGCTGGTTCATGAATATCTCATTGTCCCAGAAAGGGTCGAAGTGTGGAACTTTGGCAATGATATATGTACCTAAAAGCACCAAGTTAATAGTAGAAGCTAAACAACAATTGAAAAATGATGTAGTACAACACTCCCGCCATCCCATTATATAAGATTTCATTACATGTATATCTAGACATCATCAAAACATTAAGGTAACACTCTTCCTTGCTGCTATGTAGCCTCGGATTGCATATTTAGTCATTCAGTACAATGCATGTTGCTATGTAGCCTCAGATATATTAAATATGGCCCTAGTTAACCTAATGATAAATGGGTTACAGATATATTCAGTGAAATGTCCGATTTGACGATTAATCCCTTATCAGCCCCAGGCTATATGGTACCAGCTACCGGTATCCTGAACAGAGAGTACATATAAGCAATGAGATGAAACTAACCTCGATGGAAAACAACACCGTTCTCAATATTGTCCTGCATGAGTACATATAAAGGTATGTTAAGCACAACAGGCTAAACAACAACCAAATATATCCATGGTAGACAACATAATCTACAAATGGTAGCTTCAGTGTGCAGGCTTAAGCATGCTAGTTAAGCAAAACAAGAAGTGGAAAGGTGTGTTAACTGCATCAGGCATAACACTTAAAAACAAGCAAATAGTCATTCAAACTGGTATAGTGCAGGTCTAAAGTACACTAGTTATTGTTAAAAAATGAAAAGGCATGTTAACTGCAATATCCTTAACAGCAACCAAATATCGTAATTCATAGTGGTGTTGTTGAAACTGTTATTGATGAAATTGAACTACACAGCAAATGGTTGCACATATAGAGTATCACATTGTGAAGAACTGAAATAAACAAGTCATAAGGCCATCTCTAGCCAATCCTTTAAAAGTTAAAGGACTAGCAATTTTTGGCATTTTCTAGCCGATCCCCTAAACTTAACGTTGTAAGCTTCAATTTGATCAAATTCAAAGCAGGTTCAACCGAAAGTAGCATGCGTTCAAACATAAACATAGATAGTTTTGCATAACCGAACATAAAACATAAATTTGAACTAAGCTAAACTACTTTCGTTCGAAGTAGAGGTCAAGCCAATCCTTCCTCGTCATGTACGGTGTGCCGCGAGCCGGGTCCGGGCCGGTGCCATCGTCGGGGTCGTTGGGGAAGGCACTCCTCCACTTGTCGACGTTGATTTCCTCGTCCTCGGGGCCCACCTCGACGCCCTCCGCGCCGCAGTCGCCGCCTCCTTCGACCTCATCATCAGAGGAGAGCACGAAAACCTCGTCGCTCTCCGAGCCGCCGTCCTCGCCGCCTTCGACCTTGTCATCGGACAAGAGAGTGAAACCTCGCCGCCCTCCGTGACGCCGTCCTCGCCGCCTTCGACCTCGTCATGGAGGAGAGTGTGATAACCTTGCTTCCCTCCGCGCCGGCAAAGACTGCCCGCTCCGCCACCATGAGCTCCGGGTGCTGTCGACGGAGCCCTAGCATGTAGGCCTCGTCAGCGGCCTCGGCCTCGAGGCTCTCCCACGCCTCGCGGTCCTCCCGCTCCATAGCCGAGCTCACCACCCCTAGCTCTGGCAAAACAAGGTGGACTGGATGTGTGCCGAAGGGGAAATTGAGCCTAGCCGCCGCGCCGTGGTAGCGGACCTGCCAGCGGTCGTCCTCCATGGTCGCGAGCTTGGCCGTGTGGAAGCTACTGAGCCACCGGCGGGTGTGGGTCCGCTGATCTATAATCTCGGTGACCAACGTCCCCCACCACCACTGCCGGACCCCGAGGTAGGATCTCGTCGCATGCCGGGTCTGAGGGAGGATGGGGAAGTCCTCGAACCGGCATAGGGGCGCGGGAGCGGGCGTATCGGGGGACCGGCGACGGCGGATCGAGCCCATGGAGGATGACGGGGACACCTCAGCAGCCACCTCGCCGGCGTCGGGCGAAAAGGCCGTGATAAACCTCGTTTTGGCCATTGGCTCCTTGAGCTCCCTAGCACATAGGCAGAGGTTGAGGATGGAGGCGCCAGCGATGGCGGCGACCTACCAATGGTTTCGAGGGTTGTGTGTGTCTGTGTGAGCGGAGGTTTTGGGGTGTGTGTGTGGTGTGTGTGGAGGGGGGCGGGGGCAAGGTGGTGTTTGAGGAAATACTGCGGCAACTGAAAATTTTACTAGGAGGGAGTAACAAGGCGGGGCTACTGAAAATTTGGATCAAGGGCGAGAAGATTATTTGAGATTGCGAGGGATGCAGAGGCGGGAGTAAAATGCCGGGGCTACTGAAAATTTGAATCAAGAGACTGAAGTAGAGCGGGAGTAACAGACATCGCACATGGTCCACAAATACTAATCGTGTGATATCAAACATTAAAACCTTCCAGGCGGTAGATTTGAGATTACGAGGTAGTAATATTTTCAAGATTGCGAGGGATGCAGAGGCGGGAGTATTTGGGGAGCGAGCTAGTGTGCTTGACACACTGGCTATGGACTATAGCCGATGCACCTTCTCACGTAAGCCATGGGCGTACTATACACCGACGGTGCTCCAGGATATTTTGTACTACATCTCACACGGTTGGTGATAATAAACTGTGTGGGATCTACTTGATTTTTCATCTTGATTTGAATTATATAATGGGGTCACAGCGGCAATGAACGGTGTTTTAAGTGCTAGAACTTTTATCTGCAGTGAACATGACTATATGTGTGTCGTAGAAGAACTGGAATTATTCAGGGTTCATTTGGACATTTTATACATTAAACTGGTTTTCTAGCCATTACAGGTGCACAATTCAAAATAAACTACATGCACATGCTCCGGTGCATATAAATTGGTTGAAAAATCAAATCTACGTCCTTGGGTGCATGCTTAGGTCCCATGCAAGAAATGGGAATGAATTTCAAACAATGGGGTAGGTTTGGGTATAAGCTTCTCACAAACCAGAGCTTCTCACAACAAGTGTGATGGTTTCGGTAGGGAACGTTTCACCTTTCTGGACGAAACGATATCCGTTGCCTCTTCTTGATTTCAATTTTTTCCTAGTGTCAACATAGAACAACAGGAGTGTTGTGTTAATTTTTGGAATTTTTTGGGGTTCGTTTGGACATTTTTACACATTAATTAAGTTTTCAATTCATTTATGTGCATAATTCAAAATTGAACTACATGCACATGCTCTAATGCATCTAAATTGGTTGAAAATTCAAATATGTGTCCTTGGTTGCATGCTTAGGTCCCATGCAAGAAATGGGGATGAATTTCGAACACCACGGCACCATGGCTCTCCGAAAAACGTCGACGTACTTGCTTTTGTAATTCTAGTAAATCCAAAAGTCGTAAGAAATTCATGAAAGTTGGCATGCTATCATGGAGCGGCATCAACATGCCATGGTAAAATTTTTGTCCCATTTGGGGCAGGTTTGAGTATAAGTTTCTCACAAACCAGAGCTTCTCACAACAAGTGTGATGGTTTCGGTAGGGAACATTTCACCTTCATGGACGAAACGATATTCGTTGCCTCTTCTTGATTTCAATTTTTTTCCTAGTGTCAACATAGAACAACAGGAGTGTTGTGTTAATTTTTGGAATTTTTCGGGGTTCATTTGGACATTTTTATACATTAATTGAGTTTTCAATGCATTTATGTGCATAATTCAAATTTGAACTACATGCACATGCTCTAATGCATCTAAATTGGTTGAAGATTCAAATATGTGTCCTTGTTTGCATGCTTAGGTCCCATGCAAGAAATGGGGATGAATTTCGAACACCATGACATCGTGGCTCTCCGGGAAACGTCGACGTACTTGCTTTTGTAATTGTAGTAAATCCAAAAGTCGTCCGAAATTCATGAAACTTGGCATACTATCATGGAGCGGCATCAACATGCCGTGGTAAATTTTTTGGCCCATTTGGGGAAGGTTTGAGTATAAGCTTCTCATAAACCAGAGCTTCTCACAACAAGTGTGATGTTTCCGGTAGGGAACGTTTCACCTTTATGGATGAAACGATATCCGTTGCCTCTTCTTGATTACAATTTTTTTCCTAGTGTTAACATAGAAAAACAGGAGTGTTGTGTTAATTTTTGGAATTTTTCGGGGTTCGTTTGGACATTTTTATACATTAATTGAGTTTTCAATGCATTGATGTGCATAATTCAGATTTGAACTACATGCACATGCTCTAATGCATCTAAATTGGTTGAACATTCAAATCTGTGTCCTTGGTTGCATGCTTAGGTCCCATGCAAGAAATGGGGATGAATTTCGAACACCACGGCACCGTGGCTCTCCGGCAAACGTCGATGTACTTGCTTTTGTTATTCTAGTAAATCCAAAAGTCATACAAAATTCATGAAACTTGGCATGCTATCATGGAGAGGCATCAACACGTCGTGGTAAATTTTTTATCCCATTTGGGGCAGGTTTGGGTATAAGCTTCTCACAAACCAGAGCTTCTCACAACAAGCCTGATGGTTTCGGTAGGGAACGTGCCACCATTGGGGACGAAACGATATCTGTTGCCTCTTATTGCTTTCAAAAAAATTCTTGTGTCAACATAGAAAAACAGGAGTGTTGTTTTAAGATTTGGAATTTTTTGGGGTTTGTTTGGACATTTTTATACATTAACTCGGTTTTCTAGGCATTTTATGTGCATAATTCAAATTCGAAATACATGCACATGCTCCACTGCATATAAATTGGTTCAAAAATCAAAATGTGTCCTTGGGTGCATGCTTAGATCCCATGCAAGAAATGGGAATGAAATTCAAACATCTGGGCGTCGTGGCTCGGCCGGAAGGTTGAGAAAGTTGGTTTTTTAATTCTTGTAAATCCAAAACACGCCTGAAAATAATGAAACTTGGCATGGTTTCATGACATGGCACCAACATGTTGTGGTAATTTTTCTGTCTGATTTGCGAATGCGCACACATTAACAATCAACAAAGTCATTTTGGAACAAGTGATGTCATGTTACAAATCGAAAACACAACTATTATTGAAACCGTGGGCGTTCTACTTACCAATTACGTGCCGCCACGCGTCCCCTTTTTTTATTGGCTAGGAGGTGTCATGCGGGGTAGCTATGGCGTGCGATCAGACACCTGCGCGTGCTCAACGGGAGGAGAGCCCTTTGACCTCTATCCGCCGCGCACCTCTCTCCCAACGTCTCCATTAATGGCACCCGAGCCCCTATTTCACGGTGTGACTATGTCTCACTGGACTGATATTTAAGAGAGAAAAATGAAAATCCGAAAAGAAAGTTTTGCATGGATTTTGATGTAAGATCTGACGGACCTATATAGCATCGACTGTGACTTATAGCAAGCATGATGAATATAAGGACGGTGACAGTGGATAATAATTTTTCTCACATATTTAGGAACATAATTAAAAAAATCCACATGCGGCAATGCCCGAAATACACAAGGGAAAAAGAAGAAGGAAGACAACGGTCTAGCTCACTGATCTCTACTTTCTTGATGCATTGCTGCAGGCCGCGAGAACTAGTATCCGCGATGAGCGGCGATGAGCTCTTTCATGTCCTCAAGATGCTGCTTGAGAGCATCCACGGATTCCTCCACCAGCCTTTGGTGCTTGGTGCGCAGCATGGCATTCTCGTCCATAAGTTTGTTGATGATGACGCCGGTCCTCTTCAACAAGGCAGTGGTCTCCTCCTGCTGCTCCACACTTCCAACGATCTTCGCCCTCAACAGGTCGCACTGGGCCCGAAGCTTCGCATTGCTCTCATTTAGTTGTCGGATGATGTCGGTAGCTTGTTCAAATGAGGCTTTCATGTCATCCTGCAACCTCGCCCAGCCAGAGATTTGATCCATCTGGCTAAGGACATGGCATGCATGCGCCTGTAAGAGTCCTCGCCTGCTCGCGAGACATTTTCCCAGGCCGCCGCGGCGCGGGAGGACAACTCTGATGCATTCGCGGCGCGGCGGGACATCTCTTCTCCTTACGCGGCGCGGCCGGACTAGTCTGATTTACCGACGACGTGGCGGGACCTCCGTGCTGCTTCGGCGGCGCGATGGGACCTCTCTGCTGCTACGACCGTGAGGCGGGACATGTCGGCTGCTTTCGTGGCGAGGCGGGACATCTCTCGTGCTTCCGCTTCCATGCTTGCCTCTCCCTGGTGGCAATCTCTCGACCCAGAACTTACGCTGGCCATGGCGGACGCAAGGGAATGATGATGAATGAATTGTTTGTTTTTGTGGATGAGGAGTTGAGGAGGAATGTGCAGTCATCTTGGAGTAGTAGTATTTATAACCGGGTACTAATACGCTCCTAAGTGGGAAACCGTTTAGGATTGATCGGTGTGAACAGGTTTGCAATTTGGAATGTGACGGGACGCGGGCTCAAAATGTATTGGCGGTTCTATAATTTCTAAGTGTGGCACTATTCCCAGATGGCGTAACGTGGGCACGCTTTCTCGGCCTCATACGTGGCATTTATGTTCTGTTGCCTAATTGCAAACAGTTAATCCTTCTGAAGCGTATGCCCTCAATCGCACATTGTCAAAAAGTAATGTGGTAGACCTTCTTTAACATGTGTTAAAAACAAGAAAATTCAAACAAGGACCACTACTAGGAAAAGGCCTGTTAGTGGCGCACCTGTTTTGGACATTAATGGCGCACTACAGGTGCGCCACTATCATCACGCCATTAGTAACTAATACTAATGATGCACCCCTGGTACGCCATTAGTATACCCAGACGATGAGTGCGCGCAGAGGCGATGTGCCATTAGTATGTCCCCTGGTGCGCCATTAGTATGCCTCCCAGGGGGCCATATTTACCTTGTGCTCTGGGTTACTAATGACGCACTAACAGATAATGCGCCACTAGTATTTTTTACAGCAGTGCGCCACTAGTATGAATATTAGGAATTATCTTTTTCTTTTCTGATATTTGCACAGGTTATAAAATATATTACTGCACAGAATATAGACAGCAAAACATATAAACAACAGATTCATCGAATACAATAGAAGATTAGTCTCCGAATACAATTCATCATATTAGCTAGTCTCCGAATTCAAAATACCGAACAAAGTTAGAACATTACAAGTCTCGAGACCGCGAGTAGCGAGTTTGTCTTCACATTACAAGTCGACATCGATCATCTAAACTACCATCACATAGAAGAGAGCTACGGTCATCATGATGAGCATCATCATGATGAAACTGGTCTTCATCCGGTTCCTCCTCCGCTCCCTCCTCTCTCCCGCTAGATAGTAATGGCGCACTGTGCCCTGGTGCGCCATTAATAGTTTTGGAAAAATAAAAAAATAAATTTTGCTAATAATGGCGCACCGTGTGTCCGGTGCGCCATTAGTAATGAGGACACTAATGGCGCACCTGTATCTGGTGCGCCACTGCTATATAGCAGTGGCGCACCACATACATGGTGCGCCATTAATGTCCATCTCAGCTATAGCCATTTTCCTAGTAGTGGACCTTGAGGTTAATTCCACTGATGGGATGTGTCATAAATGTCCTTAATGGACCTTTAAGACACATCCCGTCAGTGGGATTAACATCAAGACAACTTCCCATCCGGTCACCCATCTCATGCCTACTCCAGCCTGAGGACAGTTAACTTGAGAGTTCTCTTATATGAGCTATTGGTGGAACACTCTTGCCCATATAGGATGCCCTCTTTGCATCCTTACAGCGTACCCGGATGACCGCCAGTCCCCAATGGCCAATAGATGTTGCGTAGACAGAGCATATCACATACATCTTATTAGAAGCAATCGTTTGTGTTATTATCGGTCTTCGCACACATTTCTGATTACAGACCTGTTTGCCACGTATCACACACATCTTGATATATTTAACCGTTTCTGTTCTCTTGTCTCAACGCAAAAAGTTCATCTGAGTGAACCGCATGCCGTATATCGCACACACCTTGATCTTGATGACCGTTTCTTTTGTGTTGCCTAATCACAAACAGTTCATCCGAGTGAACCGTAAGCTGTATATCACACATGCCTTCATCTGGCTGCCCGTTTATTTTGTTCTGCCACATCGCAAACAGTTAATTGAACTGAACTGTATGCCCAGCATCGCACACGCAACTAAAATCTGAACTGTGTTTGATGCATCCTCCATCACAAACGTTTTGCACCTTTTTTGACGGGTTTTTTACACCACCGTTTGCGATTAATGCATCGCACACTGTTTCGCCGAAGGGTCTCTGATCGTAGTGTCACGTTAGCAGCAACCTTTAGTAGTGGATACTGACAATCACTACTTTGATGTAAGGAAAACACATGATACCAGGATGGAATATGTACGAAAAACAGGACAGCATGGCATATTCACAACTATTTGTGTAAACTAAGCAGAAGCCATTTGAACAAATAAGAAGCAATGCAAGCTAGACACCACATGAAAGATGCAACCAATATGACTCTGCCAAGTTAAAAGTGTCCCATCATAAATGGCATTTCAACAAATTAGAAGCAGCGCATGCTATGAATCATATGAAAGATGCAACTAATATCGCACTGCATATACTAAAGGTGTCTCATCATATTGATTGATGCGGGATACAAAAAAATAGTTTTATGTAAGGACATGCTTAATATACAGATGTACTATGTACTACAAACATGAAGGCATGTCACATTAATAGGTATAATGTATAAACTAAGAAGAATAGCACATGCAATTTAACCAGATTGGAAGAATTACAATCTAGACACCATATGCAACATGCAATCACATATCATGCTGCCAAGTTAGAGCAATCACCTGTGATGCTCGTGTAGGGGAAATGCGGTAATAAACTACAGAGCTACGTTCACTATCTTCATCTAGCCTTATTGTTTCTTGAGAATCATGTGGGGAGGCTAAAGCTGCATTCTTTAAATGACGATCTTCACTCACAGTAGTCCACTGGCCTGGCTGCCTCATCATAAGTGATTGATGAGGGATACACAAGATCATTAATTTGATGTAAGAACATGGTTAATAGACAGATGTACTAGTATGTTCCAAAAATAGGAAGGCATGTCATATTCAAAGGTATAATGTGTAAGCTAAGCAGATGCAATTTAACCAAATTGGAAGCAATACAAGCTAGACATCCGGCTGGAGTGGTGAGCATGATTTGTCGTATTTCGGGTTCCGGCAGATCCTTGAGGTTCGAACTCTGGGGTGCGCACGGAGATCTTTCCCCTACCAGCTCACGCGTTAATGGTTTGCAAGGGATCTAAACTAGGAGCGATGAACAGCACAAGAGACACAAGATTTATACTGGTTCGGGCCACCGTCGTGGTGTAATACCCTACTCCAGTGTGTGGTGTGGTGGATTGCCTCCGGGGCTGATGAAGAACAGTACAAAGGAAGAACAGCCTCGCGAGGCTGTTCTTGAGCTAATCGATGGACTGCTTAGGTGAGTCTAGTCGCTTCTCTCTCTCTCTCTACGGTAGGTTCGACCCGTCCCCTCTCTCTGTGGTGGCTAGTCCTATTTATAGAGGAGGCCCAGGCCTCTTCCCAAATAATGGCGGGAAGGCGCCAACAATTAGCCATTTGAAGGGAACATCTAGTACACTTATCCCGACTAAAGTTGGTCTTGGCTGCCAAAGGCTCGGCGGGGCGCTGTCCCAGGCTCCACGATGACCTCCGTCCTGCCGCTCTCTGGTCTTGGTCTTGTTGCAGCGAGCGGTAACCTTTGCTGATGCCTTGGCATGTGCTTGCCTCCTTTGCACCAAGGGAAACAAGGACATCAGCGAGTGGCGCCCGCTGATCTCGTCGTCATGGCTTGTGTCATGGAGCACCCTCGTGAGGTACCCCGCCTTGATCTCTCCGCCTCCTTGTGAGCCTGCTGACGAGGCTGCTCTGAGGAAGGTTCTGTCGTCCGCCCATGAGGCTTGGCCCCTCGCGAGGTCTTAAGCTTGAGTGATGAAGGCTGGGCAGCTGGGCCCCCACTTGAGCCACGCCGCAGGCCGCAGGCAGGCAAGTCTGGGGACCCCCATTCCTAGAACGCCGACAGTAGCCCCCGGGCCCAAGGTGCGCCCGGACTTGGCTTAGCAGAGAAGCGAAGGGGCAAGTGCAAAGCACCGCGGGCCCCAACAGCCTGCGGCCTTGGGCGCCGCGTGGCGATTGATTGGTCATGGGCGTCTTCGCTTCCCCACGACACCTCGGCAACCGTCCTTCTGACAAAAAGGAGGCCCGGGCCAGACTTGGTGCTCGTTCTTGCTCGCCTTGCTCCAGATCCCCTTTCTCGCCCTTCTCCTCCTTGCTTCCGAAATCCTCCAGATCTATCTCAATCCTTCCCATCCTACAAGCCATGGCGCCTCGCAAGACCCCGTCTGAGGCCTGTTACCTCCCGGCTCTGGATCCTCTGACTGTGTCGGAGAAGAATCTCGTCCTTGTGCGCCGAAGGACGGGGGCGCAAGGCAACGAGGGAGAGACTGTGCTCAAGGCCGGCTCCAATCAGCCTCAAGGCAAGGGGAGCACCTTCTACCCGTTCTTTGTGAGCGCCGTCATCGTCGGTCTGGTCCCTCCTTTTTCTGAGTTCTTCCTTGCTGTTCTGCGCCAATACAACTTGCAAGCTCTGCATCTCCACCCCAACTATGTTCTTCTCCTGGCGATTTTCGCCTACTATTGTGAGGCTCACGTTGGGATAAAGCCCTCGGTGGCTTTGCTCTGCCATTAATTTTACCTCCGGGTCTCTCATGGCCCTATTACTGCATGCGCGAGCTTTATCGCATATTCCAGCTCCAACTCCATCTCCAAGCCCGGGAAGAGGATCGAAGGCTTGAGGAACAGTGGGTCTGGTGGATGTCGGCGTATCCAACCCGATCAAGGCGCTGCCGTCAGGGCAGCCAAGACCGTTGATACGTGGTCTCGCTCGGAGCTCGTCGACCTCGTGCCAAGATGGTGCTGAAGAGGATTGACGCGGACCTGAGGCCAGGCAGCTTGGGGCGGCGGCCTGACCGGGCCACGCTCTGAGGAGTTCTGGAACACCGGGTGGCCCTTCTGAGAGCATTCGCTCCCGTTGTGGAGGCTTGGGGACGCAGGTGATGCCCTTCGCCTGAGCTCCTAGGCCCTCTCTTACGAAGATCTAGTCGCGGCTCTCCATTCCTTGGTCGGGGGAGACGTGGCGAGGCCGGAGGGCGCTCCGTCCCCTGTTCCTTGGCGGCGGATCGGGAGCAAGTGGTGAACGCCATGCCCACCTTCAATGGTGAGGGGCTGGTGCTCGCCGGGGCTCCCGAGGATCTGACGATGTTGGCAACGGTGAACGTTTCCTCCAGCAACCCCAGCGGGAGTGGGGAGGAAGAAGAGGAGGTGGAGGAACAAGGTTCTGACTTCGAGGCGACTGGCGAGGTGTCGGGGGATTCCTTCCCTCGGCGCAGGTCCCACGCCCTTCGCTCCAAGCCGGACGACGACGAGGGCGGTGCCAGGCGAGGAGGGGAGGATTCTCCCCTGGTTCCGAGGGAAGGCAGGTCGGGGCTGGTTCTCCCAAGGTCCGTTCTGGCTCCGAGGCGGTCTGAGGCCAGCTCCGGCCTTCCCGACGCGCCTACTGCTTCCGGGCCTCCCAAGGCTGACCCTAGCTGTAGGCTTTCAGGCTTCAAGTTCGGCCAGAGGCTGCTTGAGTCCGTGGACGACGACCAGTAAGTGTTCGATCCGTGTCTTGCTTTGCTTCTGCCGCCGAGGCTTGACGTCTGTATTCTATTGGCCAGGTCGGCACCTGCAGCAAAAAGGCTGAAGGGGGCTTCTGCGGCCCTGCTTGAGGTGGGTTCGCCTACCGGGGCTGCGGCTCCATCCGTGGGGAAAGGAGGCAGCGAAGCTTGCGCCTCCCCTGCCCGGTCATCCTCACGAGCCCAGCAGGGGCACTCTGGCGTTGAGTCAGCCCCCGTGGTCCCGCTGACTCTGGAGGTGCCTACGCTTGACGTTGTCGCTGAGGTGCCCAAGGCCCAGGGGCTCCTCCTTCCCAAGCCGTGATCACGCTGCCGTCTTCTACACCTGCTCCACCGGCTCTAGTCCCTTCTGATCCCTCGGCCATCCTGGACAAGGCTGCCAGCGAGCTAAGCCGGCTGTAAGAGGATCTCCAGAATGCTGACCCCCGTCTGGTGGCCGGGCGCCTGGAGCTAGCTTCTGGCTGGCCCCGCTCTGCCACCTCCGTCCGAGCGGCGTTGAACCAAGCCGCGTTGGCCTCCGATGGGGGGAAACAAGCCGCCTGCCAGGCCAAGGCCACTCGCGATGCTGCCCAGGGCGACGCCGTGGACGCCCGGGACCGCTGCAAGGCGTTGGAGGTCGAGCTGCAAGGCCTGCGCGACGAGCTCGCCAAGGAGGTCCGCAGCTGCCAGGAGAAGGAGAAGGAGATGGAGGCTCGGGAGGCCGCCGTCAGGGACCGGGACGCCGAGCTTGATGACTGTCGTGGCCGGTTGGAGACGCTGGAACAGTCGCTGAAAGCGGAGAGGATCGAGCTAGACAGGAAGGCAAAGATCCTGGCTGAGGATCGGGTGGCCTTCGCCAGGTTGGAGGAGAAGGCTCGCGCCGCGTTAAAGACGCTCTACGAGGGTGGCCTTGCTCTGCCGCCTCCGTCCGAGCGGCGTTGAACCAAGCCGCGTCGGCCTCCGATGGGGGGAAACAAGCCGCCTGCCAGGCCAGGGCCACTCACGATGCTGCCCAGGGCGATGCCGTGGACGCCCGGGACCGTTGCAAGGCGCTGGAGGTCGAGCTACAAGGCCTGCGCGACGAGCTCGCCAAGGAGGTCCGCGGCTGCCAGGAGAAGGAGAAGGAGATGGAGGCTCGGGAGGCCGCCATCAGGGACCGGGACGCCGAGCTTGATGACTGTCGTGGCGGTTGGAGACGCTGGAACGATCCTTTGAAGCGGAGAGGATCGAGCTAGACAGGAAGGCAAAGATCCTGGCTGAGGATCGGGTGGCCTTCGCCAGGTTGGAGGAGAAGGCTCGCGCCGCGTTAAAGACGCTCTACGAGGGTGGCCTCGAGAAGCCGTTGGCTGGTGCAGGGGACGGTCCCGCCGAGCTGCTTCCATTCTTGGTCCATGCACTTGAAGATGTCGCGGACGGCCTTGGCCCCACAGCCAAGGCCGAGGCGCATGCCCTGTCTTCTGTAGCGCTTACGTGTGTCCTCACCCACGTCTACCTTCGTGACCCCACGTCGACCTTGACGGCCTGTTGGATCCTATGAGCGGCGACCTTGCCGCCGCTGCTGCTGAGGCCGTGAAAGGCCGAGCCGAGGCCCTGCTGGGGAGGTTCCACGCCTTCAGCACCTTGCCTGGGCGTGGGTGCCGCCAGCTCTGCGGCCTCGGGAGGTGGAGGCGCCACAGGAAAGTGATCCCTTCGCAGCTTCCGCTCTGCTTTAATTCCTGCAACATGCACCATGCCTCGTGGAGGCGTTTAAACTTGTGTTTGGCATTGTGAAACGACTTATGGCTTGTAATATTTGCTTTGAATTCGCATTCTTCCCTCCTACTTGCGTGTGTTCTACGTCGGCGGGGCCCGACCCCACGCATACCTCAGTCGCCGTTAGCCCCGACCGGAAACCAGGACGGGACCAAGGAGTGAGGGGCTACGTGGCAAGTTAGGCTCCTGAGTCGCGATGCTCAGGAGTCCCCCTTGATACGCGAACAACAAGTAGGGACGGGAGGCATAGGAGTGGATTGGTCGTTCTACGTCGGCAGGGCCTGGCCCCGCGCATACCTCAGCCGCCATTAGCCCCGACCGGAGACCAAGTGAAAGCACAAGTGCTCCCGAGGTGGTTTTGGTAATTAATGACAATATATCTCTTGTTGGACTAACACTTTTATCTAGTATGTTTCAGATAAGTTCAACAATGGAGTGGCATGGACTAAAGGATGTGGGAACTCCTTCAAGATGCTAAGGACAAAGGATTGGCTCAAGCTGTTGGGGAACGTAGTAATTTCAAAAAAATTCCTACGATCACGCAAGACCATGGTGATGGCATAGCAACGAGAGGGGAGTGTCCGTCCACGTACCCTCGTGACCCGAAAGCGAAGCGTTATAACAACGCTGTTGATGTAGTCGTGCGTCTTCACGATCCGACCAATCCAAGCACCGAGCGTCACGGCACCTCCGAGTTACGCACCGTTCAGCTCGATGGCGATCCCGGACTCCGATCCAGCAAAGTGTCGGGGATGAGTTCCGTCAACCGACGGCGTGGTGACGATGTTGATGCTCCACCGGCGCGGGGCTTCGCCTAAGCTCATGACGATATGACTTCTCCGGCGCGGGCTTCGCTAAGCTCATGACGATATGACCAAGTGGTATATGGTGGAAGGGGCACCGCTGCACGGCTAAGGAAAGATCCGTAGATCAACTTGTGTGTCATGGGGTGCCCCTGCCCCAGTATATAAAGGAGCCAAGGGGTGCGGCCAGCCTTGGGAGGCGCGCTGGAGGAGTCCTACTCCCACCGGAGTAGGACTCCCCCTGTCCTAGTTGGAGTAGGATTGGGGAGGGAAGAGGAAGGCGCCGCCCCCCTCTCCTTGTCCTATTCGGACTAGAGGGGAGGGGGCGCGCAGCCCACCTGGCCGGCCCTTCCTCTTCTCCTTGTGGCCCATGAAGGCCCATATACCCCCGGGGTTCCGTAACCCCGGTGTTCCGAGAACTTCTGTTTTCACTCGGAACCCTTCCAAGTCAAACATAGGCTTCCAATATATCAATCTTTATGTCTCGACCATTTGAGACTCCTCGTCATGTCCGTGATCACATCCGGGACTCGAACAAACTTCGTGCATCAATACTTATAAACTCATAATGAACATCATCGAAGCGTTAAGCGTGCGGACCCTACGGGTTCGAGAACTATGTAGACATGACCTAGAACCATTCTCGGTCAATAACCAATAGCGGAACCTGGATGCCCATATTGGTTCCTACATATTCTCTGAAGATCTTTATCGGTCAAACCGCATAACGACATCGTTGTTCCCTTTGTCATCGGTATGTTACTTACCCGAGATTCGATCGTCGGTATCAATACCTAGTTCAATCTCGTTACGGTAAGTCTCTTTACTCGTTCCGTAATACATCATCTCACAACTAACTCATTAGTTGTAATGCTTGCAAGGCTTAAGTGATGTGTATTACCGAGAAGGCCTAGAGATACCTCTCCGACAATCGGAGTGACAAAACCTAATCTCAAATCGCCAACCCAACAAGTACCTTTGGAGACACCTGTAGTACTCCTTTATAATCACCCGATTCGTTGTGACGTTTGGTAGTACCAAAGTTTTCCTCCGTAAACAGGAGTTGCATAATCTCATAGTTACGAGGAACATGTATGGGTCATGAAGAAAGCATTAACATACTAAGCGATCAAGTGTTAAGCTAACGGAATGGGTCATGTCAATCAGATCATTCAACTAATGATGTGACCTTGTTAATCAAATAACAACTCCTTGTTCATGGTTAGGAAACATAACCATCTTTGATTAACAAGCTAGTCAAATAGAGGCATACTAGTGACATCTTGTTTGTCTATATATTCACACATGTATTATGTTTCCGGTTAATACAATTCTAGCATGAATAATAAACATTTATCATGATATAAGGAAATAAATAATAACTTTATTATTGCCTCTAGGGCATATTTCCTTGAGTCTCCCACTTGCACTAGAGTCAATAATCTAGATTACAAAGTAATGATCCTAACACCCATGGAGTCTTGGTGCTGATCATGTTTTGCTCGTGGAAGAGGCTTAGTCAGCGGTCTGCAACATTCAGATCCGTATGTATTTTGCAAATCTCTATGTCTCCCACTTGGACTTGGTCCCGAATGGAATTGAAGCGTCTCTTGATATGCTTGGTCCTCTTGTGAAATCTGGATTCCTTTGCCAAGGCAATTGCACGATATTGTCACGGAAGATCTTCATCGGTCCCGATGCACTAGGTATGACACCTAGATCGGAAATGAACTCTTTCATCCAGACTCCTTCATTTGCTGCTTCCGAAGCAGCTATGTACTCCGCTTCACATGTAGATCCCGCCACGGCGCTTTGTTTAGAACTGCACCAACCGACAGCTCCACCGTTTAATAAAAACACGTATCCGGTTTGCGATTTAGAATCGTCCGGATCGGTGTCAAAGCTTACATCGGCGTAACCATTTACGACTAGCTCTTTGTCACCTCCATATATGAAAACATATCCTTAGTCCTTTTCGGTATTTCAGGATGTTCTTGACCGCTGTCCATGATCCATTCTGGATTACTTTGGTACCTTCCTGCCAAGCTTACAGCTAAGCATCGTCGGTCTGGTACACAGCATTGCATACATGATAGAGCCTATGGCTAAAGCATAGGAACATCTTTCATTTTCTCTCTATCTTCTGCTGTGGTCGGGCATTGAGTCGACTCAATCTTACACCTTGTAACACAGGTAAAAACCTTTCTTTGCACTGATCCATTTTGAACTTTTCAAAACTTTATCAAGGTATGTGCTTTGTGAAAGTCCAATTAAGCGTCTTGATCTATCTCTATAGATCTTGATGCCCAATATGTAAGCAGCTTCACGAGGTCTTTCATTGAAAACTTTTATTCAAGTATCCTTTTATGCTATCCAGAAATTCTATATCATTTCCAATTAATAATATGTCGTCCACATATAATATTAGAAATGCTCTGAGCTCCCACTCACTTTCTTGTAAATACAGGCTTCTCCAAAAGTGCAGTACAAACCCATATGCTTTGATCACACTATCAAAGCGTTTATTCAACTCCGAGAGGCTTGCACCGGACCATAAATTGATCGTTGGAGCTTGCACACTTTGTTAGCACCCTTTGGATCGACAAAACCTTCTGGTTGCATCATATACAACTCTTCTTCTAGAAATCCATTCAAGAATGCAGTTTTACATCCATTTGCCAAATTTCATAATCATAAAATCGCGCAATTGCTAACATGATTCGGACAGACTTAAGCATCGCTTCTGGTGAGAAAGTCTCATCGTAGTCAACCCCTTGAACTTGTCGAAAACCTTTCGCAACAAGTCGAGCTTTGTAGAACAGTTATATTACCATCGGCGTCGGTCTTCTTCTTAAAGATCCATTTATTTTCAATGGCTTGCCGATCATTGGGCAAGTCAACCAAAGTCCATACTTTGTTCTCATACATGGATCCCATCTCAGATTTCATGGCTTCCAGCCATTTTGCGAATCTGGGCTCACCATCGCTTCTTCATAGTTCGTAGGTTCGCCATGGTCAAGTAACATGACTTCCGAATAAGATTACCGTACCACTCAGTGCGTATTTCACTCTGGTTGACCTCGAAGTTCAGAGTAACTTGATTTGAAGCTTCATGATCATCATCATTAGTTTCCTCACTAATTGGTGTAGTTGTCACAGAACCATTTCTTGTGATGAACTACTTTCCAATAAGGGAGTAGATCTGATTATCTCATCAAGTTCTACTTTCCTCCCACTCACTTCTTTCGAGAGAAACTCCTTCTCTAGAAAGGATCCGAATTTAGCAACGAAAATCTTGCCTTCAGATCTGTGATAGAAGGTGTACCCAACAGTCTCCTTTGGGTATCCTATGAAGACACATTTTCCGATTTGGGTTCGAGCTTATCTGGTTGAAGTTTCTTTACATAAGCATCGCAGCCCCAAACTTTAAGAAATGACAACTTTGGTTTCTTGCCAAACCACAGTTCATAAGGCGTTGTCTCAGCGGTTTTGACGGTGTCCTATTTAACGTGAATGCGGCCGTCTCTAAAGCATAACCCCAAAGCGATAGCGGTAAATCGAAATAGACATCATAGATCGCACCATATCTAGTAAAGTACGATTCGACGTTCGGACACACCATTTCTCTGTGGTGTTCGGGTGGCGTGAGTTGCTGAAACTATTCCACATTGTTTCAAATGTAAACCAAACTCGTAACTCAAATATTCTCCTCCACGATCAGATCGTAGAAACTTTATTTTCTTGTTACGATGATTTTCCACTTCACTCTGAAATTCTTTGAACTTTTCAAATGTTTCAGATTTGTGTTTCATTAAGTAGATATACCCATATCTGCTCAAATCATCTGTGAAGGTGAGAAAATAACGATACCCGCCGTGCCTCAACATTCATTGGACCACAAACATCGGTATGTATGATTTCCAACAAATCAGTTGCTCGCTCCATAGTTCCGGAGAACGGCGTTTTGGTCATCTTGCCCATGAGGCACGGTTCGCAAGTACCAAGTGATTCATAATCAAGTGATTCCAGAAGCCCATCAGTATGGAGTTTCTTCATGCGTTTTACACCGATATGACCTAAGCGGCGGTGCCACAAATAAGTTGCACTATCATTATCAACTCTGCATCTTTTGGCTTCAACATTATGAATATGTGTATCACTCTTTGTCGAGATTCAACAAGAATAGACCATTCTTCAAGGGTGCATGACCATAAAAGATATTACTCATATAAATAGAACAACCATTATTCTCTCGATTTAAATGAATAACCGTCTCGCATTAAACAAGATCCAGATATAATGTTCATGCTCAACGCCGGCACCAAATAACAATTATTTAGGTCTAAAACTAATCCGAAGGTAGATGTAGAGGTAGCGTGCCGACCGCGATCACATCGACTTTGGAACCATTTCAACGCGCATCGTCACCTCGTCCTTAGCCAATCTTCGCAATCCGTAGTTCTGTTTGAGTTGCAAATATTAGCAATGAACCAGTATCAAATACCGGTACTCTGCGAGTATTAGTAAGGTACACATCAATAACATGTATATCACATATACCTTTGATCACCTTGCCATCCTTCTTATCCGCCAAATACTTGGGGCAGTTCCGCTTCCGGTGTCGGTTTGCTTGCGGTAAAACACTCGATTTCAGGCTTAGGTCCAGACTTGGGTTTCTTCTCTGAGCAGCAACTTGCTTGCTGTTCTTTTGAAGTTTCCTTCTTCTTCCCTTTGCCCTTTTCTTGAAACTAGTGGTCTTGTTGACCATCAACACTTGATGCTCTTTCTTGATTTCTACTTCATGCTTTTAGCATCGCGAAGAGCTCGAGGAATTGTCTTAGTCATCCCTTGCATATTATAGTTCATCACGAAGCTCTTGTAGCTTGGTGGCGATGATTGGAGAATTCATCAATGACACTATCATCCGGAAGATTAACTCCCAGCTGAATTAAGTGATTGTTATACCCGGACATTTTGAGTATGTGCTCACCGTGAACTATTCTCCTCCATCTTGCAGCTATAGAACTTATTGGAGACTTCATATCTCTCAATCCGGGCATTTGCTTGAAATATTAACTTCAACTCTGGAACATCTCATATGCTCCATGACGTTCAAAACGTCGTTGAAGACCAGGTTCTAAGCCGTAAAGCATGGCACACTGAACTATTGAGTAGTCATCAGCTCTGCTTTGCGGATGTTCATAACCGGCTCGGCATCTGCAGCAGGCCTGTCACCCAGCGGTGCTTCTAGGGCGTAATTTTTCGTGCAGCAATGAGGATAATCCTCAAATTACGGACCCAGTCCGTGTAATTGCTACCATCATCTTTCAACTTTGCTTTCTCAAGGAGCGCATTAAAATTCAACGGAACAACAGCACGAGCCATCTATCTACAATAAACATAGACAAGCAAAATACTATCGGTACTAAGTTCATGATAAATTTAAGTTTAATTAATCATATTAAAACCTCCCACTTAGACAGACATCTCTCTAGTCATCTAAGTGATTACGTGATCCAAATCAACTAAACCATGTCCGATCATCACGTGAGATGGAGTAGTTTCAATGGTGAACATCACTATGTTGATCATATCTACTATATGATTCACGCTCGACCTTCGGTCTCGTGTTCGAGGCCATATCTGTTATATGCTAGGCTCGTCAAGTTTAACTTGAGTATTCGCGTCTTAACTGTTTTGCACCGTTGTATTTGAGCGTAGAGCCTATCACACCGATCATCACGTGGTGTCTCGGCACGAAGAACTTTCATAGCGGTGCATACTCGGGAGAACACTTCTTGATAATTTTGGTGAGAGATCATCTTATAATGCTACCGTCAATCAAAGCAAGATAAGATGCATAAAGGATAAACATCACATGCAATCAATATAAGTGATATGATATGGTCATCATCATCTTGTGCTTGTGATCTCCATCGCCAAGCAACGTCATGATCACCATCCTTACCGGCGACACCTTGATCTCCATCGTAGCATCGTTGTCGTCTAGCCAACTATTGCTTCTCGACTATCGCTACTACTTAGTGATAAAGTAAAGCAATTACATGGCGTTGCATTTCATACAATAAGCGACAACCATATGGCTCCTGCCGATTGCGATAACTTCGGTTACAAAACATGATCATCTCATACAATAAAATATAGCATCACGTCTTGACCATATCACATCACAACATGCCCTGCAAAAACAAGTTAGGCGTCCTCTACTTTGTTGTTGCAAGTTTTACGTGGCTGCTACGGGCTGAGCAAGAACCGTTCTTACCTCGCATCAAAACCACAGCGATACTTCGTCAAATAGACTCCGTTTTAACCTTCTCAAGGACGGGCGTAGCCTCACTCGATTCAACTAAAGTGAGAGAGCGAGACACCGCGGTCACCTTTAAGCAACGAGTGCTCGGGCGGTGAAACCAGTCTCGCGTAAGCGTCTGGCGTAATGTCGGTCCGGGCGCTTCATCTCACAATACCGCTGAACCAAAGTATGACATGCTGGTAGGTAGTATGACTTGTATCGTCCACAACTCACTTGTGTTCTACTCGTGCACATGACATCAACGCATAAAACCAGGCTCGGATGCCACTGTTGGGGAGCGTAGTAATTTCAAAAAATTCCTTCGATCACGCAAGACCATGGTGATGGCATAGCAGCGAGAGGGAGAGTGTCCGTCCACGTACCCTCGTGAGACCGAAAGCGAGCGTTATAACAACGCGGTTGATGTAGTCGTGCGTCTTCACGATCCGACCGATCCAAGCACCGAGCGTCGGCACCTCCGAGTTCTGCACGTTCAGCTCGATGGCGATCCCGGACTCCGATCCAGCAAAGTGTCGGGATGAGTTCCGTCACCTGACGGCGTGGTGGCGATGTTGATGCTCCACCGGCGCGGGGCTTCGCCTAAGCTCCGCGACGATATGACTTCTCGGCGCGGGGCTTCGCCTAAGCTCATGACGATATGACCGAAGTGGAATATGGTGGAAGGGGCACCGCTGCACGGCTAAGGAAAGATCCGTAGATCAACTTGTGTGTCATGGGTGCCCCTGCCCAGTATATAAAGGAGCCAAGGGGTGCGGCCAGCCTTGGGAGGCGCGCTGGAGGAGTCCTACTCCCACCGAGTAGGACTCCCCTGTCCTAGTTGGAGTAGGATTGGGGAGGGAAGAGGGAAGGCGCGCCCCCCTCTCCTTGTCCTATTCGGACTAGAGGGGAGGGCGCGCAGCCCACCTGGCCGGCCCTTCCTCTTCTCCTTGTGGCCCATGAAGGCCCATATACCCCGGGGTTCCGTAACCCCGGTGTTCCAGAACTTCCTGTTTTCACGGAACCCTTCGAAGTCAAACATAGGCTTCAATATATCAATCTTTATGTCTCGACCATTTGAGACTCCTCGTCATGTCCGTGATCACATCCGGACTCGAACAAACTTGGTGCATCAATACTTATAAACTCATAATGAGCTGTCATCGAAGCGTTAAGCGTGCGGACCCTACGGGTTCGAGAACTATGTAGACATGACCTAGAACCATTCTCGGTCAATAACCAATAGCGGAACCTGGATGCCCATATTGGTTCCTACATATTCTCGAAGATCTTTATCGGTCAAACCGCATAACGACATCGTTGTTCCCTTTGTCATCGGTATGTTACTTACCCGAGATTCGATCGTCGGTATCAATACCTAGTTCAATCTCGTTACGGTAAGTCTCTTTACTCGTTCCGTAATACATCATCTCACAACTAACTCATTAGTTGTAATGCTTGCAAGGCTTAAGTGATGTGTATTACCGAGAAGGCCTAGAGATACCTCTCCGACAATCGGAGTGACAAAACCTAATCTCGAAATCGCCAACCCAACAAGTACCTTTGGAGACACCTGTAGTACTCCTTTATAATCACCCGATTCGTTGTGACGTTTGGTAGTACCAAAGTGTTCCTCCGTAAACAGGAGTTGCATAATCTCATAGTTACAGGAACATGTATGGGTCATGAAGAAAGCATTAACATACTAAGCGATCAAGTGTTAAGCTAACGGAATGGGTCATGTCAATCAGATCATTCAACTAATGATGTGACCTTGTTAATCAAATAACAACTCCTTGTTCATGGTTAGGAAACATAACCATCTTTGATTAACAAGCTAGTCAAGTAGAGGCATACTAGTGACATACTGTTTGTCTATATATTCACACATGTATTATGTTTCCGGTTAATACAATTCTAGCATGAATAATAAACATTTATCATGATATAAGGAAATAAATAATAACTTTTATTATTGCCTCTAGGGCATATTTCCTTCACAAGCTTCAAGCTCAAGACTCTTCATTTTACATTTTAGTGATCCAAGATCACATTGAGTCTATAGGAAAAGCCAATACTATCAAGGAGGAATGAGGTGTTGCTTAATGAGCCTCTTGCTTCAAAGTGCTTAGTGATATGCTCCAAATACCCTCAACTACTTTCCTACTTCCACACATTTGTCCTAAACCTAAAGTCGAACTCGGCCCCACTGATTCTTTCTATCCGGCGCCATCGAGTTTGGATGTCTTAGCCACTGCCACAAACTCTAGGAAAATCGGTCTCACCGATAGGGATCTCGGTCTCACCGAGATGGGATTGTAATCTCTCTGTGTATGTCCATTATAAAAATCGGTCTCACCGAGTTTGAGAAATCGGTACTACCGAGATTACAATGCAAACTCTCTGTTAACTTATTATCAAAATCGGTCCCACGAGTTTGATAATCGAGTCAAACCGAGTTTGCGACCAACTCTCTGAAAGCTTATTACCAAAATTGGTCCCACGAGTTTGTGTAATCGGTCTTACCGAGATTACGTTATGCCCTAACCCTAACCGAATCGGTCCCACCGAGTTGCATTCCAGTCCACGAAAACCCTAATGGTCACATTATTTAATAAATCAGTCGACCGAGTTTAACGATTCGGTCCCACGAGTTTGGTAGATTATGTATAGCAGTTAGATTTTGTGTGGAGGCTATATATACCCCTCCACCTCCTCTTCATTACGTGGAGAGAGCCATCGACCGAACCTACACTTCCAAAGATCCTATTTAGAGAGAGACTACCTACTCATGTGTTGAGGCCAAGATATTCCATTCTTACCATATGAATCTTGATCTCTAGCCTTCCCCAAGTTGCTTTCCACTCAAACCCTCTTTCCACCAGATCCAAATCCTATGAGAGAGAGTTGAGTGTTGGGGAGACTATCATTTGAAGCACAAGAGCAAGGAGTTCATCATCAACGCACCATTTGTTACTTCTTGGAGAGTGGTGTCTCCTAGATTGGCTAGGTGTCACTTGGGAGCCTCCGACAAGATTGTGGAGTTGAACCAAGGAGTTTGTAAGGGCAAGGAGATCGCCTACTTCGTGAAGATCCGACAAGTCCTTCGTGGGCGACGGCCATGGTGGGATAGACAAGGTTGCTTCTTCGTGGACCCTTCATGGGTGGAGCCCTCCGTGGACTCGGCAACCGTTACCCTTCATGGGTTGAAGTCTCCATCAACGTGGATGTACGATAGCACCACCTATCGGAACCACGCCAAAAACATTGCGTTTGAATCCTCCAATCCCTTCCCTTTACATTCTTGCAAGTTGCATGCTTTATTTTCCGTTGCTCATATACTCTTTGCATGCTTGCTTGCTATATGTTGTGAATGTTAAACTTGTGCCTAAACTCCACTCAAACTTTAAAGAAACTTTAAAACTGCAACTTTGGTACTTAGTGTCTAATCATCCCCCTCTAGACACCTCTTCTCAAGGTCCTACAAGTGGTATCAGAGCATTGGTCTCCATTGCCTTGGTTTAATCACCATTGGAGGAAGATGGATGAGTCTACTTTGGGGAGTCTTAGACATAGAGTGCCTATTCTTGATGGAGAGTATTTTCGTGAGTGGAAAAATGAGATGCTTGTTATTTTCAATCAATATCATTTTAACAAGTACATTGCTAGCCCTTGTGCACCTTATGTTGATCCTATGCATCCAACCCATGATGAGTCAATTGACATGGTTAGGAATCTTAGAACTGCCGAACTTATCTGTAGCGACCCGACCTCAGATGGTCAAGTCTACGTGTACATGTCATCCACTGGATCGGTAATCTTGACACACACGGTACTCGAAGGATTTATAACAGAGTAGCAATCACACACTTATTACATCGAATGTCTCAAAAGAGAACTTATTACAGTAATATGGCTTAGGGCCATCTTATGCGATAACAGCGGAAGGCTTGGAAGATAAAGTGAGTCCATCAACTCCAATGGCATAACTGAGCTGCACGGCAACGACCTACAATCCTTACTCCTCGTCTGAAAAGTCTGCAACATAACACGTTGCAGCCCGAGAACGGGTCAGCACATGGAATATGCTGGCAATGTAACACATAGAGTAATGAAAGAATAAGCTATACTACATGCATATATGGCTGGTGGAAAGCTCTATGTTTACAGTTTTGCGAAAAGCAAATTTTTCCCTACATCAAAGGAATAAATTTTATTCTAACTATCATGGTGGTTGAAACATCATTGAGAAAGTATAACCCCAACTCAATCCCAATTAAAGTGATTAACAGCCCAACAATATTAATTTTAGAGTGATGAGATACATGTGAATACTCAAGTACTAGATACTCAGAATTGTCCATAACCGGGGACACGGCTAACCATGATTAGATTGTACACTCTGCGAGAGGTTTGCGCACTTTTCCCCACAAGACTCGATCGCCTCCGTTGGTTTCTACTTGCGGCATGGTGTTTGAGAGCGGATGACCGAGACACATTCTTTCGAAACATTAACTCTCTACTCGGATAGATCATACCAAACCTATAAAACCCACTACCTGCTGACCTACCTCTTGAGAGCTTCACGTAACTTACTCAACTATGCTAGAGCCCATAATAGCTTGTGGCTGCTACGGAAGTTTCTAGCATGAATAATCTCAGTTCCTTTGAGCACAGGTGGCGGTCCATAGGAAGATCACACGGGTACCCAGGATTTCAAAAAAAGCAGACAACACTAGGTTCCCCGGTGCCTCAATCCCCAGGATGTGTATTTAAGTTGCCACCTTAAAATAAACCATTAATTAACAATCTCACATCTGTCGTGAATATCTCTCAAACCCAAACCACGTCTACGAGCATAACATGGCAATATAAGCATAACGTAGAAGTAACTCCCAAGGGTTTGAAAGTAACAGGCAATAGGTTCCTACCTCATCATCTACTTCCCAACCCACAAATTAATGCCATCCTAATCATGCAATGTTTGAGGATTGAGCTAATGCATAAAAACTGGGTATGAAAAGATATGATCAAGTGTTACTTGCCTTCCTGACGATCCGTGAATCCTAGAGACTCGTAGTAACACGCTTCGCACTCCGGAAATTCTATCGCAAGCAAACAATACATACATAAGTAAACAAGCAAAGATGCACAAATGAAACTTCAACTGAAAAAGGTTGACCGGAGAGTCCAACTTAAGAACTCCGGTTTGCAAAAAGAATCAAACCAAACGAAACAGCGAAACTCAAACGGCGAGAGAAACATGATCCGTTTACTAATCTGAACTAGAGTCAAATTTTACAGAAGCAAAAACTGATTTAAGTTGGCTATTCGGAAAGAGGGTTTCGAGATGAAACTCCAGGCACTTGAATCGCCTGATTCCGATAAACGAGCGAAAAGATAAACAGGTTTGAAAATTGGATCAGAAATCGCGATCAGAATAACCGCGGAATAAATCTGATAAAAGAAAAGCAACGAACTGCTAAGCGAATGAGCGTTCGTTAACGAAACTAAACAGTGAACGCGTTACGTTAGAACGAGCAGACGAACAGACGTTAGCTAATTAAATAAACCGACGAAATAAACCGATCTATATAAAAAAGCGATCTAGGGTTTTATAAAAAAAAGAAGGTTTTCTTAAAAAACCGGCGGCGGGTCGGGTACCTCCGCGAGTGCGTCCGGTGGGCGGGCGGCTCGGCGGAGTTACAGGGTGGGGCGTGGGTCGGCGCGAGGCGGCGACTCGGCGGCGGCGGCGGCGCTCGGCGAGAGAAGGCGGCGGCGGATCGAGGCTCGGGCGGCTCGGCTCGGGGCTCGGCGGGCAACAGGTGGTGGCGGGGTGGTGGTGTGGCGGCGGGGCAGCGGCATTTATAAGTAGTGGTGGGCGGCGGCTTGGGGAAGAAGGCGGGCGGCTCGGCTTGGGAAGGGGCGCCGGGGTGGAGTCCGGCTCGGACTCGCCCTCGGCGTCCGTGCCACGCCTGGCTTGAGGGAAAGCGGCGGCGCAGAGCCCGGCTGGCACGGTGGGCTTTTAGCCCAGATCGCGGAGTTGTCGGGAAGCTGATCGTGACCCACGAACACCTATGGGACCGCGGACCGAGTCCCTTTTGGTTCGGTGGGGGCGGAGGTTGCGCGAAGAGCAGATCAAGGCTATGCACACGAGCAGTTTACCCAGCTTGAGCTCTCCGGAGATAATACTCCTCTGCTGCTTGTGCGATTATCTTGTGTTCTTGCTAGGGAGCAATGAGAGCTACAAAACCTAGCTTGAGTGTCTCTAGTCTCGAATGAGTCGAACCAGCCGAACCTAGCTTGAAGGTCTGTAAGTGCATCTAGTGCCCCTTAGTGATTTTGGTGTATTGAAGACTTATAGGTTAAGTAACTAATGCGTTTGTAAGTGTACACAGGTCTATAAGTCTATGAGGAGTTTGATCTTTACGGTGAAAATCGACCCTAAAATGAAGTCCTTCAATGAAGACTTTGATATTCGAAGACTTTACGAAGACTTTGAAAGTGAAGAAATTGGTGTGATCACGAAGACTTGGTATTCATTTGAGGAACATGAAGCGTGAAGACTTTTGTTTTCGTAGTTTCATTTTCTCTTTCTTGAGTCATAGGAAACACCGTCTTTGCTAAAGGGGGTTAGAGGAAATACTAAGGAAAATTTCCATTTGATGCTCAACTCAAAATCCTACACCTACCAATCCCTTGAGTGAAGCTTTTGGAAATCTCATACAGATTCAGTCAATTTCTTGATGTGAGAGCGAAGCTCTCACAGTCCTTTGAGGTATTTATTACGAATGAGGAGTTAGGAATTCGCCAGTCTTGGATTGCCTACGATGAGAACATGATAGCCACGAGAATTTGATATTCAAATTTCCGACCGTTCTTTGTCTTCTTGCGCTTGACTGTCCCAAAATATCTTATCCACCTAACGGTCATATCATTGAAGGGCATTTATGTCTTATCATGTCGGGCTGCTCCCTAGGCTATAAATAGCCGCCCCTACAACCACTAGTTGGTTGGCTGCTCGAGAGAACTTGACACTTGTCATTTGAGAGCAACCCATCCTCGAGGACTTTGAGAAAATCATCAAGTGAGGAAAAACCCAAAAGTGAGGAAAATCCCAAAACCAAACCCCTACAAACCCAAAGTGATTGAGCATCATTGAAGAAATTGATCCTGCGTGGATCCGCGCTTTTACCTTTGAAGACTGTGCTTCTTCCAGACGGTTAGGCGTCAAGGTCTAGAAACATCAAGAGGAATTGTGGATCGCCGAGTGACCAAGTATGTGAAGGTTTGGAAGTCGCTGAAGACTTACCACGAGTGATTGGGCGAGTCTGCGTGACCTTAGTTCAAGGAGAATCTGGTGAGGACTTGGTGTCTGAGCTGCGTGCTTTCGGTGGTGGGTGTCCGGGACTGCGTGTCCTCGAGTTTAAATACTCAGCCGCTCAACCAGACGTACAAGCCGAGACAGCAGTTGGAACTGGTCTACCAAATCATTGTCTTCACCAACCTAACTGGTTCTATTTCCTCAACCCTTTCATTTCCTCATTCTTGTGTTGAGTGTTTGTTCATATCTGTGTTTGAAGACTTTGGTGAAGACTTTCTCAATTTCCTCAGTTCAATTTCTTGATCTGTTTGTCTTCATCTTGTGTTATCCTGTGATTCGCTTTACGTACTCTGTGATTGTCTTCATTTCATCATGATGACTATGCTGTAATCTGCTATGCTTACTTCGAGTACTTATTCGCTGCATGTATTTCTTAGCTAAGGAATTTCCTCACCAGCAAATTCCTCGATGAAGAATTTGTAAATTCTCTAAAATCGCCTATTCACCCCCTCTAGTCGATATAACGCACTTTCAATTGGTATCGAGCAAGGTACTCCCTTGTTACGTGTGATTTTAGTTTAACCACAGGAGTTTTAGTTATATGGACCACAGGTATGATCAAGGTCTCGGCGGGGTGTCCTACCTTGATGGGACGGACTACCCCTCTTGGAAGAACAAAATGCGAATGCATCTTGAAGCAATTGACAACGATCTACGGTATGTTGTGACAAAGGTGTTTCCTCGGTCACACCCTCTACGAATGATGCTGATGTGAAGAGATTCAAGCAACTCGATTCTCAAGCGAAGAATATCATATGTGGCCATCGAGCAAAGGTCAATATGGAAGAGTGAGTGCTTTGGAATCTGCCAAACTCATTTGGGACAGGTTGTCCAAAGTAAATGAAGGTGTTTCAACTCAGCGTGACTCTCGAGTTGATGTTCTTGGAATCTCTTCAACCGCTTCAAAAGACTCGACAACGAAAATGTTCAACAAACCTTGATCGCCTCACCGACATCTCAAATGAGCTTCAAGCCTTTGGGTGCCATGACATCACCAACCATGAGGTGGTGAAGAAATTACTAAGATAAACTTGATTCCTCATTTGACACTCGCACTTGATGATACAAGAACGAGCTGACTACAAGTCTCTTGATCCTGGTGATATCCTCGAAGGCTAAATACTCACGAGTTCCACTTCTGAAAAGAGAGATCTCTATGGTTACGGCTATGGAAAACACGTGCCACGAAGGCCAAGGCTGAATCTGAATCGAGTGAAGACTACGGTAGTAGCCTTGGAGATCTGAAGAATTTGGCGAGGAGCTAGCCTTTGCTCGTGAAGAAATTCAGAAATTCACAAGGCGTGGTCGTTTTGGAAAATCCTCAAGCGCAGTGATTCCTCATCTAGTGACTATAAGCGAAGACTTTGCCACAAATGCAAGAAACCTGGTCACTATATCCAAGATTGTCCTCGATGGGAAAAGGAATTAAGAAAGAAGAAACACAAGGATTACAGTTACGATGGCGTGAAGAAGAAGAAGAAATCATCAAAATCTTCATCATCAAAATCCTCAAAGCCTTCTTCTCACAAGAAGAGCAGCTCCAAAAAGGCTCGGGCATTCATTGGCAAGGAAATGGACTCTGAAGCTGAATCGAGGAAAATGAGGAAGAGGAGGAGTCGAAGAATCCGAATCTGGTGTGGCTAGTCGGCTCTTGCTCGCATATGTTAGCAAGTCCATCTTCAACACTGAAGAAACTGACTCACCGACAAACTGATGAGGAAAATGATGACTCGCTCCACCTATTGCTTCATGGCAAAAGGTGCCAAGGTACTCAATTTCACCTCCTCTGAATCTAGTGAAAATGAATCGATGAGGATCTCAAGCCCAGCTACTCTAAACTTGCTAAGATTGCTATAAAACAACAAAGGGCTTTTGAAAAGGTTCAAAACATGCTAGATAAGAGTGATGATATGTTAGGTGAAGAAATGGATCGCACTCAAGCCACATTGAAAATCTTGAGAAAGTTCAGGTCTAGGCTTGACAGCCTTCAAGGTCATCATAACACTCTCTTATCGATCATGAAAACTTTCTTATGAATTTCTTCAAAGCAAGATCTTGAGAAGCTAAGAGCGAGTTATGAAGATCTTCGGAAGGGCGCGATTCATTACTTGCTCAACAAATCAGCGCTTCTCAAGAAGAATTTGTTCCTCCATGCTTAAAATGCATTGAGCGTGAATCGCTAATTCTTCACTGAATGTTCAAATGCTTCAACTGTTACAAATTCTTCACCTGCCTCTGCTATCACTAATTCCTCACACGAGGACATTGCTAGTATCCTTGACGATGCAGGCTGAAGGAATTGTACATGACAGGCATGTACAAAAGCCTCAAAGGGCATCAGACTCTTTGTGATGTGCTTAAAAGCAGATCCTCAATAGGAACCCTAGGAAAGAGGTATTGCCTTTGAGAGGAAACTCAATGCTTGATGGAACATATTGGAAGCTGAGCGGTATCCCAAAACCTCATGGGTTGCTGCAAAGGGACCTCGATTGATCCATCCACCTTATCTGGCTTTACATGTGAATTTCCTCATTACGATGATGAGTCATTTGACTCAAACTATAAACTTTTCAAAAATCAGAATGGTGAAGTATTTGCTAGATATGTTGGCACTAAGCTGCAGAGCGGTCCCCTATGAAGAAAATCTGGGTTCCCAAGAAGTGCCTTGAAAGTCTTGGTGAATGTCCTCATGACACCACACATGAAGAATAGGAACCCCAGATCAAATTCTTCATATGGACAAAATTCTTCATATGGATCCAAGTCCTCATACGGACCAAATTCCTCACGTGGATCAAATTCCTCAAAAGGATCAAAGTCCTCATATGATTATCATCGTGCTAACAACTCTGTTTGCAGGTAGAGCTAAGGGCTATGAATATGTGCATTATTCTTCAAACCAATATGTTCATAAGTCCTCGAAGAATTTCTCTGCTTATTCATATGCTTACCTAACCCCTCTTATGTGAAGCGAAATGGTTTGGCCTCTATGCCACCATTCTCATATGGTGCTTTCATGAATGATGAACTCTTTGCCACCCCTTGAGATGTGGGTGGTGAAGAAAAAGAACTAATCTCTTCTGCAGGGTCAGGTCTCGGGCGTGCCTTAATGTCTGAAGAATTTCTTTGGGGCACGACAAAATGCACGAAAGGGCGCAGGCTAATCATGATGAAATGAACTTTCATTTCACACGTCCTCATCTTGCTTATCTAATTGATCTTGATGATGAAATTCATCGATGAACTTGATATCATATTCTTCAGCGATGAAGTATATGAGATCGTAAGTTGCACTAATTCATCTGCGGGATGATCAACCCAAAACCAGCGAGTGGGTTCTCGATAGTGGATGTACAAATCACATGACTGGTGACAAGAATCTATTGATGGATGCTCCTTATCACCGTCACATCTGAAGCATATCATCTTTCTTTGACAAAGGCAAAAGTCAGGTATTGGGACTTGGTAAGGTTGCTATCTCTAAGGACATGCACATGGACAAAGTCATGCTTGTTGAGTCTTTAGGATATAACCTCATGTCGATCTCAATGCTTTGTGATCTTGATATGGTAGTTATCTTTGGCAAATATCGTTGTGTTGTGATTATGGAAGCTGACAATTCCAAAGTCTTCGAAGGCTTTAGGAGAGGAGACTTGTATATTGTTGACTTTTCTACAGGTCCACAACCAGCCGTGTGCCTACTTGCAAAAGCTTGAGAAGGCTGGCTATGGCATCGACGACTTAGTCACGCAGCATGAGGAATTTACTGCACGCTTGCAAAGAAGAAGCATGTCATTGGCATTGAAAATGTCAAATTCCTCAAGGATCACTTATCGGAACTGTGAAGCTGGAAAAATGACCAAGGCCAAGCATCCAAATAAGACTATCATGACCACTACTCGTCCCTTGAATTGCTTCACATGGACCTCTTTGGTCCCAATCATTACTCAGTATCGTTAATGAAGCATCACTATATGGCTTTGTTATTGTTGATGATTACTCTCGCTACACATGGAACACATTGTTACTTACAAAAATCAAGTGCAGGAAATCTTCAAGCGATTTTCCTCGAGGGCTTCAACCAACTTTGGTGTGAAGATCAAGCACATCGGGAGTGACAATGGAACTGAGTTCAAGAATTCGGACTTGAGGATTATCTTGATGAACTTGGTATTACTCATGAGTTATCTGCTCCCTATACTCCTCGGCAAAATGGCGTCGTGGGCGCAAGAACAGAACTCTTGTTGAGATGGCTCGCACTATGCTTGATGAATACAAAGCGCCTATCGTTTCGGATTGAAGCAATTGACACTGCGTGCCACATCATCAACAGTATATCTTCACAAATTCTTCAAAAAGACTGCCTATGAACTCCTTACGGACAAGAAACCCAATGTAAGTTATTTCAAAGTCTTGATTGCTAAATGCTGGATTAGAGATCCTCACCACACCTCTAAATTTGCACGAAAGCACATGAAGGTTTTATGCTTGGTTCGGAAAGGACTCGCACACCTCTGAGTCTTCAACATCGCACTTCACAAGATTGTTGACCTTGTAGATGTGCGGTTCGATGAAACTAATGGCTGCAAAGAGAGCACCTACCTTCTGTGTTAGATGAACCAGCACTGAGGATTCTATCAGGTTCAAGGCAAGCGAGGATGTCATTCCTCTTGAAGAAACTGCTGAAGAATTCATTCTGTCTGCGAAGAACGTCGAGTGATGCACTGAAGATAATCTTTGAAGAAAATGGTCTTTGAGGAAAATGATCAAATTCCTCGAAGACAACCAGCTCATCCTCGCGTTGCAAAAGAAGTGCAAGTTGACAAGATCATCGATGACATTGAAGCGCGAGTCCTCTCACTCGCTCAAAAGCTTCACACTTATCTAACTTTTGTGGGCACTATGCTTTTGTCTCTATCACAGAGCCCACTAAGGTAGATGAAGCATTTCTGGGCGGAGTGGATTCAGGCCATGCAAGAAGAATTACATCGATTCGAGCTCAACAACGTCAGGGAACTGGTCAAGCGTCCAGATCCTCGCAAGCATAATATCATTGGCACAAAGTGGATCTACCGCAACAAGCAAGATGAAAATGGTCTTGTGGTGAGGAATAAGGCACGACTAGTAGCTCAAGGCTACACGAGTTGAAGGAATTGATTTGATGAAACTTTTGCACTGTTGCTAGACTTGAGTCTATTAGCATATTACTAGCCTATGCTAACCATCACAATATCACTTTATATCAAATGGATGTGAAAAGTGCATTCCTCAATGGTAAGCTTGAGGAAGAAGTATATGTTGCTCAACCCCAGGTTTTGAAGATCCAAAGAATCGACAAAGTCTTGAGACTAAATAAGGCCCTCTATGGCCTCAAGCAAGCCCCTCGGGCGTGGTATGATACATTGAAGGAATTCTTCGTGAAGAATGGCTTCACACCAGTTCACTCGACCCTACTCTCTTTACTAAATCTTATGATGGTGAACTGTTTGTGTGCCAAATATATGTTGATGATATTATCTTTGGCTGTCTTGACCAACGTTATAGTGATGAATTTGCCTATATGATGAGTGAAGAATATCAAATGTCTATGATGGGAGAGTTGAAATTCTTCTTAGGTCTTCAAATTAAATCAACAACACAATGGCATATTCATATCTCGGAGAAATACCTCAAAGATGTCACGAAGAAATTGGCATGCAAGATTGCAAAGGTGTCAAAATTCCTATGCCCACAAATGGCCATCTATGCAATTGATGAAAATGGTATTGACTTGATCACAAGGTATACCGCTCCATGATTGGTTCTTTATTGTACTTATGTGCATCTAGGCGGATATAATGCTTAGTGTTTGCATGTGTGCCCGATTTCAAGCTACACCAAGGAATCACACCATAAGGCTGTGAAGCATATTCTTGATATCTAGCTCACACACCAACACTAGGATTATGGTACCCCAAGGGCTCTACTTTTGATCTCATTGGATATTCGACTCGACTATCTTTGGTGATCGTGTGGACCGTAAGTCAACATCTGGTACTTGTCATTTCCTCGGACGATCTTTGATGCATTGGTCCTCGAAGAAGCAGAACTGTGTATCACTATCCCTTCTTTGAAGCTGAATACATTGCTGCTGGCTCGTGTTGTGCTCAATTACTATGGATGAAGCAAACCCTCAAGGACTACGGCATCAACGTGAAGAATGTGCCTCTCTCTGTGACAATGAGAGTGCCATCAAGATTGCTCACAACCCAGTTCAGCACTTTCGAAGACAAAGCACATTCAAATTCGTCATCATTTTCTTCGTGATCATGTGTTGAAGGCGACATCTCCATCGAGCACGTGAAGGCGAAGAACAGCTAGCTGATATCTTCACTAAGCCCTTGGATGAGAAGAGATTTAGCAAGTTGCGGTGTGAGCTAAATATCTTAGAATCTTGAATGTTCTTTGAAAAGGCACACATCCTAACACTTATGCAAAATTGATGACTTAGATGTGCAACACATGAAGAAGCGTTTTCTTCAATCAATGAAGAATAACACTCTAAGTGTGAAGAAATTAATGAAGAATTTGATTCTCGAGAACCCTCGACAATTATGCGGTGTCTGAAATCATCATTCTTATCTGATGGGTCACGCCACCACCAAAGTTGAAAATCTTCAATTTGAGTTTTCCTCAGTTTTGAAATTCTTGATTTTTTCAAATTCTTCAACTTTGCAAATTCTTCACTTGTTTCCGTCGTCTTTCTTCATTGGCTATATATATATATGGATTTATGTCCTCTACAGCATTCACTTATGGCTATTTCTTCAAGTCGCTTTTTACGCTAAGTGAATGTGATGGGACCCTTTCCCTCTATGCTATACTCAACCCAATCCATTCACAAATTCTTCATGCGTTCTACTTTGAAACTCGTTCAAATTCTTCACTGTGTCCTTGACAATTGAAGAAATTGCGAGCGGAACTTTAAAACGAATCTTATCCAAACTTGATTTTACCGCTCAAACCGTTCCGCATCCCACGATGCATTATTTTATTCACCCACGATCGTACGATCTCCACTACGATGCGTGGGTGACACATGTCGTGAGAAGGGAAGCGGTCGAGGGCATGTTAGTCCTAAATCTTGAGACGATCCGTTTTTCACCGTGTCTATAAATACCCTCTCTCCTTCCTCACTCTTTTACTTCGCTCGACCTCTCTCTCCGCTCGAGCTCCTCGAAACCCTAAGCGCCGCCGCTTCTCCATCGTCGCCGGTGAGGAAAAGCTTCCTTGCCTTGACCTCTTCGCGGCGTACTCGCGCCGACAAGTGGAAAATCTTCACTCCGCCGTCGCCGTAGCTGATTTCCTCTGCCAAGTTAGGGCGGGGAAGATCTGAGCAGACGAACTTCCCAACTGTTCTTCTCAGTTAAATCGTGTTCTTCACTTGGAGTAAATTAAAAGTTACTTTTATTACTCGCTTTGATTCTCAAATCTTCTTCAAATTCTTCAAAGGTGTTTATTCTTCAAATTCTTCACACATATGAACACCTCAAATCTCTTGATTCGTTTCTCTAAGCAATGATTTTCTTCAAGATTCCTCAATTGTGTGGATCCTCGATCTATACAACTCTGGAACCTAAGACAAAGAACGCTTATTGAAATTCTTCAAGGCTCATCTGGTCAAAATCCTCAAAAACCTGTTCTTTTTGAAAAACCTTCTGAGAACGCATATGACCTCTTCAAATTCCTCGCACCTATACTCTGTTCACAGGTACACATGTCCACTGCTGAATCCCTAGGTTCTCATCAACTTAACTCATTTGCAGCGTTCCTCGAAGAAAAACTGCACACTTCTTGAGAGAACTCAATTGTTCAATTTCCTCACACGAAGAAAATGGCGAGATGGTAAAAGCCGAAGGGAGGAAAGAAACCTGAGGTCATGACAGCATTTGAAATCCCGAGGAAATATATGCTGACTATTGCACACGGATGAGGAAAGCAAAAATCAGCATAAGGTGCGTATTCGAAGATTGAGCGGAGATGGGCACGGGAATGGAAGGAATACGATATGTAACTCCTAAGTACATGAAGAAATTAGCTTTAAATCCTCCATGCCCAAGAGCTCCTTTGGCACCTGGCCAAATAGCTGATCCCACTAGCGTCAAGCAGCGGTGAGGACTTTCTCGATGAATGGGCTAAGCGCCAAGCAAAATTGGCAAAGCAAGCAAAGGAAGTGAAGAAATTCAATGAGGATTCTGCTTGCTGCTGCTGCCATCGAGGTCTCGGTCAACCGAGAAATCAATGCAAAAGAAGCCTGCTAATAAGCCAAGTGCTTCATCATCTGCGCCCTCACGGCCAAGTTCCTCAGCAGCACCCTCCAAGCAAATTCCTCACACCGCTGCTGTTCCATCAAAGTCCTCAACTGCTCCGTCCAAACCTTGGTTCCTGTGCACCTAGCTACTTGTCAAAGGACTGCTGGTTTCTCAATTGCCTCGAGCATCTCTGCAAGTTCCTCGGCTGCCCCAATTCTTCATCGGCCCGACTCTGCTGAAGACAAAAGCAACAGTGGGCGTGGTCCTCGGCCTAGCCAAGGAAGAAACAGCTTGTAGTCCACGTGCCATCTGATGATGAGGCATCTGATGAAGAACTTGAAGAAATCATCAGAGACCGCCAAGTTAGGGCCGCTAGAGCCAAAGGTACATCTGTGCCACTGCTACTTTGGATCCGAAGAAAGTCCTCGACTTCATTGACCTCTGGCACAATGATCCCAATACCCCTCTGCCTGATCTTCCTTTGACACCTGGTCAAAGTCATGCGCTGACTCACTTCATCGCTGAAGAAAAATGGAAGTTTGAGAAGGCGAGAGAAATCAAAAAGGCTCAATACAGGAAGGAGAAGTTCCTGAAGAAAAACGTTGTCAAGATGACACCTGAGGAACTCCTCCAAATCCAAACTGAAATTCAAAACCTCAGCAAGAACTTGACACATACTATGCTGATTGGCAAGGAGTCAAGACCAGATTAAATCGATCGACGAAGAAAATCACAAGTGTTGCTGCACCTGTGCAACATGAAATTCCTCGGGCTGAAGCCTCGCTTCAGCCTCTTGAAAAAATGCTGATTCGGGGCTGATGATCCAATCCCAGCCGCTGAAGAAATTGCCGGGCACCCACTAGTGGTGCGCTGAAGAAATCTGCTCAAGTCGAGAACAAGCTGCAGTGATTGCGCTGAAGAAATTACTCAAGACAGAGAACGCATCGGTTGCTCTGAAGAAACTGCACCAAATTCCTCGGCTCCTCCGGTGCCAACTCCAACTCCAATTCTTCCATCTGCTTCGATGTGAAGAAAACCAAGGCTGCTGAGCGAGCTGTTGTGAAGAAAAGAAAAGCATCAGCTGCGTCGATTCTTCGATTGCGAAGAAAATGAAGCCAATGACCAGCTCATTGAAAACCCAATTGATGCTATTCAATTTCCTCCATACCATCAAAGGAAGTAGTTCCTTTTGGAGAAGAATATGAGATCCCAATCGGATCGATGAAGAACATCAATCTCTTTGCTTCATTAGAAAATTGATGAAGAAATTGAAGTGGAAGCAATCCCTTCAACCCCAGTTATTTCCTCATCGGACCATGAAATTCCTCAAGCTGGTCTGAGGAAATTGAAAATGAAGATGTGGATATTGGATGCACCACTCCAGTGATCAATGATGACTTTTGGGAAAGTCAGCATCCCAATACTCCTCTCTTCACCCTGCTTCAACAAGTTCCTCACTCCCCTGCACAAACAGTCCAAATGGACTTTGAAGAAAATCAACCCACTGGTTACGTGCATGAAGAAATTCCAGCCACTAGTCTTGATGAAGCTACTGCTTCTTTGCTAATCCTCGGTCGCACTGTTGAGGAACAAGAAATTCCTCAAGCTGAAGAACCTGAACTTGTGATTCCGGAGGTAGTGATGCAACTCACTGACACCCCTCTGCCCAAGCAAAAGAATCCATTCTCGACCAAGCAAAAGTTCAAGGCTGAAGATTTCTTTGCAGAGCACGTGTTATTCACTTTGAATATAAGGCTTACGGACTGCCGACCAAGCCAACTTCTATTCCTCGGTGCTTTTCAACAAGGACAAAATCTTGATCATGCTCATATTCCTCATGTGGATATGGAGTCGCTGCCGAGCTTTGAGCCCGTCCTCAGTGTTCTTCACGGCGCAGGACTTCTAAACTTCTGCCGATATTTGTGATTGGAGCGAAGAGCTAATTCTTGATTCTATGCAACCCTGCACATCACGGAGGCGCTGAAGATGTGAATTCATGGGTCTTGGATTGGATGACCGAAAACACCACTACAAGGCACCAACAAGTGAATTGCCGTGCCCTACCACTCGATCCTCCGCTTGATGGTGCACGTCGCATCTATGAAGAAAAGGAACTTTCAAATCACTATATGCAAGTCTTGATGAAGCCTTTGAAGCCAAGGCAAGCTCAAGGACCAAATTCCTCGTCAAGGAATTATTATATGTGCCTCGAACAGTCTATCGGATTTTGACGAAGACTATGAGTCCTATCAAAGGCCACGACTCGAACGATGAAGAAGTCGTTGGCATCATGAAGAATATGCTTTTCAACATCATCCATGGCGTTCCGTCAATTTCCATGATTTCTTCATGAGGACTCGGCTAACATTGCCATGTCACCTTTTGAGCTGAAGCCTTATGCACCTTGGATTATGAGATTCATCAGGTCAAGATCTTCACTGAATTACAAGGCTGATACTTTGAACCACTGCAGCTACCTGCCCCGATTGAAGTCCTCAAGCGGCCAATTACCTCGGTGATGAAAAGGGAAAGGCTCTGCTGTGATAGATGAAGGCATTCGTCCATTGGATGGACAGTTTATAAAGCAGCATCTTACTCCACCAATGATGACTCGCCACACATGACTCTGCAGCAAATACCTCGTCAAGCAAAATCCTCAAGGCGCACCGGGGTGATGGTGATCGTGAGTTACTCCTCGGTCTTCATCGGAAGGTTGATCGCAATCATAAGTGGGTCAAGCGTCGGTTTGGTACTCTTCTTTACAACATGACCTCAACACACAATGCGGTGAAGAAAAACCACTACTATCTTCATGAAACCTTCAAGCGCTTTGGGCTGTTCTTTCACATGTCTACAATGAAGAAGAACTGAAATCAATGGGACTCAAGGAAGAATTTGACTGAGTCGCACCTCCTCAGAAGAAATTCAAGAAAGTCAAAGTTCCTTCCTTGGTGGCCAGCTCCTATTCTTCATCTCGCGACAACGATGAAAATGAAGATTTGGAAGACACTGCTGCTGGTCCTACTTCAACAAACAACCCGACAATCTTTGGCGCTCCGTCTTCAACTTGAAATTCTTCAAGGCGTTAGTCCTCGGTTTCGATCCTTTTGGTCATTCGATGACAAAGGGGAGAATTTGAGTTAGTCTTCAAGCGGGTCTCGTTTTTGTCTATATACAGATATTTTATTAAGTTACAACTCTCGTTCTTACGAAACCTTTTATTGGATCGAGTTGTAATCTTAAACCCGATGGTGCTTTGATACTTTTGATGCATTATGCTTTTGCTCTATGCTCGATTACAGTAGTTTTGATATTTGTTATGCTCGATCCTCATGAGCTCGTTGAAAATCTTCAAATCGATTTGGGCTCGATACTCATGAAAAGTTTCAAATTCCTCATACGCATTGGGCTCGATACTTTTTATGCATGCATTGCATAGCATCAAGCACCATATTTCATCATGCATTTCAAATTCCTCATATTATATGTCAAATCGTGTATGAATTACAAGATATAGGGGAGATCTCCATGATTCAATTCTTCAAATGTGCATTGCCTCAAAAGCAAATTCCTCACTATGCACATCTTGGGGAGTTCTTCTATATCTTGCAATCAAATCCTCATTATCGTATTTACACTTCATATGTTTATCCCGTTGAAAACTTAACCTATGTTGTCATCAATCACCAAAAGGGGAGATTGTAAGTGCATCTAGTGCCCTTAGTGATTTTGGTGTATTGAAGACTTATAGGTTAAGTAACTAATCGTTTGTGAGTGTACACAGGTCTATAAGTCTATGAGGAGTTTGATATTTACGGTGAAAGTCGACCCTAAAATGAAGTTCTTCAATGAAGACTTTGATATTACGAAGACTTTACGAAGACTTTGAAAGTGAAGAAATTGGTGTGATCTTGAAGACTTGGTATTCATTTGAGGAACATGAAGCGTGAAGACTTTTGTTTTCGTAGTTTCATTTTCTCTTTCTTGAGTCATAAAACACCGTCTTTGTTAAAGGGGTCGAGGAAATACTAAGGAAAATTTCCATTTGATGCTCAACTCAAAATCCTACACCTACCAATCCCTTGAGTGAAGCTTTTGGAAATCTCATACAGATTCAGTCAATTTCTTGATGTGAGAGGCAAGCTCTTACAGTCCTTGAGAATTTGTTCGGCGAGGAGTTAAAATTCGCCATCTGGATTGCCTACGATGAGAACATGATAGCCACGAGGAATTTGATATTCAAATTTCCGATTTATTCTTGTCTTCTTGGCATGACTGTCCCAAAATATCTTATCCACCTAACGGTCATATCATTGAAGGGCATTTATGTCTTATCATGTCGGGCTGCTCCCTAGGCTATAAATAGCCGCCCCTACAACCACTAGTTGGTTGGCTGCTCGAAGAACTTGACACTTGTCATTTGAGAGCAACCCATCCTCGAGGACTTTGAGAGAAAATCATCAAGTGAGGAAAAACCCAAAAGTGAGGAAAATCCCAAAACCAAACCCTACAAACCCAAAGTGATTGAGCATCATTGAAGAAATTGATCCTGCGTGGATCCGGCGCTTTTACCTTTGAAGACTGTGCTTCTTCCAGACGGTTAGGCGTCAAGGTCTAGAGCATCAAGAGGAATTGTGGATCGCCGAGTGACCAAGTATGTGAAGGTTTGGAAGTCGCTGAAGACTTACCACGAGTGATTGGGCGAGGTCTCGTGACCTTAGTTCAAGGAGAATCGGTGAGGACTTGGTGTCTGAGCTGCGTGCTTTCGATGGTGGGTGTCCGGGACTGCGTGTCCTCGAGTTTAAATACTCAGCCGCTCCAACCAGACGTACAAGCCGAGACAGCAGTTGGAACTGGTCTACCAAATCATTGTCTTCACCAACCTAACTGGTTCTATTTCCTCAACCCTTTCATTTCCTCATTCTTGTGTTGAGTGTTTGTTCATATCTGTGTTTGAAGACTTTGGTGAAGACTTTCTCAATTTCCTCAGTTCAATTTCTTGATCTGTTTGTCTTCATCTTGTGTTATCCTGTGATTCGCTTTACGTACTCTGTGATTGTCTTCATTTCATCATGATGACTATGCACATAATCTGCTATGCTTACTTACGAGTACTTATTCCGCTGCATGTATTTCTTAGCTAAGGAATTTCCTCACCAACAAATTCCTCGATGAAGAATTTGTAAATTCTCTAAAATCGCCTATTCACCCCCCTCTAGTCGATATAACGCACTTTCAAGGTCGCCCACCTGCGCCATTGCTGTCACATCTCAAAAACCACCGTCGCTCCTCCCTCCTTCTCGAGTGCAGAGCGGCGCTCACTTCATCACCACCAGCGCCATCAGCGCCGTCGGCCTCCTCCACCACCTCCACCATGGCTCAAAGCCGACAAGGGAAGGGGCGTGAAGTCGGCCGGGCCTTGCGGCTCATGGCCTCTTGAAAAAAGTGGGCCACCTTGACCCCAGCTCGGCGCAAAGGAGGCGAGGAGGCTACTACCTCTTCAGGTCGGCGGAGGCAGGCGCATCCGCGCCTGCGAGGTAACCTCTGCCGCCACATCAGAGTTGGTTTCGTCGGGTACCCATTCTTGGCGCTCTTCTTCTATTGCGGGCTCTGCCCCCTCTTTTCTGAATTCTTTTGCGATATCATGAACACCTAGGGGCTTCGCCTCCTTGATTTCACCCCAATGCTGTCTGACCATGGCGGTTTCGCACACCTTTGCGAAAACTTTGTGAATCCACCAAGCGTAGCCCTCTTCCGCCACTTCTTCATGCCCAGCGTTGAGAGAGGAGAGCCACTTGCGGAGGATTGCTTGGATCTCGGGATCGGCAAGAAAGAAGCATATCTGGAAGGAGAGCTCCGCAGCAAGTGGGAGGTGGAGAGCCGATTGGTGTTGGATCATCGAGGAGAACCATGCAGCCCTTCACTGCCCAGCGCCAAACTCCCATAGTCTTGCGGCAGCGGTTGGAGCAACTTGGCGCGGAGGATGCTAGGTTGAAGATTCTTGTGACCCGGATCTTGCGCCTCGGGCATGCGGACTCACTTTGTAGGCGCCGTTGGCGCAGATTTCCTTCACCGCCACATCGCTCCCTTGCGGGGAGAGGAGGAGGCCTGCTTGGGAGTTCAAAATCGGCCGGACATCATGAGGCTGCGCCGGGCCTCAACTGGAATTTCACAGTCTTGGAGCTGGATGTGATCTTCTTTGGAGTTGTTCAAGCCGACCAGATCACCCCGAGTGGTTCATGTTGCCAAGAAGTCGTTCCTTTGTGCAACAACTCTTAGCTCGACCGCATCCGTGCAATGATGCCGTTGTGTGATTCCCATGGGATCGTTCCAACTTGGCAAGAGCCCGCCGATGGCGTCGTGCAGCGATTCTTGACAGCACTGGAAGAAGTGCCGATCCGCCCGACAAGCAGAAGTGGCTCACCGCGACACCACCGGCCTTGAGCTGCAGCGCGCCGCCACCAGCTGGAGGAGGCGGCGAAGCTTCTGCTGGCTGGTGGTCAGGTTCACCGTGGAGGCGGAGGCGGCGAGGCGGCAAGCCTTGCCGATCGAGAGGAGCTTGCCGTCGCGGAGGAGCGGGGCGAGGCTGAAGCTGAGCGAAACGAGCCTACAGGCGCCTCCCCCACCTTGGTAGCTTGCAGCGGAGGAGCCCACAGCTCCACCAAGAAGGCGCCTCCATAAGACAGGGAAGTGGCGGGGGGCAGGCGGGCCAACAGCCGCCCGCGCATGACGCAGCTCCCACCGCGGCAAGCACTTGTTGCAGCAGGAGGCGCCTCACGTCGCCACAACAGCAGGGCCGGGGCCTTCGGGACCAGGCCCTGCACCCGCCAAGCGTCAGAGGAGCCTACTCTTCCGGCCCGTCGCACGGCGGGCGGACGGATTCGACTTCTCAGCGCTCAGCTCAGAGGAAGAAGAAGAGTAAGATCTTGTCGCTGTTACTTGTAATTCTTCAATTTGCTACTTTGTCTTTTATCGATTTGCTTCATTCTGAACTCTTTCCTTTTTCAGAATGCTGGCTCGAGAGGCGTCGAAGAAACCAAGACCCGGTGGTTGTCATCGAAGGCGATCCCCGTGGCGGCGGGGCGTCTCGAGACCCCTTGCGGACCGGCAACCTTCCTCGAGCAGCCCCAGCACAGCCCCCAGCGTAAGTATTTGGTTTATTTCTTACGGTTGGGTGTGCATGGATGCTCCTTCTTCTTGATATCGACTTGTTGATTTGTGTAGGAGCAGAGCAGCCTCATCAGGAGGGCCCGGAAGTCACTCCCGAAATTCCGTCTGCTTCAACTACGCCGCCAAGGGAGAATTCTCCGGCAAGGGAGCGCTCTCCGGCAAGGGAGGCTTCTCCGATAAGGGAAGTTTCTCCGACAAGGGGCAGCACCGGCGATCCTCCGGTGGTGGAGACCGCGGCCACAGATCCCATTGCAGGTAAACCTTTCGAGTGACAATTTCCCTTGGGTTCTTTTTTCTTCTGTTCTTCTTTTCGAACATTTGCTTGACTGTTCTTTCTTTTTATGATCGTCAGATCCATCTGCCGGAGAGCCGATGGAGACTGGGGTCGCCGGCGAGGAGGGCCAGCGATCTTGGCAACGTCGCCGCCATGGAGGAAGAGGCGGCGCCGATGGGTCCGCCGGCGAAGAGGCCGCCAAGGCTGCCGCCAGCAAAGGCTGGCGAGGGGTCAGCGATCGTCTTGGCGACACTTGAGGCCGCAGGCGCGCGGCGCTACACCGACCGCTGATCCTCCGCCACCGATGCAGCGTCGGGCTCGAAGAGCCCCAGCCCGCGCCTATCGAAGGCCGGCGGGCGTCTTCATCAAGCTCCCAGGCGTCGAGCTCGTGGCGCCGGTCGAAGGAGACCTTTGACGAAGAGCTGCTCGCCTCCAGCTGGGCTGTCGCTGGTTGATCATGCCAAGCAGCAGCAGGCGCGAGTCTGAGGAGGAGCATTCTTGAAAAAAGCTGTTGTCGCTCTACCGCGCCCGACAAACCAAGCTGGAGTCAGGGAAGCACTTATCGCGGCGGGGAGCGGAACATGGAGAAGCGTCGCGAAAGAGCTTTGGTCGCCAACCAAAAGCCCTCCGGGCGTGGCGAAGAAGCGAGGCGACTCATTGAAGAGCGCCAGCCTTCATCCTTGAGAAGGCTGAGGTCGAGGAGCAACAGCGGCTTGCGGCGAGAAGCTATCTGCGCAAGAAAAGGCGAAGCTGGCGGCGCGGAAGATCAACCTTGACAGCTATGAGGAAGAGCTTGCAGCTGCGAGCAATCACTTGGCGGAGCTCTCAAGGAAGCAAAGGACGCTGCCGCAGCTGCCGAGGCCGCCAAGAAAGAGTTGGAGACGAAGGTGGCGCAATTGGAGGCCAACCTTCAGATCGAAGAAGCGGCGAGGAGCTCGCTGCGGTGAAGCTGGCAGCCGAGAAGGGCGCCTACACTCTTGGCGAGTTGCAGGCCGTCTGTTGAGAGGATCAAAGAGCTCGGCGCCGCCAAGGACTCCAAGGCAGATCTTGAGCTGAAGCTAACCACCTTGATGGAGCGGCTGGGCGGCGCCAAGGAGCGGAAGCGGGTGCATTGGAGAAGATCAAGGCCAACGAGGAGCTGCTGGCGAATGCCACGACTGCCCATAACACCTTCAGAGAGAACATGATGCACTTTGGACCGAGGGTCTTGTAAATACAACCGCCGCCATCGACAAGGAGCTGATGGAGCTGGGGATGGTGGATCTCGGGTACTCCGCAGACGAGCATCTCAACCCAGCGCCAAGCTCAGCCTGTTCTTCAAGGGCGTGGTGGCGGCTCTCCAGCTGACTCGGGAAGAGATCCCAAAGCAGCTGGCCGGCGAGTCGCGCCAAATCTGTGCGGGGCTCTTGAAGGTCTTGATGAAGGTGGCCTTCCGCAATCCAGGCGTTAACCGCCAGCGTCCTCAAGTCCTTGCCGCCGATCGCTGGCGTTGAGGCGCTCAAGGCCCTTGTCGCACCATTGTGGACAGGGTGAGCGGGGTCAAGAGGGTCGATGGCGACCGCGTAGACTAGGCCGCTCGTTTTATCTTTCCCTCGTCGCTGCTGATCATGTTTAGGAGAACAATCTATTAGATCTGCGACAATCTACTTTTGTAATATAACTCTATCTTAGGCAATGATTGCAACGTTATTTCCTTTACTTGATTCCTTCCTTTGTATGTTTGTGCCCTACGCTTTTAGGGAACTTGTCGGCGCGGGCACCTTTGCTTTGCTACTGAGTGCGGAACGTCGACAACTGCTGGCGGTGCCGCCTCCGACAAGCAACCTTATCGCAACTAGTTGCAGCTCACTTAAGTTGTTGAGCGGACTCGAAATAAAGTAAGGGCGCGACTAGCTACGAGTTGGTTCCTCCGCATACAGTTTTCCATACAAAGTACTATCGTTCGAGGAAGATAACTTAAAAATTTAAAACAGACTGCTCAAACTTTGGCAACTTAGCTTTTCGTGCGCTTGCTTCCCGGCAAGGCGATACTTCCTCGGCGGCAGCTTGGTGGCCCACACCATTATCTTCTCCTCCCCCACCCCGGCTAACTTGTGGGTGGATGAACCTTCCTTTCTTTGAGAAAAGAAAGAAGAAAATAAAGTTATGGAGCCTTGTGGCTTGTTATTGCTTACGGGTGTGGATGCTGCACAAAATGTTAGATAACACATTCAAAAAGGATTATGAAAGCATGTATTTGACAAGTTATGCGCAACACATGAGCTTCTTGATGCACGGGGTCTGCCCGGCTTTGTACAAAGGATTACATGCAACATCGGCAAGACTTGTACAAAAGGTGGTTGCGGAACAGGTTCCGCAACCGCGCCCTATAGGTAAAACTTACGAAGATGCTCAATGTTCGAGGAGTTGCTCACGGAACGCCATCTTGGTCTCAAAGCGGACAGCGCCAGGCCTAGTGACTTCGTTTCACCCGATAAGGGCCTTCCCACTTGGCGTCAACTTGTTGGAATTCTTGGCGGATTGAAGGCGCCAAGAACAAGGTCGCCTTCCTCGAAACTTCGACACTAACTGCGGCTATGGTAGCGGCGCAAAGCTTGCTTGTAACGAGCAGCTCGTCTGGCGTCTGAAGGCGGTCCTCCTCAAGGAGCAGCGCGTCATCTTGTCGCAGCTGCTCTTGCTCAAGCTCATCATAAGAGAGTACTCGAGGTGACCCGTATACGAGTTCCGTGGGGAGAACTGCCTCTGCTCCATAGACTAGAGCGAAAGGTGTCTGGACAGTGGCTCGATTTTGCGTCGTCCTGATCGACCAAAGAACCACCGGCAGCTCCTCAATCCAGTTTCTCCCGCACTTATGCAGCCTGTCGAAAGTTCTAGTCTTGAGTCCTCGCAGCACTTCAGCGTTTGCCCTCTCTGCTTGACCGTTGCTTCTCGGATGAGCAACAGAAGCAAAGCAGACCTTGGCGCCAAGATCTTGGACGTATTGCATGAAGGTGCGACTCGTGAATTGTGTGCCGTTGTCGGTGATGATCCTGTTAGGAATCCCAAAATGGCAAACAATTGACCTGAAGAACTTGATCTTGTTGTCTTGTCACCTTCCTCACCGCTTCCACTTCCGGCCACTTTGTGAACTTGTCGATTGCAACGTACAAGTACTCAAAGCCCCCGACAGCTCGGGGAAAGGGGCCGAGGATGTCGAGCCCCCAGACCGAAAATGGCCAGGATAAAGGGATCGTCTGGAGAGCTTGAGCTGGCTGGTGTATCTGCTTGGAATGGGCCTTGCGCTTCACACTTGGTTACTTGTGCGTTGCATCACGGAGGGCTGTCGGCTAGAAGAAACCTTGCGGAAAGCTTTGCCGGCAAGTGCTCTTCGCCAATGTGGTGACCACATATGCCTCCATGTATCTCTGCCAACAGCTTACATCCATCTTCGGTGAATACACTTCAATTTCACAGTTGAGTCTTCTTACATGCAGCGTGTTGTTGACAAACTGGTACATACTTGACTGCCGGGCTACTCTCTCCGCTTCTTCTTGCTCTTGGGAAGTTCTCTGTCTGAAGGAAATGGATAATCTGTTGTGCCCATCTTTGGAGCTTGCGGCTCGACAACAAGGACTAAAGGCACATCTGCTGCTGCGGGATCATCCGCTTCTACGGCAAGAACCAGCGGCTCAGCCGGAGCTTGATGTTCCCCGGCAAGCTTGCCGGAGCAAAACTTGTCGGGAGCGTCTGCTTCAACAAAAAAAACCCTAGGGCTTGTCGGAGCAGACTGCTCCTCAGCACTCTTGGTGTTGATTTTGGGGACCTTCGCGGCGGCGGTTTCGGGTAGCTCTGCCGGAAAATAGTCGCCAGAAATCAACTTCCTCTTCTTGTTCTGCCCAGTTGATGGCGTTACAGTCGGTTTAGTCAGCTTGAGCACAAAAATCCCTGGTTCCACAGGTAACTTGAGTCCGGCGCACTTTGACAGGCCATCAGCAATATCATTCTGAGCTCTTGGAACATGTTCCATTTGCAGGCCTTCAAAGTGTTCTTCTAGCTTTCTCACTTCAACGACGTAGGCTTCCATCAACGGACTCTGATAATCTTTGTTCACTTGGCGGACGACAAGCTGCGAGTCACCCACGACAATGAGCTTCTTGATCCCAAGGTCTCTGCTATCCACGAGACCGGCAAGCAAGCCTTCATACTCTGCGGTATTGTTTGCGCTTGCTCCTTGGGAAAGTGCATTTGGACTATGTACTTGAGGTGCTCTCCGGTGGGTGCGACGAGCAGCACGCCCGACCGGGCGCCTTGCAGCGAGAAGGCACCATCAAAGTACATCAGCCACTCTTTACTTGCTTCTTTGGCGGGGATACTCGTCTCGGAATTTCTTCATCTTGCGTTGGCGTCCACTCTGCTATAAACTCTGCCAATGCTCTGCTGCGGATAGTTGAAGTGCTTTCAAACTTGAGGCCAAAGCTTGATAGTTCCAATGCCCACTCGACAATCCTGCTGTTGCTTCGGATTTTGCAATATTCTCTTGAGGGGAAAGCGGTGACAGACTGTTATCTCATGTGCTTGGAAGTAATGGCGCAGCTTTCTCGAGGCCATGAGGAGGCCGAAGCAATTTCTGCACACAGTACCTTGACCTAGCCCCTGAGAAGGTAACCGACAAAGTACACTGGGCGCTGCACCATTCTTTTCGAATCTTCTCGCTCGTCTGCGAGATCCGTCCTTGTCGGGACGAGCTTGTCGGTGAAGCCCCGCTTGTCGCTGGATGCATCGCCACGGTTGCGGCTCCTCATCTGCCTCCCTCTCCGCTACTAACGCAGCACTAACCACTTGATTGGTTGCCGCTATGTATAGCAGCAACTTTTCTTGTGGCCTAGGTGCGACAAGTATTGGAGTGGAGGACAGTACCTTTTAAGTCTGCAGCGCAGCCTCCGCCGAGTCCATTTCATTGGACCTGCCTTTTCAAAATTTTGAAAAATGGCAGGCCTTCAGCAGAACCTAGAGATAAACTTCTTGAGAGCAGCCACGCAACCGCAAGTCTTCGTACATCCTTGGCGCTTTGGTGCTTCAATCTGCTCAATGGCCTTGATCTTGTCGGGATTGGCTTCAATTCCCGCTGAGACACGAAGAACCGAGAAGCTTGCGGAAGGAACTCCAAACACGCACTTCTCGGGGTTGAGCTTGAGGCTGATCTTGCGCAGATTTGCAAAGGTCTCATCAAAATCTTGAACCAGAGTTGCCCTGTCCTTGCTTTTGACCACTATGTCATCCATGTAAGCTTCTACATTTCTGTGCATTTGGGGCTCAAAAGCGTCATGGACTACTCTTGCAAACGTTGAACCAGCATTCTTTTGCCCAAAGGGCATCCGTATAAAACAGTATGTGCCACATGGGGTGATGAATGCGGTTTTATCTTCATCTTCTTCTGCCATGAAGATCTGATGATATCCTGAGTATGCATCAAGAAATGAAAGCAAATCACATCCAGCCGTGGAGTCAACAATCTGGTCGATGCGCGGCAGGGGAAATGGGTCTTTGGGACAAGCTTTATTAACATCTGTGAAGTCAATACAAAGTCTCCATTTCCCATTTGCCTTGCGTTCAACTACAGGATTGGCCAACCACGTAGGATGGAGCACTCCTCTGACAAGGCCTGCTGCTTCCAGTTTCTTCATCTCTTCTGCAATGAATTCCTGGCGCTCCACCGCTCCTTCACGACTTTACTTGGCGGGCCGCGCGCGAGGACAGACAGCTAAGTGGTGCTCAATTACTTTCACAGGAACACGGGGATGTCGGGGCGGTTGCCATGCAAACACATCGACATTCGCCCGCAGAAAGCAACGAGCGCCTTCCTATTTAGGGTCGAGTAGCGATGGTGAAGGTACCACCAGTGCCGTCCTCCTTGGCGGGCACCTTCTTGGTCTTGGTGGAGCTGCGATCATCTTCTTGCACTTGCGGTGGAGCTCGATGGTGCGTCCTCGGCGGTGGCGCAGCACTCGAAGAGGTGCGCTTGCGGAGTGGGCATCGAGCTCTTGCGGACAAAGTGGTCTTCTTCTTCCCCAGGGGCTTCATCGGCAAGTGATCTTGCTATCCGTCGCAGCTGCTGCCTCCGGTAAATCTTGTCGGCGCAGATAAGAGCATCTTTCTTGTCGCCATGAACAGAAATGACACTTATCGGGCCTGGCATCTTGAGCAAGTTGTATGCATAATGAGAGGCTGCCATGAACTTGGCGAGTGCTGGACGGCCAAGTATCCCATTATAAGGCAATGGAAAATCAGCAACGTCGAACGTGACCCTCTTAGTCCTGAAGTTTAGCTCGCTGCCAAATGTTACCGGCAACGTGATCTTCCCCTTCGGCTTGCTCCTTCCTGGATTGATTCCTTGGAATGTGCCAGTCTCTTCGAGCTCGCTGTCATGGATTTGAAGCTTCTGGAGCACTGTGGAGGAGATCAAGTTTAAGCCGGCCCCACCGTCAACTAGCATCTTGGTGACCTTGAGGTTGCGGATAGTTGGTGAGACCAACATCGGCAAGCACCCGACCGCAGTTATACGATCAGGGTGGTCAATATCAAAGATGATAGGCGTGCTGGACCATTTCAAAGGCCTGCGTGACTCTACGGATGGTTCTGCTGCATTAACCTCCTGCATCCATTGCTTGAGTTGGCGGTGTGAGGTATGCAGAGAAGCACCGCCGTCAACGCAGAGGACCTCCGTGGCTTTCTGAAACTCCTGCTCGTCAGCCTCATCGTCTTCCATATCTTCATCGTCATCGTCGTCTTCTTCCTTGTCGCGGCCGCGGGGAGGTCTGTCTCCTTGCCGCTGCTTGGCCTTGCCGCGGCGTCCTCCCCGGCCGGGTCGCTTCTTGCTAGCTGCCCCGGCACCTTCCTAGGCCTTCTCCTTGTCGCGCCGCTCGTACTCAGCTTTCTGCTGTTCAACAAGCTGCTCGACTTTCTTGCAGCTCTGGAGGTCGTGGCCCTTAGTGCGGTGAATCTTGCAGTACTATTTGTTGGAGCTGTCACCTTGTCGGCGGCCGCCACGGGCTTGCGATCGGCGCCAGCGTAACCTCCTTTGCGGAGCCACCAACTTTGGCTTTCTTGGCGGCACCACCGTTGCCGGACTGCTCGACAACTAGTACCTCTTTGCTCTTCTTCCTTCGATTGTTCCGCCGCCGAATCTTCTTCGCCGGGGCGGTCTCCTCACTGTCAGATCCTGCTTCTGCATTCTCTCCTGGGAGTCTTCTTCCTTCCTCAGCACGTGCACACTTGTCGGCCAAGGCATATAGCTCACTGACGTCCTTGACTTTGCACATCGCCATCTCCTCCCTCATCCTGCGGTTCCGCACGTTCTGATGAAACGCGCTGATCACCGCGGCAGGGTGGACATCTGGGATGTTGTAGTGCACAGCTGAATCTCTGGATGTACTTGCGAGGACTCTCCTTCCTTACGGGCGGCAGATGAAGGTCGCTCTCTTGGCCATGAGGCTTGTGGCGCCCGTGAAAGCGCCGACAAACCGATGGCACAGATATGCCCAAGAAGATATGGAGCTGTCCGGCAAGTGCATGAGCCAAGATCGACATTTGGCTTGAGTACTAGCGGGAAGTAGTTGGCGAGATCTTGTCGTCTCGTCCCCCGCAGCTTGCACCGCGATGGTGTAGATCTTTGAGGAACTCCGACGGATGCGTCCTGCCATCATACTTCTCTGGCACGCCTGGCGTGAAATTTTTCTTGTCGGGCCACTGGACTTGCCGCAGCTCACGAGTGAACGCAGGGCAACCTACCGCGTACGGAAAGTCACCTGGTTCCCCTGGCGCTTGCATGTCGACAGCCGGCCCAGCGCGCTGGTTGGATTGACGTCGCGCTTCTCTTCGGCGCTTGATGCGAGTTCGAGCGTCTTCTTGTTGCCGTTCTTGAAGAACTTGGCGCTGATCACGGCGAGCTCGTGGATCCGATGAAGCGGTGGAGTCGCTGTCGAGGTGGATCCGACGAGTTGGCGATCTTGGCCTTCGGGATGGAGAGTGCATGGTGGTTGCACCCCCACAGGTCTCGTCGCCACCGGCTCGTGCCTTGTCGTTCCGTCGTGGCAGCGATGTGCTTGGTTGCCGCGGAACGTCGCCGTTGGCAAAGCCGATGAGACTCTGAATGGTGGCCCTCCATTCGTCGACCTTGTCTGCCGTTGGAGGGTAATCCAGGAGCAGTTGAGCTCACGCCAAAGCTTCTGCTGGAGTGGTGGGCGGCAATGGCGAACGGTGCAAGGAGCGGGATATGCTCGGACTTCTAAATACATTAGAAGGAGCAGTATCCCGTCCAGGCAACCGTGCCCCGCTCGCACCAGCCTGTTGGCGCGCGAGCTGCTCTTGAGCGTCTCTGGATCCACCAGCTCGATCTTGGCCCAACGAACGTATGGCGCTGCGAGCACTATAGCGTTGTCGGTCTCGCGCCTCCGAGATGGGCGCGATGCGTATCCGGACGCCGAGGTCTGCGCCGCCTTGTCCTTGGACTTGGCAGCGTCGTGGGCTCCCTCGACGCCCGTTCCTCGCCAGATGTCTTCCCCACCACTCGTCGGCTCCGGTGGTGGTGGGTTTGACGCGGACGGCTCTGCTGCCGCCGAAGCCTTCTTCTTCGGTGGCATGTTGACAAAGGTGATGAAGACGTTGCTCGTGTGAACGCCGGATCAGGTTCACACAGCCTCGACGCACCCCCTACCTGGCGCGCCAAAGATGTCGGGGAAGCTGATCGTGACCCACGAACACCTATGGGACCGGCGGACCGAGTCCCTTTTGGTTCGGTGGGGCGGAGGTTACCTGAAGAGCGATCGGCGATGCACACGAGCAGTTTACCCAGCTTCGGAGCTCTCCGGAGAGATAATACTCCTCTGCTGCTTGTCCGATTATCTTGTGTTCTTGCTAGGGAGCAATGAGAGCTACAAAACCTAGCTTGAGTGTCTCTAGTCTCGAATGAGTCGAACCAGCCGAACCCTTTCTCGTTGCGCATGGGCCTCCTTTTATAGGCTCAAGGGGTCACCACAGTGTAACGTAAACGAGGGCAAAATGGGAAAATGAGTTGCGGTTGGTACAGCTACTTTGTACAGTGTATTCTACCTAACTCGGCGGCAAGGGACAAAAGCATTAAATGCCCGTCCATGTCGCCTAAACAGTCTGAAAAGGGACCGTCGAGGCGCAACCGCTTGCCACGATGGCACCTGTCGGCGCCGCTTACCGATGCTCTCCGCTGGCTGCACAGACCTCTTGACACGCACGCTGGAATGGCCCCATGGCGACACGTTGGTGGATGAGCTGGAGCGGAGATGAAGAGAGGTTGTGCGCGCGGCAAGCACCTTGCAGCTGCTGAATCCTTTGTCGCGCCCGGAGCTTGTCGCTCACCAAGCCTTCGGCAAGCTCCTCTTGCCGGGTCTTGTCTTCTGCGTGCCTTGAGTGGCCTTCCGGCAAGCTCCTCTTCTTTGGGTCTTGTCTTCTTGGCTTAAATACTTTGTTCTTGAATGGCTCCAAAGGAACCACGGAGGACCTTGGTGGTCACTAGGCAAGCCTTGCCGCTGGGTGCTTTAGAATCGCCTGCACGAAGTTCGGATACTAGGGTACCCCCACTCTAGTACACCGACACGGGTCCATATTTTTTTTTAGAAAAAATCATTCCGCCAAAAATAATAAAAAAATCCTAGAAAAATAATTAAAAATCTAAAAATTCCAAAACAAGTTTTCTCCATCTAAATAAAATATTTAGAACTAGATGAACTTTTCTTGGCCCTAAAATGCAACTTTTAAAGCGTGCAAATTTTTCTAGGGCAATTAAAATTCCAAATAAAATCAAATAAAACCAAATAATAATTCTAACATTTTTCCTCCGATATTTCAATTATTTTGGAGAAGTCATATTATCTCCCTCATTTATTTATTTAAAATGAAATATTTTTCGGAGAGAAAATAATAAAATCCAATATCCTCGTCTTTCATTATTTGATAAAATTCAAATATGAAAATCGAAAAATCCCCAACTCTCTCCGAGGGTCCTTGAGTTGCTTAGGATTTTCGAGGATGGCAAACGAGAATGCAATAAAATATGATATGCATGGATGACCTATGTATAACATGCCAAATTGAAAATTTGGGATGTTACAAACCTACCCCCCTTAAGATGAATCTCGCCCTCGAGATTCGGGTTGGCTAGAAAATAGGTGCGGATGGTCCTTGCGAATATCCTCTTCGCGCTCCCAGGTGGCTTCCTCCTCGGTATGGTGGCTCCACTGAACTTTGCAAAACTTGATCACCTTGTTGCGAGTGACTAGGCTATCAAACTCGAGAATCTTCACTGGCTTCTCCTCATAAGTCAAGTTATTATCTAATTGTATCGCCTCCAGGGGCACTGTATCCTTTAACGGTATGTCGGCCATCTCAGCGTGGCACTTCTTCAGTTGTGATACGTGGAACACATCGTGAACTCCTGACAGTCCTTCAGGTAACTCCAGCTTGTAGGAAACTTCTCCCATCCGTTCCAAAATACGGTACGGTCCTACAAATCTTGGGGCTAACTTTCCCTTTACTCCAAAACGTTTCACTCCCCTCAGGGGTGATACTCGCAGATATGCTTTTTCTCCGATTTCATAGGTTACTTCCTTGCGTTTTGAATCTGCATAACTCTTTTGTCTAGACTGAGCAATCTTTAGTCTGTCTCTGATCAGTTTAACCTTCTCCTCTAAGTCTTTAATCAAATCTGGTCCAAACAACTGACGGTCTCCAACCTCATCCCACATCAAGGGTGTTCTACATCTGCGTCCATACAGAGCTTCGAACGGTGCCATCTTCAAACTGGCCTGGTAGCTGTTGTTGTATGAGAATTCTGCGTACGGCAAATTGTCATCCCAACTAGGTCCATAATCTAGCGTACATGCTCTCAACATGTCCTCCAAAATCTGATTGAATCTCTCTCGTCATCCATCCGTCTCAGGTGGAACGCGTACTAAACTCCAATCTGGTACCCAAAGTCCGTGTAGTTGATGCCAAAACTTTGAAATAAACTGTGTTCCTCTATCTGATACGATACTCCTCGGAACTCCATGCAAACATACGATCCTGGTCATATATATCTTGGCCAACTTGGCACTTGTATAAGTTGTTTTTTTTACTGGGATGAAATGAGCTACTTTGGTCAACCGATCCACTACTACCCATATTGAATCATATCCTGCTTTGGTTCTGGGTAATCCGGTGATAAAATCCATGCCAAGTTTGTCCCACTTCCATTCGGGTATTGGCATAGGCTGCAACATTCCTTCTGGCTTTTGATGCTCTGCCTTTACTCTCTGGCATACATCACAAATGGCTACATACTCGGCAATATCCTTCTTCATACCAGTCCACCAGAAACGTTCCTTCAAGTCCAAATACATCTTGGTGTTTCCGGGGTGAATCGAGTATGGTGAGTCATGGGCCTATTGAAGTATTAACTTCCTGATCTCTGAATTGTTGGGCACATAAATCCGATCCTCAAACCACAAGGTATCGTGCTCATCCTCGCGAAAACCTTTGGCTTTTGCTTTGCCCATATTTTCCTTTATCTCAGCAATCTCTTTATCCTCCTTTTGAGCGTCTCGAATCTTGTCTAGCAAGGTCGACTGAACCTCCATTGTTGCAAGAAAACCTCTTGGAACAATCTCCAACTGAAGTTCCATAACATCCTCAGCTAACTCCTTTGGCAGTCCTCTACCTTCAAGGATATTGGCATAGCTCTTCCGACTCAAAGAGTCTGCTACAACGTTGGCCTTTCCTGGATGATAGTGTAGCTTCATGTCGTAATCCTTTATAAGTTCCAGCCATCTCCTCTGTCTGAGGTTTAACTCCTTCTGTGTGAAAATGTACTTTAAACTCTTATGATCCGTGTACACATCACAACGGTTTCCCATGAGATAATGTCTCCAGGTCTTCAACGCATGCACTATAGCTGCTAACTCCAAATCATGCGTGGCATAGTTCAACTCATGAGGCTTCAGTTGTCATGAGGCATACGAAACAACTTTTCCTTCCTGCATAAGAACACATCCAAGTCCCAAGCGAGAGGCATCACAATACACTTGAAACTCCTTATGTATATCCGCAATGTCAAGACTGGGCTGTAGTCAACCGCTTCTTCAACTCTTGGAAGCTTGTCTCACAATCCTCCGCCATTTGAACTTGGTATCCTTCTTTAGCAATTCTGTCATTGGTTTAGCAATCTTGGAAAAATTCTCAATGAATCTCCGATAATATCCTGCCACCCAAGGAAATCTGCGAATCTCACCGATCAAGTGGGTGCCAACCATTCAAGGATCGACTTAATTTTACTGGGTCTCTCTGCTATACCCTCTCCCGATATAACATGCCCAAGAAATCCAACTTCCTTCAACCAAAACTCACACTTGCTGAATTTGGCGATAACTGGTGTTCCCTAAGTTTCTCAAGAACCAAACGTAGGTGTTCTCGTGCTCCTCTTCGTTCTTGAGTAAACCATAATATCATCGATAAACACCACAACAAACTTGTCCAAATACTCCATGAACACTTTGTTCATCATACTCATGAAATAGGCGGGCGTTAGTCACCCAAACGACATGACCGTATACTCATATAATCCATATCGTGTGGTGAATGCTGTCTTTGGTAGATCCTTCTCTCGGATCTTCAACTGATGGTATCCTGATCGTAGATCAATCTTAGAAAACACATTAGCTCCTTGCAACTGATCAAACAGATCATTAATCATCGGTAAGGGATACTTGTTCTTTATCGTTACTTCATTCGAGCTCGGTAATCAACAACCATCCTTAGGGATTTATATTTCTTCTCCACCAAAAGTACCGTGCTCCCGGGTAATGAACTTCTCTGAATGTAACCTTTCTCCAATAGCTCCTTGATCTGCTTCTTAATTTCCTCCGATCATTTGCGGGCATCCGATAAGGTCTCTTTGAGATTGGCCCAGTACCTGGTATTAGTTCTATCGAAACTCAATGTCTCGATCCGTGGCATGCCCGTAACTCTTCCGAAAAACATCCGGATAATCCTTCACTACCGGTACTTCCTCTTGTACAACTCCGTGAGGGTATTCACTTGGCTCCTCCTAGGCATATGCCTAGATACATACTTAATCCTTTTCCCTCCGGGGTGGTAAGATAAATTGACTTGCTAGCACAATCGATACTTCCTCCAAACTTCGACATCCAATCCATACCTAATATCACATCCAATCCTTGCGACTCCAAGATAATTAGGTCAGACGGAAAAACATGTGTGCCAATGATCAGGGGTATCTGGGTGCACCATCTGCTAGCCATATACTCTGCTCCAAAGTAGCTCATTAAAAGAGGGGTTCTAAGGGTCTGGGTTGGTAACTTAAACTTATCCACAAATCCCCTTGATATAAATGAATGTGATGCACCAGTATCGAAAAGAACAATAGCGGTAAATGACTGAACCAAAAACTTACCTATTACCGCATCCGGCTGCTCTTCAACTTCCTCCACGTTAACGTGGTTCACTTGTCCTTTGTTGAATGGATTGGGCTTCTTCCCAGCGCTCCCATTTCCGTTTCCATTCTTTCCTTCAGGGCAGTCATTGGCATAGTGCCCTGTCTTCCCGCACTTAAAGCAAATAACTTGGCTCAAGTCTCTCTTGGCGGGTGTAGCTGGGTTAGAGCGGTTCTGATTATTGTTGGCTGCATTTCCATTCCCATTCTTCACACCATTATGCGATCCTCCTCCAGTATGGTTATGTCCTCCATGGTTATGAACTAGTCCTCCCGAGTTCGGGGTTAAGCGAGGCTTCTGGTGAGCTCCTGAGTTATACTTCCCTTGTCCATACTTCCTCTTACGACTCTCAATTTGTTGCTGCTTTCCTTCAATCATAGGGCCTTATCTACCAACTCCTGGTAGTTGTTGAAAGTTGCCACCATCAACTGCATACTCATCTCATCATTCAATCCTTCCATAAACTTCTCTTGCTTCGCGGCATCCGTGGCCACATCATCAGGGGCATAGCGTGATAACTTGCTAAACTCATCCACGTACTGGGCCACAGTACGGTTCCCTGGCGTAAGTTGCGGAACTCACGCTTCTTTATCTGCATGGCTCCAGTTGAAACATGGGCCGTGCGAAAAGCTTGTTGGAACTGGTCCCAAGTGACATTGGCTATAGGAAAAGTAGCCGTGTAATTCTCCCACCATGCGGCTGCTGGTCCATCCAATTGATGTGCGGCAAAGCGCACTCTTTCAGCATCCGTGCATCCTGCGGTGGTTAACTCCTTCCAATACGGCGTAACCAGTCATCTGCAACTATTGGCTCGGTGCTACTGGAAAACACCGGCGGTTGTAACCTCAGAAAACGGGCTAAATTGTCCACTGGCGGCGGGTTGTTGTTGTTGTTGTTGTTGTTGTTGGCATTGCCCTGGTTCTGAACTAGCAATTGCATCAAGGCATTCTACTGTTGGATCAATTGAGTGAGCTTCGGTGGGAAAACAAAACCGGGGTCACGTCTCGGAGGCATCTGAGGGGTTAGAGGGGAGAGATTAGAAATAGAAAGAGGTCTAGTGAGAAAACACTACCGATATGCACATGAGGTAAAACACACATTCATTCAATCAAGCAAGCAAGGGCATACAAAACGATCTAGGACTATCGCATACGTGCTCAACTACTACTAGTTACATGGGGGAAAATACTACTAATATTTGGTGGTCATCTAGAAATTTTGATCGGTGGAAGACTCCATGATGTCTGCTCCAGCTTCGTCTTCATAGTCATCATCACTTGGATCTGAGTAGGTGTCGTCGATGATGATGTAGTTGTCTGGACAAGCGGGGTCTTCTTCCTCTTCTTGCTCATCTTCCTTGGGTGCTGGTCCCCCCATGAAAACTCCAATCTTCTTGACTAGGTCATCGTTCTTCTCCAGTAGTATCTTGATTTCTTCCTCATATCCATCGCGTGTAGACTTGAGTTCTTCCTCCAATTCGATGATCTTAGTTTTCGCCTTCTTCAAATCCAGCATGTCAGCGCACATCTGGTTCTCATGACGTCGAATGTGCTGGTTTAGCTCCTGGATGTAAGCTGCAATGGATCTATCCTTCTTGGTGCTAATTACTTCCCATTGCTCATCTCGGCGCCCACATATTTGGTATATGGTGTCTTTAAGCTCCTTGTTGTAGACTTCTCCAATGCGTCCCATGGTAATGTGAGCTGCCATACTCTTTCCTAAACTCCATGTTGGTGCATTGAAAACACATACTATGGGCTCTGTGCTTGGTGCAAACGTCCTTCCGGGAACTAGAGCTTGAATCTTCCAACATTCTTCTTCTGGTAAGGTGGCGTTGTACGTCCCGGTGAAGCTTGGTATTCCAATATTCAGGTACCTAGTGACTTCCTTCAAGTGGCGTCCGAAAGGTGTGTCTTCATCCGGTTGGGCAAACTTGTACTTCATCTCCGTCATCCTAAAGAGTGGAAAAATGGAGAGAGGTCAGAAATGAGTAGAGAGGAGTGACCTATGGTTTTATCTTAGTGGTCGTGTCCTACACTCAGCGTGTTGCTCGATACCATCTTGTAGCGACCCGACCTCGAGATGGTCAAGTCTACGTGCTTCATGTCATCCTGGATCAGTAATCTTGACACACACGATTACTCAAGGATTTATAACAGAGTAGCAATCACACACTTATTACATCGAATGTCTCAAAACAGAACTTATTACAATAATATGGCTTAAGGCCATCTAATGCGATAACAGCGGAAGGCTTGGAAGATAAAGTGAGTCCATCAACTCCAACGGCATAACTGAGCTGCACGGCAACGACCTACAATCCTTACTCCTCATCTGAAAAGTCTGCAACATAACACGTTGCAGGCTGAGAACGGGTCAGCACATGGAATATGCTGGCAATGTAACACATAGAGTAATGAAAGAATAAGCTATACTACATGCATATATGGCTGGTGGAAAGCTCTATGTTTACAGTTTTGCGAAAAGCAAATTTTTCCCTACATCAAAGGAATAAATTTTATTTTAACTATCATGGTGGTTGAAACATCATTGAGAAGGTATAACCCCAACTCAATCCCAATTAAAGTGATTAACAGCCCAGCAATATTAATTTTAGAGTGATGAGATACATGTGAATACTCAAGTACTAGATACTCAGAATTGTCCATAACCGGGGACACGGCTAACCATGATTAGATTGTACACTCTGCAGAGGTTTGCGCACTTTTCCCCACAAGACTCGATCGCCTCCGTTGGTTTCTCGCACGGCATGGTGTTTGAGAGACGGATGACCGAGACACGCCTTTGTAAACATTAACTCTCTACTCCGGATAGATCATACCAAACCTATAAAACCCACTACCTGCTGACCTACCTCTTCGAGAGCTTCACGTAACTTACTCAACTATGCTAGAGCCCATAATAGCTTGTGGCTGCACACGGAAGTTTCTAGCATGAATAATCTCAGTTCGCTTTGAGTTGGGTGGCGGTCCATAGGAAGATCACACGGGTACCCCGGGATTTCCAAAAAAAACAGACAACACTGGGTTCCCCAGGTGCCTCAATCCACCCAGATGTGTATTTAAGTTGCCACCTTAAAATAAACCATTAATTAACAATCTCACATCTGTCATGAATATCTCTCAAACCCAAACCACGTCTACGAGCATAGCATGGCAATATAAGCATAACGTAGAAGTAACTCCCAAGGGTTTGAAAGTAACAGGGCAATAGGTTCCTACCTCATCATCTACTTCCCAACCCACAAATTAATGCCATCCTAATCATGCAATGTTTGAGGATTGAGCTAATGCATAAAAATTGGGTATGAAAAGATATGATCAAGTGTTACTTGCCTTGCTGACGATCCGTGAATCCTAGAGACTCGTAGTAACACGCTTCGCACTCCGGAAATTCTATCGCAAGCAAACAATACATACATAAGTAAACAAGAAAAGATGCACAAACGAAACTTCAACTGAAAGAGGTTGACCGGAGAGTTCAACTTAAGAACTCCGGTTTGCAAAAAGAATCAAACCAAACGAAACAGCGAAACTCAAACGGCGAGAGAAACATGATCCGTTTACTAATCTGAACTAGAGTCAAATTTTACAAAAGCAAAAACTGATTTAAGTTGGCTATTCGGAAAGAGGGTTTCGAGATGAAACTCCAGGCGCTTGAATCGCCTGATTCCGATAAACGAGCGAAAAGATAAACAGGTTTGAAAATTGGATCAGAAATCGCGATCAGAATAACCGTGGAATAATTCTGATAAAAGGAAAGTGACGAACTGCTAAACGAACGAACGTTCATTAACAGAAACTAAACAGTGAACGCGTTCGTTAGAACGAACGGACGAATGGACGTTCGCTAATTAAATAAACCGACGAAATAAACCGATCTATATAAAAAACGATCTAGGGTTTTATAAAAAAACCGAAGGGTTTTCTTAAAAAAAACCGGCGGCGGGGTCGGGTACCTCCGGCGAGGCGCGTCCGGCGGGGCGGGCGGCTCCGGCGGGTTCCGGGGTGGGGCGGGGGTCGGCGAGAGGCGGCGGCGGCTCGGCGAGGGCGGCGACGGCTCGGCGAGAGGGGCGGTGACGGCGGATCGGGCTCTCGGCGGCTCGGCTCGGGCTCGGCGGCGGCGGCTTGGGTGGTGGCGGGTGGTGGTGTGGCGGCGGGCGGCGGCATTTATTGGCGGGCGGGCGGGCGGCTTGGGAAGGGGGGGCGGCTCGGCTTGGGAAGAGGGCCCGGGTGGAGTCCGGCTCGGACTCGCCCTCGGCGTCCGTGCCACGACGGCGGCGCTGAGGGAAGGCGGCGGCGCGAAGGGCTGGCTTGGCTGGGCGGGCCTTTGGCCCGATCAGGTATGAGGGTCCATTTAAAAAAAATCATCCCACTAAAATAAAAAATCCTAGAAAAATAATCAAAAATCTAAAATTCCAAAACAAGTTTTCTCCGCCTAAATAAAATATTTAGAACTAGATGAACTTTTCTTGGCCCCTAAAATGCAACTTTTAAAGCGTGCAAATTTTTCTAGGGCAATTAAAATTCCAAATAAAATCAAATAAAAACAAAATAATGATTTTAACTTTTTTCCTCCGATATTTCAATTATTCTGGAGAAGTCATATTATCTCCCCTCATTTATTTATTTAAAATGAAATATTTTTCCGGAGAGAAAAATAATAAAATCCAATATCCTCGTCTTTCATTATTTGATAAAATTCAAATATGAAAATCGAAAAATCCCCAACTCTCTCCGAGGGTCCTTGAGTTGCTTAGGATTTTCGAGGATGGCAAACGAGAATGCAATAAAATATAATATGCATGGATGACCTATGTATAACATGCCAAATTGAAAATTTGGGATGTTACATTATCATTAGAGGATTGCCTAGAAACTTGATTGGATGTTTGCCTACTTTTAAGTGTGCCTACACCATATGGAAATTTCTTGAGGAACGATTTCCAGATTATTCCTTGAAAAATCTAGATGAAATTCTCCATAAGTCTATTGCTTTGAGAAAAATGAATACTAGTGATCCTATGTTTGGTGATCGTCTATTTGAGCTTACAAACCTTATGCGTGCCAAAGGAAATGTTGGTATTATTAGTGACATTATTTCCGAAGCTATAAGAATTCATAGAAAATATTATTGTCAAACTCATTCTAATGAATCACCCTCTCTAGGATTTGATCCACCACATGACGATGTTGAACATGGATACTATGATAAGGATGATGATAGTGACTTTGATCTTGATGATGCAATGAGACATTTTGGTCTTATGGCAAATCTTCGGGGATATATGTCAGGAGGAAAGGAATGGGTTCTTGATAGTGGATGTACCGATCACATGACCGGATATAAAGACATGTTTCGTGAGCTTGCTGATAATGATAGTCGTCGAAAGTATGTCAGTTTCGGTGACAACTCAAAGGGTAAGGTGGTTGGCCTCGGTAAGGTGGCCATATCACATGATAGCTCCATACAAAATGTTATGCTCGTTGAATCTCTTGGTTACAACTTACTTTCAGTATCTAGACTTGCTGATTTCGGTTTCAATGTTCTATTTACTGAAGTAGATTGCCAAGTGTTTCGTCGAGGTAATCATAAAATGGTCTTTACTGGTGTGCGTAGAAGTGATCTACACATTGTTGATTCACTAAAAAGGGCTCAATTTTGCATTAGCATACATTAGCTCTGAACTTTAGCTCTGATCATCAGTCATATCTTTCAGCTCTGTTTTCCTTCAGCTCTGATTTTCTGCTCCCTATCTTCTCCCAAAGATCCCATGTTAGATTCAGGGGAGCAAGACATCTAAGGAAAGAGATCATTTAAATTCATTGCATATCTTTACTCTTGGGGACATGTCTAATCCAATGTGGTACTCAAGACTCACTCTCTACATGTCATCCCAATCTGGGTATTCTTGTGGTTTCTTCTGCTTGCTCTGCTAGTAGATGCATCTGTGTTATCTAACCTTGTTTTCACAGGTTCATTCCATCCTAAGCCAACTCAAGACCACAAGGTAAGTATATGCATCACAATCATGTGTATGAGGAATTCTTGCTGATGTACATACTGTTTGCAAGAAGGACTCATGGGCATGAAGGTATTCTCTTTAATACTTTTTGCTCTGATGCATATAGCCAAGATACATGTAACACATTGTCCGCTCTATCATGGTTATGCTATCACATGCTTCTATATTTCATATTCACATGATTGCATACATGTAGGGGGAGCCTATGCTTGTTACATGTCTTTCCAAAGCTTTACTTGCTATTCCTTATATCTTTATCTAAAGCTTTGATGTATGTTGCCATCAATTACCAAAAAGGGGGAGATTGAAAGCACAAGTGCTCCCTAGGTGGTTTTGGTAATTAATGACAACATATCTCTTGTTGTACTAACACTTTTATCTAGTATGTTTCAGATAAGTTCAACAATGGAGTGGCATGGACTAAAGGATGTGGGAACTCCTTCAAGATGCTAAGGACAAAGGATTGGCTCAAGCTTCAAGCTCAAGACTCTTCATTTTACATTTTAGTGATCCAAGATCACATTGAGTCTATAGGAAAAGCCAATACTATCAAGGAGGAATGAGGTGTTTCTTAATGAGCCTCTTGCTTCAAAGTGCTTAGTGATATGCTCCAAATACCCTCAACTACTTTCCTACTTCCACACATTTGTCCTAAACCTAAAGTCAAACTCGCCCCACCGATTCTTTCTATCCGCCCACCGAGTTTGGATGTCTTAGCCACCGCCACAAACCCTAGGCAAATCGGTCTCACCGATAGGGATCTCGGTCTCACCGAGATGGGATTGTAATCTCTCCGTATGTCCATTATCAAAATCGGTCTCACCGAGTTTGAGCAATCAGTACTACCGAGATTACAATGCAAACTCTCTGGTTAACTTATTATCAAAATCGGTCCCACCGAGTTTGATAATCGGTCAAACCGAGTTTGCCTGACAAACTCTCTGGAAAGCTTATTACCAAAATTGGTCCCACCGAGTTTGTGTAATCGGTCTTACCGAGATTACGTTATGCCTTAACCCTAACCGAATCGGTCCCACCGAGTTGCATTCCGGTCCCACTTAAAACCCTAACGGTCACATTATTTGCTAAATCAGTCTGACCGAGTTTAACGATTCGGTCCCACCGAGTTTGGTAGATTGTGTGTAACGGTTAGATTTTGTGTGGAGGCTATATATACCCCTCCACCTCCTCTTCATTCGTGGAGAGAGCCATCAGACTGAACCTACACTTCCAGCATCCTATTTCTGAGAGAGAACTACCTACTCATGTGTTGAGGCCAAGATATTCCATTCTTACCATATGAATCTTGATCTCTAGCCTTCCCCAAGTTGCTTTCCACTCAAACCCTCTTTCCACCTGATCCAAATCCTATGAGAGAGAGTTGAGTGTTGGGGAGACTATCATTTGAAGCACAATAGCAAGGAGTTCATCATCAACGCACCATTTGTTACTTCTTGGAGAGTGGTGTCTCCTAGATTGGCTAGGTGTCACTTGGGAGCCTCCGACAAGATTGTGGAGTTGAACCAAGGAGTTTGTAAGGGCAAGGAGATCGCCTACTTCGTGAAGATCTACCGCTAGTGAGGCAAGTCCTTCGTGGGCGAGAGCCATGGTGGGATAGACAAGGTTGCTTCTTCGTGGACCCTTCGTGGGTGGAGCCCTCCGTGGACTCAAGAACCTGCTACCCTTCGTGGGTTGAAGTCTCCATCAACGTGGATGTATGATAGCACCACCTAGCGGAACCACGCCAAAAACATCCGTGTCTCCAAATTGCGTTTGAGTCCTCCAATCCCTTCCCTTTACATTCTTGCAAGTTGTATGCTTTATTTTCCGCTGCTCATATACTCTTTGCATGCTTGCTTGCTATATGTTGTGAATGTTAAACTTGTGCCTAAACTCCACTCAAACTTTAAAGAAACTTAAAAACTGCAACTTTGGTACTTAGTGTCTAATCACCCCCCCTCTAGACACCTCTTCTCAAGGTCCTACACCAGGACGGGACTAAGGAGTGAGGGGCTACGTGACCAGTTAGGCTCCTGAGTCGCGATGCTCAGGAGTCCCCATTGACGTTGATGTTCAAACGAATTTTCATACCTTGGCTCCACTCTGGGAGGCGCGCGACGACTAGGTCCGAGGGACCTAGCTGGGTGGCATACGTTCGGGCATGGCCCGGGCGCAGCCCCCGTGTCCAGCCCCCTCGCGCGGCACTCCCGAGGGGAGGCATTGCGATGGCGCCAGACACTGAGCTCTGGGCTTCCTGAGGTTGATACGGTTGTGAGCCGCCCTCAGTTGTTTATCACCAGCGCGGAGCATAGCGCTTCCGTATGTGTACGGGCATAGCCGCTCCTCGGCAGTGTCGTCAGCCACCGCGGAACATGGTGCTTCCATCAGCGTGGGAGGGGCTCCCCTGCGGGAGGAGCCCACAGGCGTGTCAGCCCATACGACACATGGCCGCACGGTAGGGCTAGGAGAGGTGTATCTGGGCACCCCCGAGCCAGCACGGGACTCACGAGGCCCTACCTCGAGGCGGGTTGTGCCTGGCTCGGGCCTTTATCAATGGTGTGTTCTGCAGGGTGGTTAGAATGCAAATGCTCTCGTCCTCGGTCCTGCCCTCGGCGAGCTCAGCCGCCACCTGGTATGACAGTCACGATGCCGTGGGTCAAGGCCAGGGGGTGAGGGCTGGAGAGCCAGTAAGAGCCCATGAGTCGCGATGCTCAGGTACCCCCCTTTTAACGTGCAAGCGCTTTGCATTAGGGCGGAGAGGTCCGCGACAGGTAGTAGGCAATAATTGCGTGAATCAGGTTAAGCGCGGAGGTGCAAATCCATCTAGATAGGTGCAGAGAAAGCACACGCCACTGGGTCTGGCCCGAGCAGCTTGGGGATAATGCAGCCCGAGGGGCGCCCCCAACAAGTTAAGTAAAGAACATAAGCAAAAAGGATACATGCCACAGGGACGGACCCATGCGGCCTGGAAATGATGCAGTCCGAGGGGCGCTCCCAGCTGAAAACGGAACTTGGAAAGGTGTCACCTGATATGGTCAGAGATGGCAGGATGTTGAGGTAGCGGATGACGCATGATGAAGAAGCCGGCCCTCACGAGTCCTCCGGACCTGGAGCCTCGGGAGGCTCCGGGGGCACGGGGGGTTCCGAGAGCCATCTCCATCTCTGCCGGACACCACGCTGCTTGACCTCCCGAGCCTCAGGCGCACGTCGGCCGGCGCTGATGGGCGGCGACCCGCTCGTAGGCCGAAGGCATGCAAGCGTAGCTGTGGTGGACCCTCGCAACGCCCCCAGCGTGAGGGCCAGAGGCGCTCTGAGGCGCGCCCGGTTGAGCCTGGTATGTCGATGCAGACTCGCAGCCCAGCATCCTCGCTGGATGTGGGGCCACGGCGAACAAGCGGCATACTGCACATGACTCTTGACTCCTGTAGCTCCTGGATGTTCCGCGTGATGAACTCCTGAGGGTTTGGCCCTCCTTGCCTCATACCTTCCTGAGGGAAACGTGCCTTGAAGCACGCCTCCAAGTGGTGCCCGAGCGCCTCCCTCGTGACCCCGGCTAGGTTGGTGGCTCGCCATGAAAGAGCCCCTGAGCCCCGCCTGAGGAGGGCGCCGGGCGCGCCTTCCTATGCGACAGAGGGTGGCGCCCCTTGAACGAGCGCGGGTCCTGTTGCCACGCCTCCGAAGGTGCCTTCCCCACGAGGGCTTGGACCAGGTGAAGCCTTCTTCTTCTTAGGGATCCCCTCGGGAAGTCTCCCGCTCCTGTGATCTGGGTCTTCGATTGCTGCGGCTTGGAAGGCACGCTCAAGAGAGCACATTGCATCCCTTTCCTCACAAGGCATTGTGATGACTCCTCCGCTTCCTGGCATCTTGAGGACATTGTAGCCATGGTGAGTCACCGCCATGAACTTGGCCAAAGCTGGGTACCCGAGGATGGCATTGTATGGCAGGCGAATGTGGGCAACGTCAAAGTCGATGAGCTCGGTGCGGTAGTTGTTGCGCTGTCCGAAGGTGACGGGAAGGCGAACTTGCCCTATCGGGACGGTGGAGCCATCGGTGACTCCTGAGAAAGGCTTGGTCAGCTGAAGCTGATCGTATGGCACTTGGAGATTGTTGAATGTCTCGACAGATAGGACGTTGAGTCCTGCTCCGCCGTCGATGAGGGTCCTGGTGACTTGCACGTTGCTTATGACTGGTGAGCAAAGCATGGGGAGGACTCCGGCCGTTGCCGCGCACTTGAGCTGATCCGCTGAGCTGAACGTGATAGCGCACGATGACCACCTGAGAGGGCGTGTGGCCTCAGGCTTGGGGAGGACTGCATTCACCTCGCGAGCAAACTGCTTGAAGATGCGCTGAGAGGCTGGGGCTTGAGCGCCACCCAGGATGCAAGCGATCGCGCGCGGCTCCTGGAAGCCCCCATCCCCCTCGTCCTGATGATGGTCTTCGTACCTCCTTGGCGGCTGCTGCAGAGGTGGGAGCCCTGCGTTGCCTTGAGGGCGGTCCTCACGAGGTTGGTCCCTCCAACCTCCCTCGTGAGGCTGGTCCTGCCAGCAGTCCTCGCGAGGTCTGTCACGCCATCCTTGGCGAGGGCCACGGTCTTCCCAGTGTCCTATGCCTCTTCCTCCTCCTCGACCGTAGCCCCGATCATTGCACTCGGGGCGTCGGCCGATACGCCCTTCTCGCACGGCCCTGAGCTCCTGGCATTCGTTGGTGTTGTGGGTGTGGAGGTCGTGCTATACGCAGTACCGGCTGCCTTTGGATGACTCGGGCTGATCCCTGCCTCGCTTGGTGTCTGGTTCTGCCGCGAGCACGACAGCCCCCTTGCGCTTCACGTCCTTGACCTTGGGCTTCTTCTCTTCTGGATCGGCAGCCAAAAGCTCGAGGAGGGAGAGGCGCCATTCCTCAGCCCTGGTGCATTTGGTCGCCAAGTTGAACAGCTCCAGGGATGTGCACAGGTCTTCATGCATTGCTAGCTCCTCCTTCATCTTGACGTCACGCATGCCATCAGAGAAGGCTGAGATGATGGCTTCCTCAGTCACCTTGGGGATCTTGAGGCGGGCGTTGTTGAAGCGCTGGATGTACTTCTGCAGGGTTTCTCCTAGCTGATGCTTGATGCAGCGCATGTCGCTCACGGCCGGAGGCCGATCGCGAGTGCCTTGGAAGTTGGCGATGAAGCGGGTGCGCATCTCGTTCTAGGAGGAGATCATGCCGGGAGCCAGGTTCAGGAGCCAGGTTCGGGCTCCATCCTTGAGCGCCATGGGGAACCAATTCGCCATGACCTTTTCGTCCCCGTTGGCAGCTTCGATGCCCAGCTCGTAGAGCTGAAGGAACTCCGCAGGGTCATGAATGTCGTCGTAGCGAGGAAGCAGGTCTGGCTTGAACTTGCCGGGCCATGTGACGCTACGTAGCTCGGCGGTGAAGGCGCGGCAGCCTGCAATGGCCACCGGGGCTCTCTGCTGATGTGGAGCTTGCTCTTGTGGATTCCCGCGCACCGCTGCCTGGAGCAGCGCGGGGTCTTGACGCGGTGGCGCTGGAGCGCGATCCCGGCGCTCCGGTGCTGGGAGCATGCGAGCACCTTCTTGGGGACGAGGGATCTCCTGGCAGCTCCTTTCTTGTTGCACGGGCGCCAGACGCGGAGGGTCTTGGCCCGGGGCCACGCGCCTTGGAGCCAGGGCGCCTTCTTGGGGAGGAGGTGGCGGGGGAACCTCCAGCTCCCTGCCTCCCGCGCAGGGTGAAGGGCGAGGCAACGAGAGGGAAGGCACAGGGGAGCCCCCTGCGGCACGGACGAGCTCGGCGACGCGGTCGAGCCACTCCTCGTAGATGTCGTCGACAGGGCGGTAGCACAGGAGCTTGTTCGCCGTGATGAGCGTGACTCGAGCCTCCATAGGAGCGCGGTGCACGCGGGACGAAGAACCAGCAGGGGCGAGCGAAGGAGTAGTGGTGCGGCCTTCTCGCCTCACCGATGGATGCAGGGATGAAGCCTGTTGCTCGTTCCCCGCCGGGCCGGTGGCGGCGTTGGCGGCAGGCGACGGGGAACGACGGGGGTGTCCGCCGAAGTACAGGTCTGGGCGACTCGAGCGGTGCGAGCAGCCCGGCGCTCGGCGCGGGCTCGGCGAGCATCAGCCATGGAGACGACAAAAGATCACACGCGACCAGCGGAAGAAAGATTCCGGCGCACCCCTACCTGGCGCGCCAAATGTCGGATTTCGGGTTCCGGCAGACCCTTGAGGTTCAAACTCTGGGGTGCGCACGGAGATCTTTCCCCTACTAGCTCACGCGTTAATGGTTTGCAAGGGATCTAAACTAGGAATGATGAACAGCACAAGAGACACAAGATTTATACTGGTTCGGGCCACCGTCATGGTGTAATACCCTACTCCAGTGTGTGGTGTGGTGGATTGCCTCCGGGGCTGATGAAGAACAGTACAAAGGAAGAACAGCCTCCCGAGGGGCTGTTCTTGAGCTGGTACGATGGACTGCTTGGGTGAGTCCAGTCGATTCCCTCTCTCTCTCTCTCTCTCTCTCTGGTAGGTTCGACCCGTCCCCTCTCTCTGTGGTGGCTAGTCCTATTTATAGAGGGAGGCCCTGGGCCCCTTCCCAAATAATGAGTGGGAAGGGCGCCAACAATTGGCCATTTTGAAGGGGAACATCTAGTACACTTATCATGACTAAAGTTGGTCTTCGGCTGCCAAAGGCTCTGACGGTGACGTCGTCCTGGGCTCCACGATGACCTCCGTCTTGCCGCTCTGCTGGTCTTGGTCTTGTTGCACAGAAGTGGTAACCTTTGCCTGATGCCTTGGCCTGTGCTTGCCTCCTTTGCACCAAAGGGGAAATGAGGACACTGCGCAGGCTGGCGCCCGCCTGATCTCGATCGTCATGGCTTGCGTCACGGGGCACCCTCCTGAGGTACCCTGCCTTGATCTCTCCGTCTCCTCGTGAGCCGGCCTGACGAGGCTGCTCCTGAGGAAGGTTCATGTCGTCCGCCTGCAATCTTGGCCCTCGGGAGTCTTGAGCTTGAGCTGATGAAGCCGGGCCGTCTTTGGGCCCCCACTTGAGCCACGCCGCAGGCCACAGGCAGGCAAGTCTGGGGACCCCCGTTCCCAGAACGCCGACATGATCATCTAGGACCTGAGAGCCTGGTGGGAGGCGGGCTCCTTCGCCACCATCGTGGCTTTTTACTTGGCTTCTAGGTGACGCCTGTCTGTGATGGGCTTGTCACTGGCTCGGCTAGTGCCCTGACTAGCTATTTGTCTTCTGGTGCTCTTGGGATGGTGGTTCATGTTAAAAATCTTTCCGTATCTTAATAAAGACCGACTTCGGCCTTTCAAATACAAGCTAGACACCATATGTAACATGCAACCACACATGACACTGTGAAGTTAAAGCAAGCACCTGGGATGGTGGTTCACGGCAAGCGAGACCATCAACTCCAGAGCTATGTTTACTGTCTCCATCTGCTGACACTACACCCTTTAAAGTGCTGAAACGTGTCGGGCCTAGCCGCATACAAAGCTAGAGCAACTTCTCTCTCTTTTTTCTGCTTCTGTCAAGGCAGAGTCTGAAATACCCTTGCATAAAAACACAATAGTGAGAGTATGGGTGAAGTGTGTGCAGAGCTAGTGCAATGTAAAAGTAGCAGATAGCAGGTGGCTGGAAAATAAATGACATGAGACATATGATAGCTCTACAACATTGCATGGCAAACAAAATTAGATTCTATTCCGTATGATTTTGTAATATATGAGCATAGGGATGGCTGGGAAATGCAGGTGCTCCTCCAGCACACCACCACATGTGGTCCTATCAAAATAACAGTTGACTGAAAATAAACAGGTCAGTCGATTTTTTTATGAACCGTCCGATCTATAAGGAATGGGAAGATGGCCTTCGTTTACCTCCCGCCAGTCACTATTGACGATCTTTCTCGAACCGCCAGCGACCACCGGCCTAGACCCCTGCCTCCATCGCCCCGTCGTCCCCTCGACCTCACACCATCGCCATGCTTGGCAGGGCCCCCCGGCCATCCCTTTAATCCCGGCCGACCTCCAAATCGGGCGCCATCAGCTCTAGGCCCCACACACCCCTAAGATAAACACCGAGGCACTGCTTCCCTGATGTAATAGGCGGACTAGCGCCTGTTATGCCGGGGAATGCTTCCTTTAATTGGGAATCAACTGACCAGGAATTGAAATATAGGGGGGCAACGGACCTCTAGCTAAGGTGAAATAGTATATGAGGAGAAACCTTGTGCAACGCAAGTTACTAGGAACATCTAGTATCAAGAAGAAGCGGTCAACTAGTGTCTTCTATGGGATGAATACCGTGCAAGTAGACACGTAAGATTTTCACGAATAAGGGAAGAGGAGTACCATTTCCGGTTGCTAGTGATGTGTCCTCTAGATGTTGCGGCGATTTTCTTCTTTTTACCGAGGGAACCGATGTTTTGGAGGAGGGTGCAGCGTTGGACGAACCCATGGCCAAATTGTTGACTGTGTTGCCATGGTCATATGTCGGTGGAGGGGAAGCAGATCTGAGGCGGCGAAGGACAGTGTAGCAGGAACAACTCTGGTGCGGTGGATGGTGGCGAAGTTGGAGCGGCAGCGGTGAGGCGCAGGATGGCATGGTTGAACTGGCTCGGGTATGGACAGCTCGGCCTCGGCTTCAACTACTAGTCATGGAGGGCATTGTGGTTGAGGTTGCGGTGGACGATGACGTCGGGGTATCGGCTCCGGCGTGATGGAGGAGGGCGACGGTTGATGGGTGGGATGGGGTGGCGAACGGAGGACGCCGGGGTTTCGCGACTGGTGGAGAGGTAGTTTTGGCGTCCACGGAGTACGAATGAGGAATCAGATAGGAGGGGGGGAGTTAAGGGAGAACCATATTTCAGTCTGGGACACGCTTGTTTTTAGCTTTTTTGAACATATGGGACGCGCTTGTTTGAAATTTGGGGAAAGTACAAACTTTGCCCCATCTTAAATTTCGGACCTACTGCAGGTTAGGGGTAGGATGGTAATCCCAGGTGTCCCAAATAGTGGGCGAGAGCGACTTCGGCCGCACGCATGTGTGCTTAGGCGGCCATTGTGTATGAATGTTTTTTGGAGGCAGTTGCATGGCGTCTAGATGAAGCTACAAACCTACCCCGGTTTAGGCCTTTGGACGTCGGGCCGGTAGGTTTCACGGGTCGGAGTTAGAAAAGTAATTTCCTTCTACTACCAACAATTGGTCTCACACGATTTCGGGCAAGTAGAGGCTCTTTTGGCGCTTCGTTCGAAATTTTGAAACAGAAGTATTCACGTTTAGAGCACTCTTGAACTTTGAGGATTGACCTTAATAGACAACGCTAAATTTGATCTTGTATGTTTGAAAACCTCATTAAATTATGCCCTTCTTTTTGAAATTTTGACACTTGAAAATCCTATAACTACGATTATTTTGGAATGGAGGAGGTAAATTTGAATCTATTTTGTACACGACTATATATGCTATTATGTACAAAAGCAAAGCAAAGATTGGTGCCCCCATAATTTAGGTATGATTTACAAATGCCATGATATCGAATTCAAATAATTGGATGGACTTCATGTTTAATTTGAATTTTTTAAACCACCTTAAGTTGAATTAAAATGTATGCTAGTTCATAGCTCGCTATTTATAATGGTCATTGTGTAACTTTCGTATGTATAATGTGCTTTACACACACAACATGAACTATACTCACGTTTATATTCGATTGTTAAAGCGATGCATTGTCTAGAGTTCAAAATACTAACTATGCGGATCAATTATGTCGAATAATAACATAGACATGCTCAAATTCGATAGAATCTAGATGTCTGATGGATCAATGACCGTTCCTTGCACGAATTGCAAATATCAAGATCCCGTCCTAATATTTGGATACAATTTATTTTTTAATCAATGTGTACATCAGTCTTTTACATGTAGTTTCACTCTCCATCGGTGGTCTCTCACACATGCTCACACACTCTCTACCAAGTTGTCTTTCTCGCAGACATGCTCTCGATATAACCCTCCCTCCCTCTCGTAACCATTTACGACTGTTTTCACTAACCTTTATCACAAGCACTCTTCTCTCACAAGCATACACATGCACAATCCCCATCGACCCTTTCTATATACATAAACCTGCCTACGTGTCTCCCGTACGCACATTATCTTTAGGCCTGTCTCTCACGCATTGTCTCACACCTCTCTTCCTAACCGACGAGTATGATTCTAGCAGAGCATTCTGTAGGATGCCCCTTAAAGTTAGGTTGGATGAATAGTAATATCAGAGATAAGGGGTTACCTTAGTCCGAGGACCTAGGGTTACAAATCCTACCCGGCTTTGTCAGTGGACACAGAGTCCTTCACGATTCTGCTATCTTTGTCTTGTATGACTAGTCATTCATAGGTCTCCATAAATGCGTCATGGGCCAACCAATGTGGTGCAGGACGGAACCGAACCAAGGGCCTCACCTCGTCCCACCGGACCTCATGCGGTGACACATCCTCTACCCCCAGGTTTCATTATCTTCTCACACCCACACATACCAACACAGACACCACACAAAAATAAATTCTCCTTGTGCCTCTATCCCCTCCCCCCTTGCATATACACACTCAAGGGCATCTCTCGTCGTGACATCATATTCATCTCTCTCTCTAGACCTCTCACATTTCTCGTGCTATCTCTCCCACCCCCGCCGGCCCCTCTATCCATGCCTCTCTCGAATACGTAATACACACACATACATCTCTAGGCCCTGCCAAATACATCAACTACACATTCACACATGTTACATCACGTACCCCCATTGATCAAAAAAGCCCTCTCTTCACGTTTATTTCACATACAACATTCCTTTTGAATAAAGTCTGGCCAAAAAATTATTTTAGAATTTCTACATATATACAACATTACAAAGTTATCTGGAGGACTATGAACATTAGTTTGCATTTCATGGTGCCCACAATGATATTTATTCCGCGCTGTGAATTTTTATATTTTTATACTATATATAAAGTTAGTCATAATAAAGAGAAACGAAGAGCATATCTCTCTCCATCGTGATACACCCCTCTCGCCCCTTTCACGTCGCACACAAACTATCTCCGTGTCCTCTAAAAGTACGCCCCCAGCACATTCACGCATGTTTCATCTTTCTCTCGCAATATATACAGTGACAGTCATTGTATTTGAAGCGAAAGCACGATATGTACATTGGACTTCAGAATCCACTCATTACGGTCACCATTTATGTTCTGTGGTTATTATACAGTCGGGCTCACCGTACAGCTTTGTATTTGTTCAAGACATGACTAGTTGACCAGTTAAACGCTCCACGTGGCACCTCTAGTGTTGCATCACATTATCTCACTACCATTGGGCCCACCTGGCGGCGTGTATCTACTCTACATCCACACTCTTATAAAAATAGAGTTGGTGATGATGGTGTGCCTGCCATCCTGCAATATAGGCCGTCCAATTTATATCTGACGGCTAGGAAGGAAACTATGGCAATTTCGCAAAAAGGTACCCACACACCTCTCCACATTTGCAAATAAGGCCTTCCCTCGTTCATCCTTTTCTCTCACAACGTAAACTACTCATACAAATGCATCTTGATGTTACGTGCAACACACGGACATCTTGCTAATAAGAATGAAAACAAACGACAAAAAAATGTTGGACGGTGGTTCGAAGTCATGACCATGGGCACAACGGACAAGGTGGCCTTGCATTGGTATGCCGAGTCGTCTGTTTTAACACACATGAGCTGGTGTGGTGATTATACACACACGCACGCATGCACACGAACTGCATGCATGCAACACTCACACGAACACATGCAGCCACACACGCACGCAACACCCACACATACACACGCAGCCACGCACTCACACGCACACACACGCGCATGCATGCACACACCAGACGACCTACACACACTCTCATGCTCAAGTGCTCAACCTACACGTGCATGCGCACACATCAAGCCCTGACAGACACATACACAACCAGGTGATTCCCGCGCACGGGTTGGAGTCTTGTCGCACCTGCATAAATTTGTGTTTATCTGACCTTTTTCCTATGCAAACTTACAGGTGGGACCCACAAGGAACATGGTCAATTTAACTAGTCAACATGGTGCCACGCGGACTATTTGGCCAGTCAACAGAGTGCAATCTGATGCTGAACGGTGAGCAAGTGACCGTATAATCACCGCAGAATGTATATAGTGACCGTAATGAGCGTATTCTGAAGTCTGGTGACCGTATTACGCTTTTCTCTCTGTAGGCCCTCCAAAACTACATCTCTACATGTTATCGCATGTTACATCTAACAACTATGCAATACATCACTACTACTACACTCTAACACAATAAATCATATGTGTTTTTAGTTTTACTAGATATCATATTGTTACTTAATTATTCAGCTTGCATACATTAAAATTGCCTTTGAAATGTATGGACAGTATCATCTACCGCGTGGGAAAAATCCCGCCCTTTCCTGTTTAATCAGGTTTGTATCGATGGATCGTGCGAAACAGCAAAACTATAGTACTATAGTACTTCTGTACAAGTAACAGTTCACTGGGCCTCCGTGTCGTGTACTCCTCCGTCATAAGAGTGGAGCGCTCGCTTTCATAAATGTTCTCGTCCCTTTCGCCGACATGTGGGACATCAAGCTACAGGGTCCACGTGCCATACCGAAATACAGTGCAGAGCAGCAGGGGTAAAGCACCCCAGTCATGGCGCCGGCGTAGTAATGAGCAATGAGGCGTCAAATCACAAAGCTGCACCTTTCCCGCAGTTAAGTTGGAGGGACGAAGTAATAATGCTAAAAAAAGAAGTCGGAGGGACAAAGCAACCATCATTTTACTCGTTGCTGAATCCGCTTCTCCCTCATCTTCTTCAAGTTAACCACGTGTTGCTTCTGCCGTTGTTCTGCTTCATGTGGGACGCGGATCGTCTTGGTAAAGCACTGACACGTGGGACCGCATGTTAGCAAACCGACAGAACAATGTCCTCTAAAAATAAGAAAACTCCCCCGCCATCCGCACGGCAAAATCACCTCCTTTTTACTAATCTTGATTCTATAATTTTTTAGATCAATATAATTGAGATTTGTATAGATGCACACAGGAGCAAAACCAAGTGGTACGGTTAAGGGCATCTACAATGTGTAGCCAAATGTGAAAATAGCTTTTGGCATCGATGGGAACCATTATGGACGGTGCTGCCAAAGCCAAAAAGATGGAACTGAAGCTCCCTGATTGATTGATTGAAGGAATAGAAAAATGCAATGTCTCTCCTCTTTCTCCCATGCTTGGATGCATGTAAAGTATAGAGCACAGAGTCTACTCCCATGTCCCTTCTATCACAAATCACAAAGCAGTGGGGCGTCAAATCACAAAGCATGGACGAAGCAACCATCATTTCACTCTTCGCTGACTCCGCTTCTCCATCGTCTTCTTCGAGAAACCACCTCACCGCACTAAGCTGGACGGACGACACTATTGTGTACAAGTACTAGTACATTTACGCATCTTTGGTTCAACGGACTTCATGGATGCAAATAAGGCGGTTGTCTCGTCTTGCAGGCGGCACTTGCGAACGACTTACCGTGGTCTCCCTCAATGGTGTTCTCCTTCGAACGCACTTCGCCAAACCACAATGTTCGAGATATCGTCAACATCACCGCAATGGGGAAGGAAGTCAAATAGTTACTACCTCCATTTTTTGTACACAAGGCAAGTATATCAAAATTACAATTTGCAGAAGGCCACTAACACTAATCGAGGCAAAATTGATGGGGTTTTCCTCATACTAGCAACCAAGGACATTAATATGCCCTTGCATGCATGCGGAAGTGAGAAGGTTGGTTTGCATGGCGCTGCATTAATCAAGCGATGAGGAGTGAGATGGTTAGCTCTTTGGGCTTTGGAGAACAAAATACGCATTAATTGCCACATCAAACGAGGATTTGTATCGACTAATCCCGCAAAGGAAACCCCCGCCTTTCTTTTTTAACACCAGTACTCCTATGTACGTACTTGTATCCTGTTTGGGTCTAGGCCTTGCATTGGCATACTTCGCCACACATTTTTGCCAAGCCTGCCTAAAGTTTTCAAAATGAAAAGGAGGTACACTTGTGCACGGCTGTTGCAGTCGAACCGCACCCTCACACAGTCGCTCCTGCACGCCACGATCGCACCGCACCCTCACACAGTCTCTCCTGCACACCGCAAACCCAACCAAGGGAACGCACCCTCACGGACACATGCTACCGCATGTGATCAAACCAAACTCCTACCACTGACACATAATTTTCATTCATATAGTATGTTTATCCAACCGCATGTTGGGGAAGATCCGTACGGCCCATGCGGTGGTCTGTTGGGGAAGAAGAAGAGGTGAGGAAGAAGGGTTAGAGACGTAGGGTATTCATCCAACCGCCTAAAATGGTCGAATGACCCAAATGATGAAAGTCAAGCGACTTGCACAAATATATGTTTTTACACAGCAAAAGATCCCTAAAAACAAGAACATAAAGAAAAACTATCACTGCTCGCGGAATGAGACGGCCCTGTCGTCTTTGGCTTCCGGCGCGAACCAGCCGTAGCTGCCAATGTGTGTCTCCGCACCATGGTTGTCCTCGGCCTCCAGCTACTCTTTCATGTGGAGCATGCGGGCGCTCTGCACAGACGAGAGCACCGCCCGGTTCTAGTCCCCAGGACGTCTGGTTCCGCCTGCAGGAGGGCCTCAATGGCAGCGGCATCCGCGCGCTCCGCGTCGAGTTGAGCCTCCGCGACACGGTTCAAGTCCAGGACGTCTGGTTCTGCCTGCAGGAGGGCATCGATGGCAGCGGCATCCGCACGCTCCACGTCGAGTTGAGCCTCCACCGCCCGGTTCACATCCACGACATCCGGTTCCGCGAAACAGGAGAGTCTCGATGGCACTGGCATGCGCGCGCTCCGCGTCGAGTTGAGCCTCCGCCTCCCGGTCCTCCTTTAGTATCACCAGGTTGAACCGCTGGTCCGCCTGCACCATGGGGGACCCGGACGCCGGCACGAAGTCGATGTCCACGTCTCATACGCATCGGGGGCCTTCTGCGTCGCGACCTCCGCCATGAACATTGGACCGGCTTCCTCCTCCTCGTAGCTTGGCTACAGGGAACTCGGGGATTGGCCTGCCGCAAAGCGAGTTTGGGAACGGAGGTCTGTGGCGCCGACCGCCGCCGCGATTTCTGCACGGCGCTCCGGCGTCAGCATCTTGTAGTACGTGATCTTGCGGTGCACCATGGCTTTTCGGCGAACTAGGGGACGCTTGATGCGGGCTAGGGGATTGAAAGGTGGGGGAATGGGCTGGAAAGCAGGCGTGGTTTTGGGGCAGTGGCTGGCGTAGGCCGAGCAGCGAAGGTTCTAGTGTGAATAGGGGTTCCGATGACGATCAGTCAATCGGTTTTGACTGTACATCACTCTTGTCGCATTCGTGTTGCACCCCGGCACGCTGGACCCTTTACGTCGCTCACCGAATGGAACACGCTTCGTCTTGCATTTTCGCTTGCTTGTGGGACCACGGTTGAGTGCAAACTGATGTCACTCCCCCTCCCCCTCCCCCGCCCGCGTCATTTATACTACTACTCCCTCCATTTTATGCGGAGTAAATAAAAACAGAGGGAGTATACTACGGATGAGGTTCCCCTGACATGGCCGAACCCATTGAGTAACTGACATGCAGGGCCTAGCAAGCATGGGGCCTGCTGATACGTCTCCAACGTATCTATAATTTTTTATTGCTCCATGCTACTTTATTTACTGTTTTAGGCAATATTGGGCTTTATTATCCACTTTTATATTATTTTTGGGACTAACCTATTAACCGGAGGCCCAGCCCAGATTTGTTGTTTTATGCCTATTTCAGGTGTTTGAGGAAAAGGAATATCGGTGAGTCAAAGCGGGCGAAATCAATCGACAAGTTATTTTTGGAAGGAAACCCACGATGGACTTGGACCCCACGTTAGAAGATACGGAGGTGCTCACGAGGGTGGGGGCACGCCCACCCCCGCCTCCCGGCGCGCCCCCCTCGTGGGGCCCCGTAGCTCCACCGGCGTATTCCTTTCACCCATATATACCTCGTGCCCTAAAACTTCCGAACAGAACCTAGATCGGGAGTTCCGCCGCAAGCCTCTGTAGCCACCAAAACCAATCGGGACCTGTTCCAAGACTCACGGAGGGGGATTCCATCACCGGTGGCCATCTTCATCATCCCGGCGCTATCCATGACGAGGAGGGAGTAGTTCACCCTCGGGGCTGAGGGTATGTACCAGTAGCTATGTGTTTGATCTCTCTCTCTCTCTCATGTTCTTGAGGTGATACGATCTTGATGTATCCCGAGCTTTGCTATTGTAGTTGGATCTTATGATGTTTCTCCCCCTCTACTCTCTTGTGATGAATTGAGTTTCCCCCTTTGAAGTTATCTTATCGAATTGAGTCTTTTATGAGAACACTTGATGTATGTCTTGTCGTGATTATCTGTGGTGACAATGGGATATCATGTGCCACTTGATGTATGTTTTGATGATCAAATTGCGGGTTTCGTGACATTGGGAACCTATGCATAGGGGTTGGCACACGTTCTTGACTCTCCGGTAGAAACTTTGGGGCACTCTTTGAAGTACTTTTATGTTGGTTGGATGAATATGAGATTGTGTGATGCATATTGTATAATCATGCCCACGGATACTTGAGGTGACAATGGAGTATCTAGGTGACATTAGGGTTTTGGTTGATTTGTGTCTTAAGGTGTTTTTTTAGTACGAACTCTTTTATAGATCGATCCGAAAGAATAGCTTTGAGGTGGTTTCGTACCCTAACATAATCTCTACGTTTGTTCTCTGCTATTAGTGGCTTCGTAGTGACTCTTTGTTGCATGTTGAGGGCTTGTTATATGATCTATCTATGTTATTATTGTTGAGAGAACTTGCACTAGTGAAAGTATGAACCCTAGGCCTTGTTTACTATCATTGCAATACCGTTTACGCTCACGTTTATCACTTGCTACCTTGCTGTTTTTATTATTTCAGATTACAAAAACCTATATCTACCATCCATATTGCACTTGTATCACCATCTCTTCGCCGAACTAGTGCACCTATACAATTTACCCTTGTATTGGGTGTGTTGGGGACACAAGAGATTCTTTGTTATTTGGTTGCAGGGTTGCTTGAGAGAGACCATCTTCATCCTATGCCTCCCACGGATTGATAAACCTTAGGTCATCCACTTGAGGGAAATTTGCTACTGTCCTACAAACCTGTGCACTTGCAGGCCCAACAACGTCTACAAGAAGAAGGTTGTGTAGTAGACATCAAGCTCTTTTCTGGCGCCGTTGCCTGAGAGGCTAGGTAAGTGAAGGTATATCTTTAGATCTTGCAATCAAATCTTTTTGTTTCTTGTTTTAGCACTAGTCTAGTTTATAAAAGAAAACTACAAAAAAAATGGAATTGAGTTTGTCTCATACGCTTCATCTTTTTAATATCTTTCTTGAGAATGATGGAAAGGAAAATTGTGCTCAAGTGCTAGAAGAAGAATTACATAGAATGCTTGGCATAAAATATGTGAATGATGAGCATGATTGCAATGTTGTTAGTATGAATTCCTTGAATATCCATGATGCTAATGATATGCAAATCCACAAGCTTGGGGAAGCTATGTTTGATGAAGATGATATTTTTTGTCCCCCAAGCTTTGATGAGCAAATTTACTATGATGAAAGCATGCCTCCTATCTATGAAGATTATTGTGATGACACGTATGCTTTAAAGAATAATGATAACCATGAAACTTGTCATCTTGATCTTAATTCTCAATCATATGATAGTTATTTTGTTGAGTTTGCTCCCACTACTATTCATGAGAAGAATTTTGCTTATGTGAAGAGTAGGAAAATTTCTATGCTTGTACATCATGAAAAGAATGCTTTAGGTGCTGGTTATATTGTTGAATTCATTCATGATGCTACTGAAAATTATTATGAGGGAGGAATATATGCTTGTAGGAATTGCAATAATATCAAGTTTCCTCTCTATGTGTTTAAAATCTTGAAGTTATGCTTGTTTTACCTTCCTATGCAAGTTGATTCTTGTTCCCATAAGTTGTTTGTTCACAAAATCCCTATGCATAGGAAGTGGGTTAGACTTAAATGTGCTAGTCATATTCTTCATGATGCTCTCTTTATGTTTCAATTCCTATCTTTTTTGTGAGCATCATTGAAATCATCATGCCTAGCTAGGGGCATTAAACGATAGCGTTTGTTGGGAGGCAACCCAATTTTATTTTAGTTTATTGCTTTTTGGTTCTGTTTAGTAACAAATAATCCATATAGCCTCTGGTTAGATGTGTTTTCATGTTTTAATTAGCGTTTGTGCCAAGTAGAACCTTTGGGAAGACTTGAGTGAAGTCTTTATGACCATGCTGTAAAAAACAGAAACTTTAGCGCTCACGAGATTAGCTAGAACTTTTTATTGGAGAGTGCTATTTAGTTGATTCTTTTTGAAGATGATTACTAGACAAATTCCTAAGGTCCACCAATTTATTTTAGAATTTTTGGAGTTGCATAAATTTGCGTTAGTTACAGATTACTACAGACTGTTCTGTTTTTCACAGATTCTGTTTTCATTGTGTTGCTTGCTTATTTTGATGACTCTATGGCTAGTAAAATAGTTTATAAACCATAGAGAAGTTGGAATACAGTAGGTTTAACACCAATATAAATAAATAATGAGTTCATTACAGTACCTTATGTGGTGGTTTTGTTTTCTTTCGCTAACGGAGCTCACGAGTTTTCTGTTAAGTTTTGTGTTGTGAAGTTTTCAAGTTTTGGGTAAAGATTCGATGGACTATGGAATAAGGAGTGGCAAGAGCCTAAGCTTGGGGATACCCCGGATGTCATCCCCTCTTTCGTCTTCGTTCATCGGTAACTTTACTTGGAGCTATATTTTTATTCACCACATGATATGTGTTTTGCTTGGAGCGTCATTTTATTTTCTTTAGCTTTACTTGCTGTTTGAATAAAGTATCAAGATCTGAAATTATTAAATGGGAGAGTCTTCATATAGTTGCATAATTATCCGTCTACTCATTGATCTTCACTTATATCTTTTGAGCTTGATAGTTTTGCTCATAGTGCTTCACTTATATCTTTTGAGCGTGATAATTTTTGCTCTAGTGCTTCACTTATATCTTTTAGAGCACGGTGGTGGATTTGTTTTAAAGAAACTATTGATATCTCATGCTTCACTTAGATTATTTTGAGAGTCATTAATAGCATGGTAATTTTCTTAATGTTAATATACTTAGTGTTCAAGACATGTGAAACTTTCTTTTGAGTAAATTGAATACTAAGATAAGTTTGATGCTTGATAATTGTTTTGAGATATGGAGGTAATAATATCAAAGTCGTGCTAGTTGATAATTTTGAATTTGAGAAATACTTGTGTTGAAGTTTGCAAGTCCCGTAGCATGTACGTATGGGTAAAGTTGTGTAACAAATTTGAAACATGAAGTGTATCTGGCTTGTGCATCCTTATGAGTGGCGGTCGGGGACGAGCGATGGTCTTTTCCTACCAATTTATCCCCCTAGGAGCATGCGCGTAGTACTTGAATTTTTTGATGGCTTCTAAATTTTTGCAATAAGTATATGAGTTCTTTTGACTAATGTTGAGTCCATGGATTATCGCACTCTCACCTTTCCGCCTTTGCTAGCCTCTTGATGCAGTGCATTGCCCTTTCTCACCTTGAGAGTTGGTGCAAACTTAGCGGTGCATCCAAACCCGTGATACGATCGCTCTATCACACATAAACCTCCTTATATCTTCCTCAAAACAGCCACCATACCTACCTATCATGGTATTTCCATAGCCATTCGAGATATATTGCCATGCAACTTCCATCATCATTATTATGACATACATTACTTTTGTCATATTGCCATTGCATGATCATGTAGTTGACATCGTATTTGTGGCAAAGCCACCATGCATTATTTTCCATACATGTCACTCTTGATTCATTGCACCATCCGATACACCACGGAGGCATTCATATAGAGTCATATTTTGTTCTAAGTTTGAGTTGTAATTGTTGAGTTGTAAGAAAAATAAAAGTGTGATGATCATCATTATTAGAGCATTGTCCCAAGTGAGGAAAGGATGATGGAGACTATGATTCCCCCATAAGTCGGGATGAGACTGCGGACGAAAAAAAATAAAAAAAAAGAAGAAAAAAAAGCAAGGCCAAAAAAAAAGGAAGGCCCAAACAAATGAGAGAAAAAGAGAGAAGGGACAATGCTACTATCCTTTTACCACACTTGTGCTTCAAAGTAGCACCAAGATCTTCATGATAGAGAGTCTCTCATTTTGTCACTTTCATATACTAGTGGGAATTTTTCATTATAGAACTTGGCTTGTATATTCCAATGATGGGCTTCCTCAAAATTCCCTAGGTCTTTGTGAGCAAGCAAGTTGGATGCACACCCACTTAGTTTCTTTTGTAGAGCTTTCATATACTTATAGCTCTAGTGCATCCGTTGCATGGCAATCCCTACTCCCCATGTTGACATAAATTGATGGGTATCTCCATAGCCCGTGGATTATCCTCGTCAATGTGAGACTTTCTCTTTTTTTTGTCTTCTCCACACAATCCCATCATCATATTCTCTTCCACCCATAGTGCTATATCCATGGCTCGCGCTCTTGTATTGCGTGAAGGTTGAAAAAGTTTGAGATTATTTGAGTATGAAACAATTTCTTGGCTTGTCATCAGGGGTATAGAAGTTGGGAACTTCTTTGTGTGACAAAAATGAAGCATAACCTAACTATATGATTTTGTAGGGATGAACTTTCTTTTGCCATGTTATTTTGAGAAGACATGATTGCTTTGATTAGTATGCTTGAAGTATTATTATTTTTGTGTCAATATGAACTTTTGTCTTAAATCTTTCGGATCTGAATATTCATATCACAAGTAAGAAGATTTATATTGAAATTATGCCAAAGTATCACTCCGCATCAAAAATTATCTTTTTTATCATTTACCTACTCGAGGACGAGCGGGAATTAAGCTTGGGGATGCTTGATACGTCTCCAACGTATCTATAATTTTTGATTGCTCCATTCTACTTTATCTACTGTTTTAGGCAATATTGGGCTTTATTATCCACTTTTATATTATTTTTGGGACTAACCTATTAACCGGAGGCCCAGCCCAGATTTGATGTTTTATGCCTATTTTAGTGTTTCGAGGAAAAGGAATATCGACGGAGTCAAACGGAACGAAATCAAGCTGGAGAAGTTATTTTGGAAGGAAACCCACGATGGACTTGGACCCCACGTCGGAAGATACGGGAGGTGCTCACGAGGGTGGGGCGCGCCCCCCCCCCCAGGCGCCCCCTGCCTCATGGGGCCCCGTAGCTCCACCGACGTACTCCTTTCACCCATATATACCTACGTACCCTAAAACTTCCAGAACAGAACCTAGATCGGGAGTTTCGCCGCCGCAAGCCTCTGTAGCCACCAAAAACCAATCGGGACCCTGTTCCGGCACCCTGACGGAGGGGGATTCCATCACCGGTGGCCATCTTCATCATCCCGGCGCTATCCATGAGGAGGAGGGAGTAGTTCACCCTCGGGGCTGAGGGTATGTACCAGTAGCTATGTGTTTGATCTCTCTCTCTCTCCCTCGTGTTCTTGAGGTGATACGATCTTGATGTATCCCGAGCTTTGCTATTGTAGTTGGATCTTATGATGTTTCTCCCCCTCTACTCTCTTGTGATGAATTGAGTTTCCCCTTTGAAGTTATCTTATCGGATTGAGTCTTTTATGAGAACACTTGATATATGTCTTGCCGTGATTATCTGTGGTGACAATGGGATATCATGTGCCACTTGATGTATGTTTTGGTGATCAACTTGCAGGTTTCGTGACATTGGGAACCTATGCATAGGGGTTGGCACACGTTCTTGACTCTCCGGTAGAAACTTTGGGGCACTCTTTGAAGTACTTTTATGTTGGTTGGATGAATATGAGATTGTGTGATGCATATCGTATAGTCATGCCCACGGATACTTGAGGTGACAATGGAGTATCTAGGTGACATTAGGGTTTTGGTTGATTTGTGTCTGAAGGTGTTATTCTAGTACGAACTCTTTTATAGATCGATCCGAAAGAATAGCTTTGAGGTGGTTTCGTACCCTACCATAATCTCTACGTTTGTTCTCCGCTATTAGTGGCTTCGGAGTGACTCTTTGTTATATGATATATATGTTATTATTGTTGAGAGAACTTGCACTAGTGAAAGTATGAACCCTAGGCCTTGTTTCCTATCATTGCAATACCGTTTATGCTCACGTTTATCACTTGCTACCTTGTTGTTTTTATTATTCCAGATTACAAAAACCTATACCTACCATCCATATTGCACTTGTATCACCATCTCATCGCCGAACTAGTGCACCTATACAATTTACCATTGTATTGGGTGTGTTGGGGACACAAGAGACTCTTTGTTATTTGGTTGCAGGGTTGCTTGAGAGAGACCATCTTCATCCTACGCCTTCCACGGATTGATAAACCTTAGGTCATCCACTTGAGGGAAATTTGCTACTGTCCTACAAACCTGTTCACTTGCAGGCCCAACAATGTCTACAAGAAGAATTTTGTGTAGTAGACATCACCTGCCAGTAAGTGACCGAAAGGGAGGGTAAGGCAGGGATACCTACATCAGAGGATCCACTTCCACTACTACTCCCTCCTTCCATCTATACAGGGCCTATTGCGTTTTTCGAGGCTAACTCTGACCAAATGTAGAGTAATAATATATGACATGCAACTTACACAAAGCATACGGTCAAATTCGTATGTGAAAGGAGCTTCCAATGATATAATTTTCACATCATACATCTCATGTACTATTAATCTTGTAAATAGTCAAAGGCGGTTTTGAAAAACGCATTAGAGCATGGTTAATAATGTAGCCGGCTGTTGGCTATAAAGAGATGCCACCTCACTTAGAGCCATCATAAAAGATACTCATATAAGCATTTAATCTTTGCATGGTTAAGTAATAGGTTGGCTCTAAGAATGGCTATTAGGTTCGCTTTAAGCATTTAATATTTGCATGAGCAAGGTATATGATTGGAAGAGATCAGTTGCATGCATACTATTTTTTCTTGATCTATGTGTTATAGCCAGGCTGTAGAATAAGAGCCCGCTTCACTCTCTCTCCTCTCTTCTCACTCCTCCAAGTAGGATTTTAATGACATCACAGGTCTTATAGCCTACTGACTAGGCCTTATTAGACTTGCTCTTAGGCCCTATATAAATGGAAGGAGGGAGTACTATGAGCACTGCATACTCTACTATAGATGTTGTTAGTACTCCACTAGTACTATTGGACAGGGAGCTTAAAAAAAGTTACTATTCGACTGGCTATACGTGGCAAAATCCTAGTAGGAAGAGCATGCGCGAGAACAAGCACATTCACATGGTTAAAAAAATTTGGAAACCATCTCTATTTGAATACAAATCTAGGAGTACGTACGAATCTAACAATATTGATTGGGCGTTGTTGAAGAATGTTGATACTTTTTTCTGTAAATTTGATCAAAGTAGAGATACTTTAACTACACATAAAACTTATATGTAAACTAGAAAGGATCGGAGGGAGTATATTGTACGTTCAAAAGCGAAACAAACATTGAATACCCTTTATATATGATTTGCGGATGCTATGATCACCGATTCAAAATTTTGAATCCGCCTTAGGTATCACATATGCACCCACTCGTTCTCTCTCGGTTTCATCTCGGGTTCCGGAGATCAATTGGAAGAGGACTAGGGTGGTCTGTCGTTTGTTTAAACTTATGAGCGTACAATATACTCCCTCTGATCCCCAGACCCCCCGGGTCATTTCTATCATAGAAACAGACCAAACCTTTATCTCTTTGCACGACACGCAATTGATCTCTCAACATCAATTGATCTCGTCAAGATGTGTCGGGGAATGAACCGAATGGGATGTCAAAACTAAGACGGGAAGCGACACGTAGTGGAGGCAAAGTGAAACTTTAAATGAACCGTTTGTTTGTATGCATGTCGGACAAATTACAACATTGGAAATACAAGCATGGTCTAGGCCCACATGCGAATGATACTCAGCGGAATGTTCAAATGAGGCATGCGGGAGGATTGACTCGACCGGAGGGCGGCATGATCGATGGAGAAGAGGGTTGGAGAGGAATGAGAAATAAGCAACGCCACATGATTATACTTGAACGGCTCAAATAAACAATAAGTTGTCTCGTTTTCCCTTCTGTCTTGGTAACGGAGTAAGATACTCCCTCTTTTTTTATTTACTCTGCATATTAGGTTTGACTAAAGTCAAACTTCATAAAATTTGACCAAATTTATAGAAAAAATATGAACAATTACAATAGCAAATCTATATGATGTGAAAGTATATTCAATAATGAATCTAATGGTATTGATTTGTTATTGTATATGTTATTAATCTTGTCTATAAACTTTGTCGAAGTTTACAAAGTTTTACTTTAAGCAAAGCTAAAATGCGGAGTTAATAAAAATAGAGGGAGTATGCAGGGACTGGTATAGTTACTACTCCTGGAACATGGTAAGTTGGACCCCTAAATGCGGGCACGGACCGGGCACACCTCAATTATTCCTTCAAACAGTCGAACACCTACATTTATGTAGCGACCCGACCCGAAATCGGTCAAGTCTACGTATGCATACCATCCCAAGATCATCTTGGCACTCACGGTACATTGATGAAATAATCAAAGTTCAATCACACCTGAATTTATTACGATTCTCATATCGAGTCTTTATTACAATAGAATAAATTCGGCGAAGGCCAACTCATGAGAAATAAACTAAGTAAAACTGCGGAAGCGTAGAAGAATAGCGAGTCCATCCGACTCCAAAGGGCAATCGCCAAGCGCGGATCGTAGCCTCAATCTGATCGGAATACTCCTCTACAACATAAGGCGTTGCAGCCGTGTAGGTCAGCATTTTGAATATCTTGGCAAGTCATGAAGAGAGAATAACAATAAAAGTACTAATACTATATGCAATTTGGCTGTGGGGCTCTAAGTTTCATCATTTTGCGAAAAGCCAGTTTTTCCCTACTACAGTGGACTTGCTTGCAATTACTACGAAATTGTTGGTAGTTATTGAGATGGTTCCACCAACCAATGTCTCATTCCCAAATTATTAAGTCATAACCCCTCAACTAATTCATTAATTACAATGTTGAGATTTCCGAATACTTCCAAGTTCCAGAGGCTCAAATTGTCCGTAACCGGGGACACGGCTAATCGATTAGATCTTTTCTCTGCAGAGGGTTGCGCACTTTACCCGCAAGAATCGTTCCCTCCTTTTAAGTCTTCGCACTTCATGGTGTTTGAAGACGGGACGAACGAAACAGGGTCTTCCGAAGAGTTCTTACGCCACCGCCGCACCCATCCAATCCTACCGTTCTTCTACATCTCGTAGTACCGTCCAGCCGAGTCACAACTAGGGTTGACCAAGCGAGCCCATAATGGCTTGCGGCTGCAGGAGTAAGCTTCCGGTCAATGGGGTATCCATCCGTCTCTTCGTGGCTGGGTGAAGCTTTCCGCAAGATGTCATGGCACTTCTCCATGCATCCCGGCCAACCACTGGGTTCTCCAGGTGCCCGTCAACAAATCCTCCACCCAATGAGTGAATTCGAAGTCCATCTTGAGCTTGAAGTTCATGGGGTTGTCATCATATTTGACTCTCACATCTCCCTTATGAATTCACTCAACCAACCCCGTCTACGAGCATAGCAAAATTAAACTACTTCGTCCCGGGTCATGGTAACAAGGGGAATTGGTTCATCCTACCTCATGATACTACTCAAGAACAATAACTTCAAAATTTCACCTACTGCATGCATGGTGGGGAGGTATAATTCTAATGCAACAAAACATAGGTATTGTAAAGAAAACATGATCAATGACTTGCCTTGCTGACGATCTTCGTAAGCTAGGGACTCGTGGTAGCAAGCTTCGCACTCCGGAAATTCTACCGAGGCAAACAATAACCATAATAAGCATACAACATATGACCACTTAACATAATAACATACTAACATAACACACCAAAACAAATGAATCAAAACCCAAAGGAAAACTCAAAGAAATCCAACTCAATGTTTTCCTACTTCAAGCAACAACTAAAAATAGTTTTTATATAACAAAATTTTTCTTAACAGAACCTAAGCATGGGTTTATGCTACCTAACAGAAAAGAATTCATCAAGCAACTAGTAGCAAAAGAATCACCTTAAAAGCTATTATAAAACTCCTATTAGGCCTAAAGCAAATTCTAATAAGAAAAATAAAATAAAAGTTTTATTTATTATAAATAAAAGTTCATGCTCTAAAGTTGCAAGAACTAACCTATAATAATCTATCTCTCATGAAAAATAAATTTATTTGCTAAGTAAAACAATAGGAAAACAGTAGCTAGTTAATTAATTAAGAATAACATGATTCTGATTAAAACTATTTTTTATTAATCCTAAAATGTCCAAATAAATTCCTACGGTTAGGCAATGTCAAAACAAAGTTGTGACAAAAGAATCACTAAAAATAATTTTCCTAACTCATTTTATAGTAGATTTACTATTCTGACTAAATCTAAAATAAAGCAATTCTAAATAATTTTAACATGGCTAATTATATTTTCTACAGAAACTATAAGAAATTTGCAAACCAACAAAAAAGAATCACTTAAAAATATTAAGTAGATTAAAAGATATGAATTTTTCAAATCTGAAACTATTCTGTTAAAACAGAAAACTAAAATAAAGAAAAACGGCCTAATGGGCTAACTAGCATACAGGCGTAACTTAACTAAACGGGCCTAGGGTTTAAGCGAATCGGGCGGCTCAAATAAAACCCTAACTAAAATAAACCGGAACTAACAGGAAATAAACCGTCTTTATAAACTAACCTAAATAAAACATTCTTTGAGAATCTAATCCTAACCGTGCGCGTTGGATCTAATGGCGAGGAGGGGTCCGCGACTTACGTCGGCGGCGGCGGCGGAGGTTCGGGCGGCGAGTGCTCCGCGTCTCCGGTGGTCGAGGCGTCGGCGGAGGCTCAGCCCAAAGTGCGGACGAGGCGAGGTGGGTTTGGTGGAGTTGGTGGAGCTCGGGGTGACCGGGCGAGCTCGGGTGGGTAATGCCGGGCGGCGTTCGGGTACTCCAGCGAGTGCGTGAGGAGGAGGAGGTCCGCGAGGCGAGGGGGAATGGGGTGAGGGAATGGGGTGAGGGAGGTATTATATAGGGGCGCCTCGGCTTGGACGAGGGCATCGAGGAGGATCTCGGCGAATCCGGATCCTGCGGGATCCGGCGACGGCGGCGGGCGATTCGTGGGTGAGGGAAGACGACGGGTGGGGTCCACACTGTCGGTAGTGAGGGGAGGGGGTTCGGTCGGTCGACCGAACGAAGGGTTTCAGCCTTGAGGTGCGGTCGGCTCATGTTGGGCAGCTCGGTGCCACTGGCTGGGCGATTCGGTGGGCCGCCAGTCTTGGCTGGGCGATCTGCTGGTGGCGCTGGGTATTTTTCTAATTTTATTTTTTGAAAATAAAAACAGAGATAAAATATAAAATATAAATATTTTATATAGGACATATATATATCAAACTGATCAGGGGAATATTCCCTATCATTTGAACATTTGTCCAGGGGAAAAATCCAAACTTTATAAAAATTCATTTTTTTCAAAATTCAAATAAAACTCAAATTTGAATTCAAAACTTTTGGCAATGTTTTTCCTCTGATATTTTTGGAGTGTCATGTTTACTCCTCTCGTACTTTTTCTCAAGTATTTATCAGGCATAGTTTTTGAAATGATTTCCTCTTGCCAAAACTTGAATTCAAATTCCAACAAGTCCAAAACTTCTGAAACTTCAAATGCCACTCAAATTCAAACAGAATGCATAGATGCTTAGCTATAATTGTAAAACATTCCAAATAGGAAATTTGGGATGTTACAATTTAGCACACCATGCGGCTACTTAATCAAGTGTTACGCTTTACTAGTTGAAAAGGAAAAGGGTGGTACCGTACCCAAAACCACCACACTTGGGGCTAGGGTAACAACTTGGTACTGTACCACATTTGAACCAGGGCACAAAAACCATCTGTTCTGCGCCTAATGCGCAATGCGGAGCACTGGAGCTCGAATTTGGCCGGGAAAACAGGGAAACCGACATGCGGGGCACACCTTTCGGGACGACGTGGCGCCGACTAGTCCAATGGAGCTGGCCCACGACCTCCTCGCCACCGGCAGCCGTTCATGTGGGTCGTGGGGGCCAGCAACGTGGCGCAGCTCCCGTGCCGCCTCTGGGCCGATGACCGCAGTGAGCGACACGCTCATCGTTGCTAGACACGGTCGGCTTCAGTGTGCCGAGGGTGGCGTTAGCACTGTGGCACAACCAGCAGATCAACACCCGGCTCGTCGAGGATGCACGGGGCGCCGAAGTGCGTGCGCGCCGTGTCGCGTCCGTGGAGTGGTGTAGCGCAGCCAACTGCATCCCGAGGACCTGAGACCATGCCGGGTCGTCTAGCTTTTTCAATGACATGTGAGGATCGCATGTGAGCAAAGGGCATCTCCAACGTTGCCACGACTGCACCTGACTACCCTGGCACACCAAAAACCCTTATCCCTCGCGTCGTCGCACGGTGCGTTCCCAGCCGGCGCCGGCTGCACGCATTCATGTCCTTCGTCCGTATGCCATCATTAAAAGGCTCGGTGCCCGTGGAACCTACTTTGGCGACTTAATGACGCACCCAGACGCTTGGCCTCACCAGAATGCGCTACTTAAAGTGGCAACGCCCACGTAAACTCCACACCATAGCGCATCGTCCTGCTACCTGGAACCACATCCGCCATGACCGCGAGCGTGAATGCTCTGCGGAGAGCTTGCCTTCGGGGATGAAGCTCGAGGTCGCCGCTGATACGTCTCCAACGTATCCAATGTTGGGGATATCGCTTATCGGGAACTTATCTGTCGGCCCATGAGAAGGGGTAAATCGGACAGTTTATCGGCATATCGGCCGATTTATCGCCATATCGGTTGAATTATCGGTATATCTTATCAGTCAGACAACGATAAGCGATAAATCGGCCGATTTATCGGAATATCGGAAGATATCTTGAACAATGAACGTATCTATAATTTTTGATTGTTCCTTGCTATATTATATTATGTTTTGGATGTTTAATGGGATTTACTATACACTTTTATATTATTTTTGGGACTAACCTATTAACCGAAGGCCCAGCCCGAATTGCTGTATTTTTTGCCTATTTCAGTGTTTCGCAGAAAATGAATATCAAACGGAGTCCAAACGGAATGAAACCTTCAGGAACGTGATTTTCAGAACAAACGTGATCCAGAGGACTTGGAGTCTACGTAAAGTAATCAACGAGGAGAGCACGAGGCAGGGGGCGCACCTACCCCCCCTCCCCCAGGCGCGCCCTCCACCCTCGTGGGGCCCAGGTTGCTCCACCGACATACTTCTTCCTCCTATATATACCCATGTACCCTGGAAACATCAGATACGGAGCCAAAACCCTATTTCCACCGCCGCGACCTTCTGTACCCGTGAGATCCCATCTTGGGGCCTTTTCCGGTGCTCCGCCGGAGGGGGCATTGATCACGGAGGGCTTCTACACCAACACCATAGCCTCTCCGTTGATGTGTGAGTAGTTTACCTCAGACCTTCGGGTCCATAGTCATTAGCTAGATGGCTTCTTCTCTCTCTCTTTGGATCTCAATACAAAGTTCTCCTTGATTCTCTTGGAGATCTATTTGATGTAACTCTTCTTTTGCGGTGTGTTTGTCGAGACCGATGAATTGTGGGTTTATGATCAAGATTATCTATGAACAATATTTGAATCTCCTCTAAATTCTTTTATGTATGATTGGTTATCTTTGCAAGTCTGTTCGAATTATCAGTTTGGTTTGGCCTACTAGATTGATCTTTCTTGCAATGGAAGAAGTGCTTAGCTTTGGGTTTAATCTTGCGGTGTCCTTTCCTAGTGACAGCAGGGGCAGCAAGGCACGCATTGTATTGTTGCCATCGCGGATAACAAGATGGGGTTTATATCATATTCCATGAGTTTATCCCTCTACATCATGTCATCTTACTTAAAGCATTACTCTGTTCTTTTGAACTTAATACTCTAGATGCATGCTGGATAGCGGTCGATGTGTGGAGTAATAGTAGTAGATGCAGGCAGGAGTCGGTCTACTTGTCACGGACGTGATGCCTATATACATGATCATACCTAGATATTCTCTTAACTATGCTCAATTCTATCAATTGCTCGACAGTAATTCGTTTACCTACCGTAATACTTATGCTCTTCAAAGAAGCCACTAGTGAAACCTATGGCCCCCGGGTCTATTTTCCATCATATTAATCTTCCAACACTTAGCTATATTTGTTGCCGTTTATTTTACTTTGCATCTTTATCATAAAAATACCAAGAATATTATCTTATCATATCTATCAGATCTCACTCTCGTAAGTGATCGTGAAGGGATTGACAACCCCTTTATCATGTTGGTTGCGAGGTTCTTATTTTTTTGTGTAGGTGCGTGGGACTTGTGCGTGATCTCCTACTGGATTGATACCTTGGTTCTCAAAAACTGAGGGAAATACTTACGCTACTTTACTGCATCACCCTTTCCTATTCAAGGGAAAACCAATGCAGTGCTCAAGAGGTAGCAAGAAGGATTTCTGGCGCTGTTGCTAGGGAGATTTGCGCCAAGTCAAGTCAAGTCAATACATACCAAGTACCCATCACAAACTCTTATCCCTCGCATTACATTATTTGCCATTTTCCTCTCGTTTTCCTCTCCCCCACTTCACCCTTGCCGTTTTATTCGCCTTCTCTTTTCCGTGTGCCTCTTTTTCGCTTGCTTCTTGTTTGCTCATGTGTTGGATTGCTTGCTTGTCACGATGGCTCAAGATAATACTAAATTATGTGACTTTACCAATACCAACAACAATGATTTTCTTAGCACTCCGATTGCTCCTCTTACCGATGCTGAATCTTATGAAATTAATGCTGCTTTGTTGAATCTTGTCATGAAAGATCAATTCGCCAGCCTTCCTAGTGAAGATGCCGCTACACATCTGAATAGCTTTGTTGATTTGTGTGATATGCAAAAGAAGAAAGATGTGGACAATGATATTGTTAAATTGAAGCTATTTCCTTTTTCGCTTAGAGACCGTGCTAAAATTTGGTTTTCGTCTTTGCCTAAAAATAGTATTGATTCATGGAATAGTGCAAAGATGCTTTTATCTCTAAGTATTTTCCTCCTGCTAAGATCATACCTCTTAGAAACGATATCATGAATTTTAAGCAACTTGATCATGAACATGTTGCACAAGCTTGGGAGAGGATGAAATTAATGATACGTAATTGCCCTACACATGGTTTGAATCTTTGGACGATAATACAAAATTGTTATGCCGGATTGAATTTTGCTTCTAGAAATCTTTTAGATTCATCCGCGGGAGGCACTTTTATGGAAATCACCTTAGGAGAAGCTACTAAACTCCTAGATAATATTATGGTTAATTATTCTCAATGGCACACCGAAAGATCTACTAATAAAAAAGTGCATGCGATAGAAGAAATTAATGTTTTGAGTGGAAAGATGGATGAACTTATGAAATTATTTGCTACTAAAAGTGTTTCTTCTGATCCTAATGATATGCCTTTGTCTACCTTGATTGAGAATAATAATGAATCTATGTATGTGAATTTTGTTGGTAGGAATAATTTTGGTAACAAAGCGTATAGAGGAAACTTTAATCCTAGGCCGTTCCTGATACGTCCATTTTGCATCATGCTTTTATATCGATATTTATCGCATTATGGGCTGCTATTTCACGTTATGTCACAATACTTATGGATATTCTCTCTTATTTTACAAGGTTTACATGAAGAGGAGAATGCCGGCAATGGAATTCAATGGAAAAGGAGCAAATATTGGAGACCTATTACATGCAACACCAAAAGTCCTGAAACTCCACGGAATGTCTTAAAATAAATAAAGAAAAATCGTCACCAAAGATGAAGGCCAGGGGGCCCACACCCTGCTCACGAGGGTGGGGGCGCCCCCCCCCCCTACCTCGTGGGCCCCCTTGTGGCTCTCCGATGCCCATCTTCTCCTATATGAAGTCTTTCGATGAGAAAAAAATCAGAGACAACCTTTCGGGACGAGACTCGGCCGCCACGAGGCGGAACCTTGGCGGAACCAATCTAGGGCTCCGGCGGAGCTGTTCTACCGGGGACACTTCCCTCCGGGAGGGGTAAATCATCATCATCATCATCACCAACGCTCCTCTCATTGGGAGAGGGCAATCTCCATTAACATCTTCACCAGCACCATCTCATCTCCAAACCCTAGTTCATCTCTTGTATCCAATTCTTGTCTCCAAGTACGGGATTGGTGCTAGTAGGTTGCTAGTAGTGTTGATTACTCCTTGTAGTTGATGCTAGTTGGTTTACTTGGTGGAAGATCATATGTTCAGATCCTTTATGCATATTATTACCCCTCTGATTATGAACATGAATATGCTTTGTGAGTAGTTACGTTTGTTCACGAGGACACAGGAGAAGTCTTGCTATTAGTAGTCATGTGAATTTGGTATTAGATTCGATATTTTGATGAGATGTATGTTGTCTAGCCTCTAGTGGTGTTATGTGAGCGTCGACTACATAACACTTCACCATTATTGGGCCTAGAGGAAGGCTTTGGGAAGTAATAAGTAGATGATGGGTTGCTAGAGTGATGAAGCTTAAACCCTAGTTTATGCGTTGCTTAAATGAGGGCTGTTTTGGATCCATATGTTTCATGCTATGGTTAGGTTTACCTTAATACTTTTGTTGTAGTTGCGGACGCTTGCAATAGAGGTTAATCATAAGTGGGATGCTTGTTCAAGTAAGAAAAGAACCCAAGCACCGGTCCACCCACATATCAAATTATCAAAGTACCGAACGCGAATCATATGAACGTGATGAAAACTAGCTTGACGATAATCCCATGTGTCCTCGGGAGCGCTTTTCCTATTATAAGAGTTTGTACAGGCTTGTCCTTTGCTACAAAAAGGATTGGGCAACCTTGCTGCACTTTATTTACTCTTGTTACTTGTTGCTCGTTGCAATTTACCTTATCACAAAACTATCTGTTACCACTTATTTCAGTACTTGCAGAGAATACCTTGCTGAAAACTGCTTATCATTTCCTTCTGCTCCTCGTTGGGTTCGACACTCTTACTTATCGAAAGGACTACGATAGATCCCCAATACTTGTAGGTCATCAAGACTCTTTTCTGGCACCGTTGCTGGGGAGTGTAGCGCCTTTGGTAAGTGGAATTTGGTAAGGAAAAATTTATATAGTGTGTTGAAATTTTCTGTCACTTGTTACTATGGAAAGTAATTCTCTGAGGGGCTTGTTCGGGTATCTTCACCCGTCCAATGAAACAAAGAGTTGCTCCTCAACCTACTGAACCTATTGAAAATGAAACTCCTTTTGAAGTTCCTTGGGTATGATGGAAAAACTGCTGGCTAATACTTTTACGGAGATGGAACAAAGCATCCTGATGAACATCTACTCTATGTGGATGAAGTTTGTGGATTATTTAAGCTTGCAGGTATACCCTATGATGTTGTTAATAAGAAGGTGTTCCCTTTATCTTTGAAGGAAGACGCATTGACATGGTATAGGCTATGTGATGATACGGGATCATGGAACTATAAAAGATTGAAATTGGAATTTCATCAAAAGTATTACCCTATGCATCTTGTTCATCGTGATCGCAATTATATATATAATTTTGGCCTCATAAGGAGAAAGCATCGCTCAAGCTTGGGGAGTCTTAAATCAATGTTATATTCATGCCCCAATCATGAGCTCTCAAAAGTGGCAATTCTTCAGAATTTTTATGCTCGGCTTTCTAATAACAATTGCACCATGCTCGATACTTCTTGTGCTGGCTCTTTTATGATGAAGACTATTGAATTCAGATGGAATTTATTGGATAGAATTAAATGCAACTCTGAATATTGGGACCTCGATGAAGGTAAGGAGTCAGGTATGACACCTAAGTTTGATTGTGTTAAATCTTTTATGGATACCGATATTTTCCGTAAGTTTAGCACTAAATATGGACTTGACTCTGAGATAGTAGCTTCTTCCTGTGAATCTTTTGCTACTTATGTTGATCTTCCTAAGGAGAAGTGGTTTAAATATCATCCTCCCATAGAAGTAAAAGTAGCTGCACCTATTAAAGTTGAAGAAAAGAATGTCACTTATAATGATCCTATTGTTCCTACCTCTTATGTTGAGAAACCACCTTTCCCTGTTAGAGTAAAGGATCATGCTAAAGCTTCAACTGTTGTTCGTAAAAGCAATATTAGAAATTATACACCTCCTGAGCAAGTTAAAGTAGAACCTAATATTGCTATTGTTAAAGATCTCTTGTCTAATAATATTGATGGGCATGTTATTCAATTCTGTGGTGAAACTGCTAGAATTGCTAAACCTTGTGCTAAAGATAAACATAAACCTGTGGTAGGCGTGCCTGTTATTTCTGTTAAAATAGGAGATCATTGTTCTCATGGCTTATGTGATATGGGCGCTAGTGTTAGTGCAATACCCATTGAATTATACAAAGAAATTATGCATGATATTGCACCTATTGAGTTAGAAGAAATTGATGTCACAATTAAGCTTGCCAATAGAGATACTATTTCACCAGTGGGAATTGTTAGAGATGTTAAAGTCTTGTGTGGGAAAACTAAATATCCTTCTGATTTTCTTGTTCTTGGTTCTCCACAAGATAGCTTTTGTCCCATTATATTTGGTAGACCCTTCTTGAATACTGTTTATGCTAAGATAGACTGCGAAAAGAATGTTGTTACTATTGGCTTGGATGATATGGTTCATGAGTTTAATTTCTCTAAATTTAGTAAAGAACATCGTGAGGAAGAATTTCCTAGTAAGGATGAAATTATTGGTCTTGCTTCTATTGCCGTACCTCCTAGTGATCCTTTGGAACACTATTTGCTAGACCATGAAAATGAGATGTTCATGAATGAAAGAAGGGAAATAGATGAAGTATTCTTTAAATAGGAACCTATTCTGCAACATAATTTGCCTGTTGAAATCCTAGGGGATCCTCCTCCACCCAAGGGTGATCCCGTGTTTGAGCTTAAACCGTTGCCTGATAATCTTAAATATGCTTATCTTGATGAAAAGAAAATATATCCTGTTATTATTAGTGCTAACCTTTCAGAGCATGAAGAAGAAAGATTATTGAAAACTCTAAAAAAGAACCGTGCCACTATTGGATATACTCTTGATGATCTTAAGGGCATTAGTCCCACTCTATGTCAGCATAAAATAAATTTGGAAGCGGATGCCAAACCAGTTCGTGATCCTCAACGACGTTTGAATCCTAAAATGAAAGAAGTGGTAAGAAAAGAAATACTCAAGCTTCTGCAGGCAGGTATAATTTATCCCGTTGCTGATAGTTAGTGGGTAAGTCCCGTCCATTGTGTCCCTAAGAAGGGAGGTATTACTGTTGTCCCTAATGATAAAGATGAATTGATTCCGCAAAGAATTATCACAGGTTATAGGATGGTAATTGATTTCTGCAAATTAAATAAAGCTACTAAGAAAGATCATTACCCCTTACCTTTTATTGATCAAATGCTAGAAAGATTATGCAAACATACACATTATTGCTTTCTAGATGGTTATTCTGGTTTCTCTCAAATACCTGTGTCGGCTAAAGATCAATCAAAGACTACTTTTACATGCCATTTTGGTACTTTTGCTTATAGACGTATGCCTTTTGGTTTATGTAATGCACCTGCTACCTTCAAAGATGCATGATGGCTATATTCTCTGATTTTTGTGAAAAGATTTGTGAGGTTTTCATGGACGACTTTTCCATCTATGGATCCTCTTTTGATGATTGCTTGAGCAATGTTGATCGAGTTTTGCAGAGATGTGAAGAAACTAATCTTGTCTTGAATTGGGAAAAGTGCCACTTTATGGTTAATGAAGGTATTGTCTTGGGGCACAAAGTTTCTGAAAGAGGTATTGAAGTTGATAAAGCCAAGGTTGATGCTATTGAAAAGATGCCATGTCCCAAGGACATCAAAGGTATAAGAAGTTTCCTTGGTCACGCCGGGTTTTATAGGAGGTTCATTAAGGACTTCTCAAAATTTCTCGACCTCGACTAATTTATTACAAAAGATGTACCATTTGTCTATGATGATGATTGTGTAGAAGCATTTGAAATACTTAAGAAAGCATTAGTCTCTGCACTGTTGTTCAGCCACCGATTGGAATTTACCCTTTGAAATTATGTGTGATGCTAGTGATTATGCTGTAGGTGCTGTTCTAGGGCAAAGAGTTGATAAGAAGTTAAATGTTATCCATTATGCTAGTAATACTCTAGAGAATGCTCAAAGAAATTATGCTACTACCGAAAAGGAACTTTTAGCAGTTGTATTTGCTTGTGATAAATTCAGACCCTATATTGTTGATTCTAAAGTAACTATTCACACCGATCATGCTGCTATTAAATATCTTATGGAAAAGAAAGATGCTAAACCTAGACTTATTAGATGGGTTCTCTTGCTGCAAGAATTTGATTTGCATATTGTCGATAGAAAAGGAGCTGAGAACCCCGTTGCAGACAACTTATCTAGGTTAGAGAATGTTCTTGATGACCCACTACCTATTGATGATAGATTTCCTGATGAACAACTAAATGTCATAAGCACTTCTCATAGCACTCCATGGTGTGATGATTATGCTAATTATATTGTTGCTAAATTTATACCACCTAGCTTCACATACCAACAAAAGAAAAAGTTCTTTTATGATTTGCGACATTACTTTTGGGATGACTCACATCTTTATAAAGAAGGAGTAGATGGTGTTATTAGGCGTTGTGTACCGAGCATGAACAGGAACAGATCCTCATAAGTGTCACTCCGAAGCTTATGGAGGACACCACGCTGGAGATAGAACTGCACATAAGGTATTGCAATCTGGTTTTTATTGGCCTACTCTCTTCAAGGATGCCCGTAAGTTTGTTTTGTCTTGTGATGAATGTCAAAGAATTGGTAACGTCAAGAAATGCCTATGAATTATTCACTTGTTATTGAACCATTTGATGTTTGGGGCTTTGATTATATGGGACCTTTTCCTACCTCTAATGGATATACACATATTTAGTTGTTGTTGATTACGTTACTAAGTGGGTAGAAGCTATTCCAACTAGTAGTGCTGATCATAACACTTCTATTAAAATGCTTAAGGAAGTTATTTTTCCGAGGTTTGGAGTCCCTAGATATTTAATGACTGATGGTGGTTCACACTTTATTCATGGTGCTTTCCGTAAAATGCTTGCTAAATATGACGTTAATCATAGAATTGCATCTTTATCACCCACAGTCTAGTGGTCAAGTAGAATTGAGTAATAGAGAGCTCAAAATAATTTTGCAAAAGACTGTTAATAGGTCTAGAAAGAATTGGTCCAAGAAACTTGATGATGCATTATGGGCCTATAGAACTGCATATAAGAATCCTATGGGTATGTCTCCGTATAAAATGGTTTATGGAAAAGCATGTCACTTACCTCTCGAACTAGAACATAAGGCATATTGGGGTATTAAAGAGCTCAACTATGATTTCAAACTTGCCGGTGAGAAGAGGTTATTTGACATTAGCTCACTTGATGAATGGAGAACCCAAGCATATGAAAATGCCAAGTTATTTAAAGAAAAAGTTAAAAGATGGCATGACAAAGGGATACAAAAGTATGAGTTTAATGTAGGTGATTATGTATTGCTATACAACTCTCATTTAAGATTTTTTGCAGGAAACTTCTCTCTAAATGGGAAGGTCCCTACGTTATCGAGGAGGTCTATCGTTCCGGTGCCATTAAAATCAACAACTTCGAAGGCACAAATCCGAAGGTCGTAAACGGTCAAAGAATCAAACATTATATCTCAGGTAATCCCATAAATGTTGAAACCAATATTATTGAAACCGTAACCCCGGAGGAATACATAAGGAGCACTTTCCTGGCCGTTTCAGACTCCGAAAAGGAATAGGTATGTGGTACGGTAAGTAAACCGACTCCAAAACAATTTTTAAGGCAATATTTCTCCGTTTTGGAAAATTTAGAAAAATAGAAAATAAGTGGAAGTCCGGGAAGGACACGAGGCCTTCATGAGGGTGGAGGGGGCGCCCCCTACCTCGTGAGCACCTCGTGTGTCCTCCGGACTCCGTTTTCTTGCACGATACGTATTTTGGTCGGTAAAAATTCATTATATATTCTCCCGAAGGTTTTGACTCCCGTATCATGCAAATATCCTCTGTTCTTGTTTCAAGTTGTTGCTGCTGCAGATTAGATCAACATGTTGTCCCAGGATTCGGAAGGAGAAAGCTATGTGGATGATTACCTAGCGAATCCTAAGGTCTATGGAGACGTGGAGCATGATGGTTGGACTACGGAGGAAGAAGAGGATTATGAACCCAAGGGGAAGGAGGAGACGAGCTCAGATGAAGATTAAGTCCCATTACCCCAACCTGGGGACATGCATGTGGAGTTCAGAAAGTCAAGTCTCCCTGATAGGGTAAAGAAACCAAAGTTCGAGTTTATCCCTTTTCGTCTCTTGCAGGAAAATAAGCAGGACCTATGCAAGAAGATATTAACCCTGGAGTGGGAGATTGATAATCTGAGGGATCAAAATGCCGTCCTCAAGCGCAAATTAAGGGAGAAGTTTATGCCATCAACTAAGTCAACGACACCTCCACCTTCACCGACCAAGAAGGAGACATAATCACATGGGTATGGGCACTCCCCTTGGCAACTGCCAAGCTTGGGGGAGGTGCCCCGGTATCGTATCACCATCACAACTTCTACCTTTACCCTTTTTCTTAGTTCGACCCTATTAGTAGTATCTTGATTTAGTAGAATAAAGTCATGGCATGATCTAGTTTTGAAGTTTTGCTTTATGATCCCTCTATGTAATCGAGTCCGTGAGCTATATATATAATAAAGATTAGTGTTGAGTCAAGGGCTTGATTACTTTGCCATGATCTTGGGTGAATAAAAGAAAATAATAAAAAGAAACAAAGATTTCATATTGATCTTATTGAAAGTAATGACTTCACATAGAAAGAGTATGATGATTAAAAGTTGTTAGGAGTTGGCAAATATGGCTCTAGTCATCGTTGCAATTAATAGGAAGTAATAAGGAGAGAGAGATTTCACATATAGATATATTATCATTGACATCTTTTATGATTGGGAGCACTCATTAAAATATGACATGCTAAAGAGTTGATGTTGGACAAGGAAGACAACATAATGAGTTATGTTTTCTTGTATATGAGATAAAGTATGTTGTCATGGATCCTCTAACATGTTGAGCTTGCCTTTCCCCCTCATGCTAGCCAAATTCCCAGCACCAAGTAGAGATACTACTTGTGCTTCCGAATATCCTTAAACCAGTTTAGCCATGAGAGTCCACCATATCTACCTATGGATTGAGTAAGATCCTTCAAGTAAGTTGTCATCGGTGCAAGCAATAAAAATTGCTCTCTAAATATGCATGACTTATTAGTGCAAAGAAATAAGCTTTGTACGAACTTGTTGTGGAAGTAATAAAAGCGACGGACTGCATAATAAAGTTCCACATACAAGGGGCAATATAAAGTGACGTTCTTTTGCATTAAGATTTTGTGCATCCAACTATAAAAGCGCATGGCAACCTCTGCTTCCCTCTGCGAAGGGCCTATCTTTTATTATTATCCTCTACCTTATGCAAGAGTCACGGTGATCTTCACCTCCCCTTTATTTTATCCTTTGGCAAGCCTAGCATGTTGGAAAGAACATGATATGTATATCTAATTGGATGTAGGGGAGCATGAATTATTATTGTTGACATTACCCTTGAGGTAAAAGGTTGTGGGGAAAAACTAGAAGCCCCTATCTTTCTCTGTGTCCGATTAAAACTCCGTAACCACAAGTATTGCGTGAGTGCTAGCAATTATGAAGGACTAAGTGATAGTTGAGTATGTGGACTTGCTTTTAAGCTCTGACATAGACTCTTTCTGATGTTATGATAAATTGCAATTGCTTCAATGACTGAGGTTATACTTTGCTGGTACCCAATAAAGTTTCTGATTCATACTTTTGCATTGTGAAAAGATCATCACTTGAACATAAGTAATCATATGAAAAATCTATATATGTTGTTGTTATGAGAATAATCATGATGCCTTCGTGTCCGTATTTTATTTTTATCGACGCATCTACCTCTAAACATGAGGACATATTTATTGTTATCGGCTTTTCGCTTGAGGACAAGCGAGGTCTAAGCTTGGTGGAGTTGATACGTCCATTTTGCATCATGCTTTTATATCGATATTTATCGCATTATGGGCTGTTATTTCACGTTATGTCACAATACTTATGGCTATTCTCTCTTATTTTACAAGGTTTACATGAAGAGGAGAATGCCGCAGTGGAATTCTGGGCTGGAAAAGGAGCAAATATTGGAGACCTATTCTGTGCAACTCCAAAAGTCCTGAAACTCCACGGAATGTCTTAAAATAAATAAAGAAAAATCGTCGCCAAAGATGAAGGCTAGGGGACCCACACCCTGCTCACGAGGGTGGGGCCCCAGTGGGCGCCCCTAGCTCGTGGGCCCCCTGGTGGCTCTCCGATGCCCATCTTCTCCTATATGAAGTCTTTCGATGAGAAAAAAATCAGAGACAACCTTTCGGGACGAGACTCCGCCGCCACGAGGCGGAACCAATCTAGGGCTCCGGCGGAGCTGTTCTGCCGGGGACACTTCCCTCCGGGAGGGGGAAATCATCGTCGTCATCATCACCAATGCTCCTCTCATCGGGAGAGGGCAATCTCCATCAACATCTTCACCAGCACCATCTCATCTCCAAACCCTAGTTCATCTCTTGTATCTAGTTCTTGTCTTCAAGTCGGGATTGGTGCTAGTAGGTTGCTAGTAGTGTTGATTACTCCTTGTAGTTGATGCTAGTTGGTTTACTTGGTGGAAGATCATATGTTCAGATCCTTTATGCATATTATTACCCCTCTGATTATGAACATGAATATGCTTTGTGAGTAGTTACGTTTGTTCCTGAGGACACGGGAGAAGTCTTGCTATTAGTAGTCATGTGAATTTGGTATTCGTTCGATATTTTGATGAGATGTATGTTGTCTAGCCTCTAGTGGTGTTATGTGAACGTCGACTACATAACACTTCACCATTATTTGGGCCTAGAGGAAGGCATTGGGAAGTAATAAGTATATGATGGGTTGGTAGAGTGACAGAAGCTTAAACCCTAGTTTATGCGTTGCTTCGTAAGGGGCTGTTTTGGATCCATATGTTTCATGCTATGGTTAGGTTTACCTTAATACTTTTGTTGTAGTTGCGGATGCTTGCAATAGAGGTTAATCATAAGTGGGATGCTTGTTCAAGTAAGAACAACACCCAAGCACCGGTCCACCCACATATCAAATTATCAAAGTACCGAACGCGAATCATATGAACGTGATGAAAACTAGCTTGACGATAATCCCATGTGTCCTCGGGAGCGCTTTTCCTATTATAAGAGTTTGTCCAGGCTTGTCCTTTGCTACAAAAAGGATTGGACCACCTTGCTGCACTTTATTTACTCTTGTTACTTGTTGCTCGTTGCAATTTACCTTACCACAAAACTATCTGTTACCACTTATTTCAGTACTTGCAGAGAATACCTTGCTGAAAACTGCTTATCATTTCCTTCTGCTCCTCGTTGGGTTCGACACTCTTACTTATCGAAAGGACTACGATAGATCCCCTATACTTGTGGGTCATCAGTTCCATAGTAATTCCTCTAATAATTATGGTAATTCCTACAACAATTCTTATGTAAATTTTAATAAGATGCCCTCTGAATTTGAGACTAGTGTTAAGGAGTTTATGAATTCGCAAAAGAATTTCAATGCTTTGCTTGAAGAAAAATTGCTTAAGGTTGATAAATTGGCTAGGAACATTGATAGAATTTCTTTTGATGTTGATTCTTTGAAACTTATATCTATTCCACCTAAGCATGATATCAATGAGTCTCTCAAAGCCATGAGAATTTCCATTGATGAGTGCAAAGAAAGAACCGCTAGGATGCGTGCTAAGAAAGATTGCTTTGTGAAGGCGTGTTCTCCTAGTTTTTGTGAGAATAAAGATGAAGATCTAAAAGTTATGGATGTGTCTCCTATTAAATCTTTGTTTTCCAATATGATGATGGGACTGGAGATGAGTCACCTTTACCTAGAAGGCGTCCCAAAAATTCGGAGTTTTTAGATCTTGATGCGAAAATTGTTAAAAGTGGGATTGAAGAGGTTAAAACTTTAGATGTTAATGAACCCACTATTTTGGATTTCAAGGAATTTAATTATGATAATTGCTCTTTGATAGATTGTATTTCCTTGTTTCAATCCGTGCTAAATTCTCCTTAAGCTTATAGTCAAAATAAAGCTTTTACCAAACATATCGTTGATGCTTTAATGCAATCTTATGAAGAAAAACTTGAGTTGGAAGTTTCTAACCCTAGAACACTTTATGATGAGTGGGAACCTACTATTAAAATTATAATTAAAGATCATGAATGCTATGCTTTGTGTGATTTGGGTGCTAGTGTTTCCACGATTCCAAAAACCTTGTGTGATTTGCTAGGATTCCGTGAATTTGATGATTGTTCTCTAAACTTGCATCTTGCGGATTCCACTATTAAGAAACCTATGGGAAGAATTAATGATGTTATTATTGTTGCAAATAGGAACCATGTGCCCGTAGATTTTATTGTTCTTGATATAGATTGCAATCCTTCATGTCCTATTATTCTTGGTAGACCTTTCCTTAGAACGATTGGTGCAATTATTGATATGAAGGAAGGGAATATTAGATTCCTATTTCCGTTAAGTAAAGGCACGGAACACTTCCCTAGAAATAAAATAGAACTACCTTATGAATCTATTATGAGAGCCACTTATGGATTGCCTACCAAAGATGGCAATATCTAGATCTATCCTTGCCTTTATGCCTAGCTAGGGGCGTTAAACGATAGTGCTTGTTGGGAGGCAACCCAATTTTATTTTAGTTATTTTGCTTTTTGCTTCTGTTTTGGAATAAATCTTTGATCTAGCCTATGGGTAGATTTGTTTTTATGTTTTAATTAGTGTTTGTGCCAAGTTAAACCTATAGGATCTTCTTGGATGATAGTTATTTGATCTTGCTGAAAATTCCAGAAACTTTCTGTTCACGAAAACAATTGTTAGAAATTACCAGCACGTGATAAAATATTGATTCCAATTGCAGAAGATCAATAAACCAATTTTCTAGGTCGTCCTATTTTGGTAGAAATTTTTGAGTTCCAGAAGTTTGCGTTAGTTATAGATTACTACAGACTATTCTGTTTTTAACAGATTCTGTTTTTTCGTGTGTTGTTTGCTTATTTTGATCAATCTATGGCTAGTAAAATAGTTTATAAACCATAGAGAAGTTGCAATACAGTAGGTTAAACACCAATATAAATAAAGAATGAGTTCAATACAGTACCTTGAAGTGGTGTTTTCTTTTCTTTCGCTAACGGAGCTCACGAGATTTTCTGTTGAGTTTTGTGTTGTGAAGTTTTCAAGTTTTGGGTAAAAGATTTGATGGATTATGGAACAAGGAGTGGCAAGAGCCTAAGCTTGGGGATGCAAATGGCACCCCAAGGTAATCTAAGGACACCAAAAGGCCAAAGCTTTGGGATGCCCCGGAATGCATCCCCTATTTCGTCTTCGTCCATCGGTAACTTTACTTGGAGCTATATTTTTATTCACCACATGATATGTGTTTTGCTTGGAGCGTCTTGTATGATTTGAGTCTATGTTTGTTAGTTTTCCACAATCATCCATGTTGTACACACCTTTTGAGAGAGACACACATGATTCGGAAATTATTAGAATACTCTCTGTGCTTCACTTATATCTTTTGAGCTATATAGTTTTTGCTCTAGTGCTTCACTTATATCTTTTGGAGCACGGTGGTGGATTTGTTTTATAGAAACTATTGTTCTCTCATGCTTCACTTATATTATTTTGAGAGTCCTACAAAACAGCATGGTAACTTGCTTTAATTATGATAGGCATCCAAGATTAGTAAAAAAAAATCTTATGAGTGTGTTGAATACTATGAGAAGTTTGATCCTTGATAATTGTTTTGAGACATGAAGATGGTGATATTAGAGTCATGCTAGTTGAGTAGTTGTGAATTTGAGGAATACTTGTGTTAAAGTTTGTGATTCCCGAGCATGCACGTATGGTGAACCGTTATGTGATGAAGTCAGAGCATGATTTATTTATTGATTGTCTTCCTTATGAGTGGCGGTCGGGGAATGCGATGGTCTTTTCCTACCAATCTATCCCCTAGGAGCATGCGCGTAATACTTTGCTTTGATAACTTGTAGATTTTTGCAACAATTATATGAGTTCTTTATGACTAATGTTGAGTCCATGGATTATACGCACTCCCTTCCTTCCACCACTGCTAGCCTCTCTAATACCGCGCACTTTCCACCGGTATCATACACCCACCATATACCTTCCTCAAAACAGCCACCATACCTACCTATCATGGCATTTCCTAGCCATTCCGAGATATATTGCCATGCAACTTACCACCGTTCCGTTTACTATGATGCACTCCATCATCGTCATATTGCTTTGCATGATCATGTAGTTGACATCGTATTTGTGGCAAAGCCACCATTCATAATTCTTTCATACATGTCGCTCTTGATTCATTGCATATCCTGGTACACCGCTGGAGGCATTCACATAGAGTCATATTTTGTTCTAAGTTTTGAGTTGTAATTCTTGAGTTGTAAAGTAAATAAAAGTGTGATGATCATCATTATTAGAGCATTGTCCCAAGTGAGGAAAGGATGATGGAGACCATGATTCCCCCACAAGTCAGGAGGAGACTCCGGACGAAAAATTAAAAAAAAGGAGAGAAAAAAAGAAAAAAAAAGAGGCCATAAAAAAAGAGAAAAGGCCCAAATAAAAAAATGAGAGAAAAAGAGAGAAGGGACAATGCTACTATCCTTTTTCCACACTTGTGCTTCAAAATAGCACCATGATCTTCATGATAGAGAGTCTCCTATGATATCACTTTCATATACTAGTGGGAATTTTTCATTATAGAACTTGGCTTGTATATTCCGATGATGGGCTTCCTCAAAATGCCCTAGGTCTTCGTGAGCAAGCGAGTTGGATGCACACCCACTTAGTTTCTTTTGTTGAGCTTTTCCGTTGCATGGCAATCCCTACTCACTCACATTGATATCTATTAATGGGCATCTCCATAGCCCGTTGATACGGCTAGTTGATGTGAGACTATCTTCTCCTTTTTTGTCTTCTCCACAACCACCATTCTATTCCACATATTGTGCTATATCCATGGCTCACGCTCATGTATTGCATGAAGATTGAAAAGTTTGAGAACACCAAAAGTATGAAACAATTGCTTGGCTTGTCATCGGGTTTGTGCATGATTAAATACTTCGTGTGATGAAGATAGAGCATAGCCAGACTATATGATTTTGTAGGGATAACTTTCTTTGGCCATGTTATTTTGAGAAGACATAATTTCTTAGTTAGTATACTTGAAGTATTATTATTTTTATGTCAATATTAAACTTTTGTCTTGAATCTTTCGGATCTCAATATTCATACCGCAAATAAGAGAATTACATTGAAAATTATGCTAAGTAGCATTCCACATCAAAAATTATGTTTTAATCATTTACCTACTCGAGGACGAGCAAGAATTAAGCTTGGGGATGCTTGATACGTCTCCAACGTATCTATAATTTTTTATTGTTCCATGCTATATTATATTCTATTTTGGATGTTTAATAGGCTTTACTATACACTTTTATATTATTTTTGGGACTAACCTATTAATCGGAGGCCCAGCCCGAATTGCTATTTTTTTGCCTATTTCAGTGTTTCGCAAAAAAGGAATATCAAACGGAGTCCAAACGGAATGAAACCTTCGGGAACGTGATTTTCGAAATAAACGTGAACCACAGGACTTGGAGTCTACGTAAAGTAATCAACGAGGAGAGCACGAGGCAGGGGGCGCGCCTACCCCCCCCCCCCCCCCAAGGTGCGCCCTCCACCCTTGTGGGGCCCACGTTGCTCCACCAACGTACTTCTTCCTCCTATATATACCCATGTATCATGGAAACATCAGATATGGAGCCAAAACCCTATTTCCACCGCCGCAACCTTCTGTACCCGTGAGATCCCATCTTGGGGCCTTTTTCGGTGCTCCGCCGGAGGGGGCATTGATCACGGAGGGCTTCTACACCAACACCATAGCCTCTCCGATGATGTGTGAGTAGTTTACCTCAGACCTTCGGGTCCATAGTCATTAGCTAGATGGCTTCTTCTCTCTCTCTTTGGGTCTCAATACAAAGTTCTCCTTGATTCTCTTGGAGATCTATTTGATGTAACTCTTCTTTTGCGGTGTGTTTGTCGAGACCGATGAATTGTGGGTTTATGATCAAGATTATCTATGAACAATATTTGAATCTCCTCTAAATTCTTTTATGTATGATTGGTTATCTTTGCAAGTCTGTTCGAATTATCAGTTTGGTTTGGCCTACTAGATTGATCTTTCTTGCAATGGGGGAAGTGCTTAGCTTTGGGTTCAATATTGCGGTGTCCTTTCCTAGTGACAGCAGGGGCAGCAAGGCACGCATTGTATTGTTGCCATCGAGGATAACAAGATGGGGTTTATATCATATTCCATGAGTTTATCCCTCTACATCATGTCATCTTACTTAAAGCATTACTCTGTTCTTTTGAACTTAATACTCTAGATGCATGCTGGATAGCGGTCGATGTGTGGAGTAATAGTAGTAGATGCAGGCAGGAGTCGGTCTACTTGTCACGGACGTGATGCCTATATACATGATCATACCTAGATATTCTCTTAACTATGCTGAATTCTATCAATTGCTCGACAGTAATTCGTTTACCTACCATAATACTTATGCTCTTCAGAGAAGCCACTAGGGAAACCTATGGCCCCCGGGTCTATTTTCCATCATATTAATCTTCCAACACTTAGCTATATTTATTGCCGTTTATTTTACTTTGCATCTTTATCATAAAAATACCAAAAATATTATCTTATCATATCTATCGATCTCACTCGTAAGTGACCGTGAAGGATTGACTACCCTTTATCGCGTTGGCTGCGAGGTTCTTATTTGTTTGTGTAGGTGCGTGGGACTTGTGCGTGATCTCCTACTGGATTGATACCTTGGTTCTCAAAAACTGAGGGAAATACTTACGCTACTTTACTGCATCACCCTTTCCTCTTCAAGGGAAAACCAATGCAGTGCTCAAGAGGTAGCAGCCGCCCTCGCTCAAGTCGCCGCTCGTGATGCAATAGCGGCGTAGTCGGACGCATACGTGACTGCACAAGCGGTGGCCACGCTGTCGGCCGACGACGGGAGCACCGTCAGCCATGCGTCCTACTTGCCGCCGTCCAACGTTCGGCACCACCGAGGTCGGGGACTCCTCCGAGGATGAGTAGGGCATGGGAGGCGGGAGGGCATGGTGTGCCAACTGGCTGATCCGTCTCCCGTGTTCTACTCTTCCTTGCCGGAGACCGCACCTTCACTTCACGATTCTTGAACCCCGCCCCCATACATGGAGATCGCAGATGGAGGATGTTGGTCGTCGCTGTAGAATAGGTTTAGGGTTGGGTTTCTTTTATTTTTCTGTCCTATAAAAGTTCGAAATGTAATGAAAATCTGCCGTGTTTGCATTAATCTTGTCCGGTGTATATGAACTTTCACAATAATAGTAAGATATATATTGTAGGAGTATATGGAATGATGATTCGTTTTTGTGTGTATAAACTTAGAAGGTTTGACCCGAGACAAAGTTAACATGCGAAGTTAATAAACACATAGGGTCTACATACACAATTTATCTTAGGCACTCCAATAGTACGTCCACTACACATTCACACATTTCACATCTTTCTACATCTACGGGAACCTATGAAAGGGTTAACGTAAATTGCCTACCTCTCTCCTCCCTGATTTTCATGGTGGTGGGCCCCTCCCTCCCCCCAATCTACAATCAACAACTCACATGTTTCACATTACATTAATTACGTAACTGGGATTACGTAGGTGTAGCATTATTCGTCCTAAAAAACCCAACTAAGCCAACCTCCCAGCATGTCGCGAGGGAAAAGACCCGGCCGCGCCGTTTTAGTCGGGATTACCGGAGTACTAGTAGTAGTATCGATGGATCGCGCGAAGCACCAAGGATTTTTATTTTTGAGGGGGCAAAGCACCAAGTTTAAAAGGAAAATAAGTGGTACAATCATAGCACCCCTGTCGCGGTCGCATTGCACCCACACACGTTCGGTCCTGCACACGACTCACGCAAATGGAACACGCTTCAGCTTGCCTCTTCACTGACATGTGGGACTGCACTTGGAGAAACTGACCATGCGCCACCCCGCCCACCATGCGAAAATCCCCCCAAAAATTCCCCCCAAATCCCAAATTCAACCGCCCTTCGGCCAACTAGCCAATAATATTCCCCAAACCCTCCCCCGGCCCCCTCCACTCCATTCGCTCCGCCAAAGCCACCCTCCCCGCCGCACCGATATGTCGGCGCCGCGGTTCGTCGAGGGGACGCACGGCGATCCTCTCGCTCCCACAGTACGCTCTCGTAGGATGTCGTCCTCTAGCCGCACCGCCACCACTGGCGATGTTCTTGTGGAGACGCACGTCGGTCAGCGCCGCCACCACTGGCGATGTTCGTGTGGAGATGCACGGCGGTCAGCTTCTCCCACGGTACGTGCATTCTAGACTGAGGCCCCGTGCATGTCGGTGTAGCGCTGAATGTTAGCTAATAGATGTTGTTAATCTCACTATTTGCCAAAGCAGTTTACAGTCAATATGCTCTACTTAAGAAGCTTCCTTGCCCTGTTCTGCACTCAATCTGCTTAGCTGAGATGGCATGCCAAGCCCGATTAGTTGCTAAAATATCCTGCCATGTATTTATTGTGACGTAGATTGCCATGGTCAAGTAGACAATCTGTTTGGTGAAATAGCTCTACACTGTTTTATACTCGATCTTTGTTGTTGAGATGGCCTTTGATAGTTCGATGGTTGTGTGCTCGGCCTCATTGACTGCTGAAACAGCCTACCATAATTTAGCACTCAAATCTGTTTGCTGAATTAGCTTTACATACTTTTCGTTACTTAGATATGCTTGTCCAAATATCTTGCCATAGCTTTAGACATCAACCTAGGTATTTTTTTTCTAGACTTCATAAAAAAGCATATATGTTTTTACTGTAATATCCATTGTTGAGGAAATCGTTAACTAGTAGCTGCTCGGTTGGCTGGTGAGTAGGGGATTAATCGGCTAATCGGCAAGTTAATCGGCCATTTAATCAATTAAGCGGATGATTTATTAGTTTATAGGCTACACGGTGACCCTACGAGTAGGGATTAATCGGCAAGTTAAATGGTTAATCGGATGAATTCATGAACAGGGGTAATATCTAGTAGAAGAACTAATTTGTATGTCTAATAGATGGACATGACTTGGATAACTTCTGCTCGAAGATTCTTCGCTGCATATGTCGAGGGGGTTGAAAACGAACTTTATCAGAGATGAGTACGGTGGTCCAAAATCAGATGTGCTCTGCCCATGTAGCAGTTGTATGAATTCAATTACAAGACCCCAATCAATTGTGCAAAATCATCTACACTTGTATGGGATGTCGGTCACATATACTAGGTGGGTTCATCATGGTGAAGTTGTGAACGTCAATGTTACTGACTATGTGGAAGCAGCAGATCACCATCTTGATTTGCCTGATGCTCAAGTGGAAGAGGAGGAGCTGGTGGTGGTGGCGGAGCCAGGGAGTTTGACCAACATTGAATCAATGCTACGAAAGGCTCGTGCATTTCGTGAACTTTCACCTGCAGAAGAAAAATGGTGGGCCTGCATGTTGGAACAATGCAACGTGGCTGTCACCCCAGGAAATAAGCTGTCAATATTCTCAGCTATGGTTACCTTTCTTCAGGTGAAGACATCTGAGCGGATGACCAACAAATCATTCGATGTGATGTTGGCTGCTTTGTGCAAATCTTTCCCAGATGCGTCTGAGCCGCCACACACCTACAGTAAAATGAAGAATTTCCTTTGTGCTGTTGGAATTGGATATGATATGATCCATGTTTGTAAGAATAACTGTGTTCTGTTCCGGAAGTATTATGCCAACTTAAGTGAATGCCCGAAATGCAAATCATCAAGATGGAAAGATGGCGATGCTGTGAAGAGGATTCCTCATAATGTTCTGAGACATTTTCCAATTATACCAAGATTGCAGAGGTTGTTTCATGATGCCGAAACAAGAGAGGATGTACTATGGCATTCTAGGAACCAGGAGTACAGAGATCAGAATGTAACGAGCCATCCATCTCATGGTAGTGACTGGAAAAGCTTCAATCAGAAACACAAAAAGTTTGTTGCTGACTCGAGAAACATTAGACTTGGCTTAGCTTAAGATGGATTTAACCCATTTGGCCACCAAAGCGCCACATATAGCATGTGGCCGGTGCTTGTTATCCCTTACAACATGCCTCCAAATGTCTGCACCAAATAATCAAACTACATGATGGCCTTGCTCATCCCAGGTCCAAAAAGTCCTGGAAAGGATTTTGATTTATTCATGGAGCCTCTTGTGGAGGAACTTCAACAACTATGGAGGGGTGTTCTCACTCAAGACCTATATAGCAGCCTACCAGCTGATTTCTTTTTGCGTGTTGTTATAATTTAGTGCATCCATGATTATTCGGCTTTGGGCACTATGTCAGGGCGAACGAAAAATGGTTACAATACATGTGTTCGCTATGACAGGAATCCGTTGTATATGCAATACTTAGCAAGATAAGTTACATTGGACAACGTTGTTTCCTTGCCAAGGACAAGCCGTGTCCTACAAAATACCGAAGACATGTGTTCAATGCAAAGCATGAAAATCGTGATGCGCCAAAGAGGCTCACCGCCGATGAGTTGCAAGTGGAACTAGAGAAGGTCAGGCATATTACACCAGGAAACCATCCTGGTAATGGTAGCGGGAAAAGGAAGCGTGGCAGGCGTAAGAGAGATTATTGTTTACTCGCAGGTCCACTTTGTGGGACTTGGAGTATTGGAAAGATTTGGATTTGCGGCATAATCTTCATGTGATGCACATCGAGAAAAATATATGTGATAGCATTATCGGCACACTTCTTAATATTGAAGGCAAGACGAAAGATACCTTAAAATCTAGGATTGATTTGACACACCTGGGTATCAGAAAGGATTTGCAGGTGGAAGATGAAGGTAAACCATGGGATATGGCACCAGCTATGTACGGCTTGGATAAGGTAAAAAGAAAAGAATTCTGCGAGGTCCTGTCACATGTGAGATTCCCTCATGGATTTGCTTCCAACCATGAAAGTAGAGTCAATGCAGATGGAAACAAGGTACAAGGGTTGAAAACTCATGACTGCCACGTCCTACTTCAAAGGGTTTTACCTGTTATCCTTAGAGGATTGGACCGCCCTGACTTATACAGAGCAGTTGCAGAGTTGGGACAATTCTTTAGGGAACTCTGCAGTAGAAACATCAGGATAGATGCTTTGGAGCATCTTAGAGACAAGATACCAACTATCCTATGCGACCTTGATAAGATATATCCTCCAGCCTTCTTTGATGTGATGGTGCATTTGGTTGTTCATCTACCTGATGAGGCACTACTTAGAGGTCCAGTACAGTATGGTTTGATGTACCCTATTGAAAGGCGGCTAGGCACTGTCACGGGCTATGTTAGGAACAAAGCTAGACCCGAGGGTTCCATTGCAGAGGCCTGCAATGCTACAGAAGCGTCGAAATTCTGCTCAAAATACATTGAAACAGTTGATCATCTTAGCAAAGAGGTGGGTGAAGACAATCCCGAGCTCAATGTTTTCGACTGTTCCGTTCGAGTTACAGGGAAGACTCGACAAGAGGACAAACATAAAGATTTGGATAAAATGGTTTGGTATGTGTTGAATAATTGTCCTGAGATACTACCTTATATCAAGTAAGTGCTAATTACTGCAGCTTATACATCATAATCTACTAAACTTGCAGCACATTCTTATATATTTAGATGTTTGACGCGATCACTATGTTGTGCAGCATCTACAAAAAGGAGTTACTGCCGCAAAATCCAAGGAACATTGACAAACTGGTTATGGCAGAATTTCTGAAATGGTTCAAGAGCCATGTAAGCTTTTGAATTGCACTGTTAGTTTTTTAATATATTGAGTACATAAGATGATCAACTTGTCTATTTTCTAACCATAGGTTAAGAAGATGCCGGAGGATGGGCAGGCAGTTGACGATGCCATTTATGCACTAGCAATGGGTCCTGATACTCGGGTAAGACATTATGAATCTTGCGTTGTTGGAGATGTGCGCTACAACACCCTCGCACGCGACAAAGGCAGGAAGACACAAAACAGTGCCATCATGAGCACGGATACGTACGGCAGAGAGAGAACCGAAATGTATGCTAACATAACAGACATTGTTCAGTTGCAGTATATCTCTAGTTTCAAGGATCATTGGTGTGTGGTTCTGTTGTGTTGTCGTTGGTATAACCTGTTTTCCAGGATCGCAAAACCCAGAGCTGATGATTATTTCAATCAATGTCAAGCCGGCGTACCAGACCAATGAGCCTTTTATTTTGGCAAATCAAGCAACACAGATATTTTTCTTGGAAGACACATTTGCACGTAGCGATGACTAGAGAGTATTGCAAAGGTTCGAGCAGAGGAATTCGTATAATGAAGTTGCACAACAAGATGATGCTTAAACAGCTCCTGATGTACAAGATTCCACAGATGTTCCTAATATCTTTGAGAACCATCACGTCAATGACGCTGGCGAAAAGATTGCCTGTTGTGCTATGGACATACAAGAGTTGATCAAGAAGAAGCCAACATTTGAGGACATTGAGGATGAAGAAGAATATGACACTATGGGGAATTACGATTCAGAGTGATACACATGGCGAAGATGTTGACGCTGCTGCTGCGGATGATGGTTAGATTGGTTTTGTTGTATTTGCGTGTCAGAAGACGTTTTTTTATCTACTATGTGAAATTGTGTTTTCTATGACAACTGAAACCTGATGAACGTGTTGTTTAGTATTTTACTGTGAGAACATCACTTGTTATGTATGTTGATTTGTGTTTGGTGATTGTATGATGACTAAAACATGATGACATTGTTGTTTAGTTGTACTCTTATTCGGCTGTGAAACTTGAATTTGATGACATAGCTTGCATTTGGACTGCAATTTGCTCGACGTCTTTGAATGGGAACAAAGTTGACCTGATAGGGCCTCTACTAATTTATTTATTAGCAAAAGGGCCTCTGCTATTTATTTATGAGCAAAAGGGGATACCCCCCGATTTCCGTTAATAGAAATCATTAGATGTTCACAACACTACGCCCAGCCTGCTAAATAGGTTTCATTCATTACTAGTTTCAGCAAAGTGCTCATGTCATAGCCACTGAATACATCACAAGTGCTACATACACTGCAAATAAAGAGACAATCATCCTACAGAGCAAATCGATTTTTCCCATTATCTTCACAAGCTCTATCATCTCCTCATTGATGTGAAGGCTGTTCAACAGCTGTTGCTTGGCCATGATCAGAGGAACTGCATCTTTAACCTTCTGCTCTGCATCTTCCTCTTATGTCGTTCCTTCAGTTACTTGTCCAACACCCCAACCTGCTGGTATTGGGATTCCTCGGCTAACCAAATAATCAGTGTAGTTGCATTCCCCCACAATAGCAACTTCCCAGAAATACAAATCTCACGTATCTTCCCTTTTCTGCACGAATCAAATTGGAAGATCATCAACCAAACTATTAAAAAATCAGCAACTGAAAGCAGCAGAACAACACTTAAACATATTGTTACCCCATGATTCGGGCATTTGTAGAAGACTCGGCCAGGGTTGAGGACTGTGTTCGAGACGCGACGGATGACTATGCGTGATTTGCAGTAGTGGCACCACACCAACAGCAGCTGGTTGCGATGAGCAACTAGCTGCGGTGCGTGTGCCGGCGGGGGTGTGATGAGACCCATAGAAGATGTACGGGTGGCGACTTGGCGCATATCTGGTTGTTGCCTACTGAAGAGTAGGTGGACGAGCAGCCAGCAGACATGGTTGCTACGGCTAGAGCTTTTGATGCTAGGCAGAGTAAGTAGATAAGAGATGAAGCGAACATTGGATATGTCAATTTCATTACTTGAAGAGTAGCATAGCACCATATATAGTCATAGTCTAGGTTTGCATTCTAACCAGCTACAGGAGCACGTCTCTGTTTTTTCTAAAACTCAGCAACGTCTCTTTACTGGTACACTAGCTTGTTCTGTACGCCTTCTCAAGTCTTTGATTTTCTTTCTTTCTTTTGCGAGGAAGGAAGGAGGACAAAATTGAGAGTTCTTGGGACTCGAACCCAAGACCTCTCGGTCGAAAACCAAGGGGGCTAGTCACTTATGTGGCGAACGTTCCCTGGGAGGAGGACGGTAGACAAACACATTTTCCTCGCAGTTTTAGTTGCGACGCAAGATCGAACGGTCGCAGTTTCAGGAATGTTATCAGGCGAACGAGCCCAGTTTTCTTTTCTTCCTATATATAAAAAAGTATGCTACTTGGTGTCGGCTTAATCAACAAACGATTGTACCAACCTTGATTGTTCGATTGACATTCAACGTCTGTCGTGTTTCTTCAGTCTCTTCTTCCTCTAGTCGCCAAAGCCAAACTAGCGCCAGCGGGGCCGCCTGCTCCCACATCCCATGGCTGGTTGTGCTGCCGTGCACGCATCATGGCCACATCGCACCCTAAAACTCGGCGCATCTTCCCCGGCTCCTATTCGTTCATGTCCGAGGCCTCACCATCGTCCTCCGCCTTGGTTCGCTCACCGTGGCACCGCCCTCCGGTGTTGTGAACATGGTCAACAACCGAGAGGAATAAGGAGATGAATGTACATGGTGAGGATGACAGTAGGGACCCAGCAGCGCGCGCAGTAATTTTGTTTTTTCGGGAACAGAGAAGGGTATCAACTGGGTTGTGCGGGAGTTATGGCCCGTCTAGCCCAGGCTTTTATTTCATATGTTTACCACATGACCATCCCAGTTTGTTTTTTTTTTCCTTTATGAAAATGGCTATCCTAGCTATTTTGTGTTTTTTTTTGCAGAATAACCAACGTATTCCTACTTGCTTTTCTATGCCCCGTTGGGCCGGAAATCTTTCAAGATGAGGAGGGATGCATTCGGGCTTGCCCAGAAAATGGGCTATAAGTAATAAGTAATGGGCTATAAGTAATAATAAATGGGCTGTAAAATGAAAAAATACAGAAAACGGGCAATTAGTTCCAAAATACTTTTTTCTTTCGGATTTTGATATTTTAAATTTCATTGTTTTTGTGCGGGTAAAATTTCATTAAATTTAGATTAAGGTATGTTTAGTTTTTAAATTAATTTGAATCCGGCTAGAAATTTCGGGTTGTATGCTGTTTGGGACAGATTTGGAGGTTGGCTTGTGGGCCTACTAGGTTGACGGTAATGAAAGGCTTTGTCAACTTAGTCCACAAACGATTCTAGCAGCAAAGGATCGTTGGATGTTAATCCAACGGCCGTCTTCTTCTTCAATATCTCGATCTTCTTGCTCCAAATTACCAAACCAGACCGTAGGGCTGCCTGCTCCCGCCTCCCGTGGTCGGCTATGCTGCCGCACAGGCCGCACCGCCCCACCCTATTCCATCGCTGGCGAGGCCATTCCTCTACTCACCCACACCTCCTGTTATTTTCTGACAATGGCAGCCGAACCAGTAGACCCTCGTACTCCTCACCGCGTGGGCAACCACTGCCGAGTCTTTGTCGGCTCTGTGTCGTTCCCTTCCTAGGCCTCGCCTCGTCCACCGCCCTGGTGCTCTTGGCACGGCGTGGTCAACATGGTCAATGAATGATATCCATCGGAAGTGGACTGTGTGTGGAGAGGCTGACAGCTGGTTCCACGGCCGCACACAAGGAAATACCTCCTTATTACGCGCAAAATAATTATTCCTCCACCTGACAGCTGGTACCCACCAGAAGAGCCTTTGTATTTTGCGAAAAAAACGTCCCCCTCGCTGACAGCTCGGACCCACCAGTTATATCTTCGCACACAAGGAAGTGCCGCCTTATTACGCACAAAATGTAACATCCCAAATTTTCTATTTGGAATGTTATACATTAGGTCATCATTGCATATCATATTTTATTGCATTTTGGCTTGATCCTAGAAATACTACACAACTCAAGGACCCACGGAGAGAGTTGGGAATTTCTTTATTTTCATATCTGAGTTTTCTCGAATTTTGAAAAGAGGGTCGTTTGATTTTAATTATTTTCTTTTCGAATATTTCTTTTATAAAAATAAAAGAGAGAGGATAAAATGACTTCCTCAAAGTGAAGAAATATTGGAGAGTTAATATTACAATCAAATAAGAATTTTATTCGGAGTTTTATCACTATTTTATTTGAATTAGGAAAAATATGCGTTTTTCAAAATTGTATTAGAGTCCCAAATAAATGTTCACTTTGTTCGCTATATTTTTAGAGGACGGGGAAAATTTATTTCAGGATTTTTGGAGCCTGTTTAGTATTCCTTTTATTTATTTTTCTGCATGGAATATTTTTTAAAAAAGTTACCGACCTAACCAGGCCGTATCCGCCTGGGACACTGTACCTGGCCGGCCCTTTAAAGGCTGAAGGCCCGAGCAGCCAGCCTCGCACCCGAAACCCTAGCCCCGCCTCGAAACCCGCGCCGTCGCCGCTGGACTCGCCGCCGCCGTCGGCGCCGCCGCCGCAGCCACGCCACCGCCGCCACCGACCACCGCCGCCGACCTCCCGCCACCCGTCGTCGCCCGCCACCACCTGTCGCCGCCTCGCCGCCGCGCCGCCAACCACCACCGCCGCCGCCGCCGCCTCGCCGGATTCGTCGAGGTAGCCGCCGCCGCGGCATGTTTTCGTTAGAAAACTGTCGATTTTAAAAAACCCAGGTTTTTTATTTAGATCGGTTTTATTTTTATTTTGTTCGCTTAGTTATTTAGCTTAACGCCGTTGTTCGCTCGCTCGCTTTAACGAACGATTTTCACCGCTTAGTCAGCAGACAATAACGCTCGCTCGTTAGCTCTGCTCGTCTTTTTTTCTTTTTCTCGGATTTTTCGCAATTATTTTCTATCGTGATTTCTGATCCGATTTTCGTTTTAGTTTATGTTTTCGCTCGTTTATCGGAATCAGGCGATTCAAGCGCCTAGAGTTTTTTCTCTAAGCCCTCTTTCTATTTAATCAACTTAAACAAGTTTTTGCCACTGTAAAATTTGACTTTAGTCCAGATTAGTAATCGAAGCTTGTTTCTTTCGTAGTTTCAGTTTTGTTGCTTCGTTTGATTTGATTCTTTTTGCAAACCGGAGTTCTTAAGTTGAACTTTCTGGTTAGATCTTCTTATTTGAGTTTTACCCATGCATATTTGCTTGATTGCTTATTGTATGCTTGTTTGTTTGCGATAGAGTACCCGGAGTGTGAAGCGTGCTACTACGAGTCTCTAGGTTTTACGGATCATCAGCAAGGCAAGTAACACTTTGATCATTCCTCTTTACTACCCAGTTTTATTGCATTAGATCAATCCTCAAACTTTTGCATGGTTAGGATCTGATTAAATTGTGGGTTTGGGAAGTAGATGAGGTAGTACCTATTCAACTGTTTATTATCAAACCTATGGGAGTTACTTCTAAGTTGCTTATATTGCTATGCTATGCTCGTAGACGTGGTTTGGGTTTGAGTGTATTCATGACATATGTGAGTATTATTAACTAATGGTTAACTTAAGGTGGCAACTTTAATACACATCTGGGTGGATTGAGGCACCTGGGGAACCCAGTGTTGCCTGTATTTTTGGAAATCCCGGGGTACCGTGTGATTCTTCTATGGACTGCCACCCAGGCTCAAAGGGATCATAAGATTATGCATGCTAGAAACTTCCGTGTGCAACCTCATGCCATTATGGGAAACCTATCCATGATGGGCTAGCAGATGTAGGGGATTGTAGGTGTACCGGCCTATCTATCGGTTAAGGGGACCTCTTCGGAAAGACTGTGTCTCAGACATCCGTTTCTCAAACATTATGTAGTGCAAGAAATCCAACGGAGGAGATCGAGTCTTGTGGGGAAAAGTGCGCAAACCTCTGCAGAGTGTACAAACTAATCATGGTTAGCCGTGTCCCTGGTTATGGACATCTTGAGTATCTAGTTCTTGGATTATCATGTGGATCTGATCACTCTTAATATAATTTGATTGGGTTTAATGATGATGCTTAATTGGGACTGAGTTGGGTGAACCTTCTCAATGTTTAACAACTACCATGATAGTTAAATAAAATTTATTCCTTTGTTGTAGGGAAAAATTGGTTTTCCGCAAAACATATTAACCATACAGCCTCCACCAGCCATATATGCATGTAGTGATAGCATTATTCTGTTCATTACTCTTTTGTTTTGCCTTGCCAGCATATTCCATGTGCTGATCCATTTTGGGCTGCAACGTATCATGTTGTAGACTTTTCAGACGACGAGTAAGGAGCCATAGGTCATTGTCGTTGTTGTTGATGGACTCACTTTATCTTCCAAGCCTTCCGCTGTTATCGTATTAGATGGCCTTAAGCCATATTTATTGTAATAAGTTCTCTTTTGAGACATTTGATGTAATAAGTGTAGTGTGATTGCTACTTTGTTATAAATCCTCAAGTATTGTGAGTGTCAGCATTACCGATCCAGGGATGACACTGATGCATAGAGATCAGACTGTTTGAGGTTTGGTCGCTACACAAAAGAATGAATACCCCCCCTACTAGCTGGGACCCACTATAGTGGGAGGCTGACTTGTGGGCCTACTAAGTTGACAGGGACGGAGGGCTTTGTCAACTTAGTCAATATGAACGATTCTAGCTCCAGTGACCATACGATGTTCATCCAACGACTGTAGTGCTTCTTCAACCTCTAGTCTTCTTGCTCCAGTCGCCCAAACCAGCGCTGGTCGTGCCGCGTGCTCCTGCCTCCCATGGCCGGCTGTGCTGCCTCCCATGGCCGGCTGTGCTGCCTCCCATGGCCGGTTGTGCAGCCGTGGAGGCTTCACCACCCCCTACTACTCCCACCGCTAGCCAGGCCATCCCTCTACTCACCCACACTCCCTGTTATTCTACGGCGACGACAGCCTCACACCGCAGCCGAACCAGTGAACCCTCATACTCCTATCCGCGTGGGCATCCACTGCCGCGTCTTCCCCAGCTCCGCGTCGTCCCCTTCTTAGGCCTCTCCATCGTCCATCGCTTTGGTGCTCACGGTGCGGCGTGGTCAATGTGGTCAAGGAACGACTTCCATCGGAAGAGTATTGTACGTGGAGAGGCTGACAGCTGGGTCAACGGCCATAGCAAGGAAGTGCCACCTTATTACACAAAAAATAATGATTCCTCCACTTGACAGCAGGGACCCACCAGACAGGCCATCGTATTACGCAAAAAAAACATTTCCCCCTGACTCTGGGACCCACCAGCTACATCATTGCATGGAAGGAAGTGCCTCCTTATCCTCCCTGATAGTCAGGACCCATCTGGTCGAAGCATACCTAGCATTGTCATTTTGGTCGCGAACGTGTACGTACATACGATCGGTCTGTCTGCAGGCTGCAGCGATGAACCGTGGCTGAGTAAGGAAGGGCATGTGTCGTAATAGAGGCGCGCACGTAGCATGTACATGTACGTACAACCAGGCTGCAAGAAAATAAATACGGCCACGTACGTACATACGGGCGGGGTCTCTAATGCCTACTCGCGCATACGTACGGCCAGGGCTCGTGTACATGGCTTGGTCGGAACGGAGAAACTTCTTCGTCGTGTTCATCGAGAGCCAACCGGCTTGGACGGAATAGCCGATCGAAACGAAGCCTAGCGTAACGCAGAACAGAGGAAACGGCCTTGTGTTCGACCGGCCACGGTCGAAACAGGATCCTGTTCATCGGGAGGGGTCTGGCGTACCGCAAAACGGAGGAAACAAACTTCTCTTGGACCTCCTACGGTCTAAACGGGGTCCTGTTGATCGGGAGGGGTGTGCTGTACTGAAAAATGGAGGAAACAGACTTGTGTTGGAGCTACGGTCGAAACGGGGGTCTTGTTCATCGGGAGGGGTGTGGCGTACTGCAAAACGGGACTCCACGGGCTACTGTTCATCTCCACCGTCGACCTCCTCCAGCGTCCACGGGCTACTATTCATCCACCATCGACCTCCTCCAGCCTCCACCTGTGACTGTTCATCCACGGGCTCCTGTTCATCCAGCCTCCACCGCTCCTCCACCGGCTACTGTTCAACCAGCCCTCTCCACGGGGTCCTGTTCAACCACCCCTCCACGGGCTACTGTTCATCCAGCCCTCCACCGGCTACTGTTCAACCAGCCTTCAACGGGGTCGTCCTATTCATCCAGCCCTCCATGGGGTCCTGTTCATCCACCCGCAACTGGCTCGATTGATCTGGGTCATGTTCATCTAGCGGCAACACCACCGGGTCCTGTTCATCCAACCCCCCAAAAAAAACACTCACTATTCATCACGGGAAGGAGGCAGCAAGTTCGATCGGCTTCAGTTAGTAGCAGTAGCGAAGGAATCACTCGGGTTCAGTTAACAGCAAGGGAACGATCAGGGTTCAGTAATGTAGCTAGTGCAATCGCTCGGGTTCAGTTAGAGCCCAACGCCTCGCTCGGGTTCAGTTAGAGCGCAACGCCTCGCACACACGCACGTACGTGTACGAGAGAACGTACAAACCTCCGTGCATCGCTCGGCCCCGACCACCCACCATAACCGGGAACTCCCCGATATTTTCCTTGCCCTTGCTTCTACCACGGTTTTTTCCGTTATGGACGACCCAAAGAATGTCATGCAACTGCGTCTCCAGCTTGCCCAGGAAGAAAATCCCATTTTCTGTCATGATTTTTTGTCATAGAAGTAAGTGCCCACCACATCTATGATGAAATACCGGGTTTTGTCACAATTAACATCATAGAAGTGTCATAAGCATGACAGAAAAAATTTCGTTCGGCCCAAAATGTCACGGATGTGCCTTTTTTTGTAGTGTCTGCCCCAGAGCTCTCACCAAGCGACGTTCATGCCACCGCGCCTCACACTAACCGATAAGGAAGCGATGGCGTTCCGCCGCACCGAGTTACTCGCCGCCCACGACCGCACACAAAATGGTAGGGAAGTGATGGCATCCCGTCGTGCCGAGTTCATCGCCACTCGCGACCTCACACCTGCGTGGGCGGACTTTGAAGCTGCCAAGGCCGAATGGGAGGTAGAGCAAGAGGATACCAAAGCCACACAGAGGGAGCGAAAAAGGCAGAAAGCACTCAAGAAAAGAGAGGCCCACCGCCGCAAGAAAGAAGAGGACGCACGCGCTGCTGCGGAGAGCTCGGCGGAGATCAAAGCACGGTGGGGTGTCACCGACAAAGCCGGGAAGGAGAATGACGGTGTCTGGCCAGCATGTGAGAAGTAGTAGTACTAGTAGTTAGTGTGTGTGTCTGTGTCGCCTGTACGTTTGTTTAACTAATTACGAGCATGTACCAGTACTAGTTACTACTGTAGTTTTTAGAGCAAATTACCAGTACATTAGCCTAGACTCAATGGAAAAATCCCTGGGCATCAAATGGCATCTCTTTCTCTACAGGAATTGAGATGCATGTCATCTCACTTCTTATGATTTTCATATTCCTATAAAATTCCTATCCTATGAACCAAAGGAGGCCTCTGCTGGAGTACAGTACTACTATAGCTAGCAGTATTGTTGGTACAGTAGTTTTCTTCAAGAAGTGGAATTCAACAAAGTCATGATGGTTCCTTCGTACGACCAACTTTACAATGGGAAAGGTTGGCCCTGTAATTTGATGGCTCATTAGTCATTATTACTGCGGCGTGACGACCGGCATGACTCTCCCTTGGAGTTCTACGTGCATGGCAAGTGGACCAGGATGGTCGACGTCCCACATGTCGGTGATCGGGAGTACTCTTTCCGATATCAAGGAGCAAGGAAACTGCGTGGTATAGTATCACTGCTGATTTATATTTATTTTTTATTTTTGATGAAAGCTAGCGTTTCAACTCTTACGATGAGGAGTGCCAAACACAGCACGTGCTGAATGTCCCACATGTCAACGAAAGGAGTGGGACATGAACAGCGTGGAAGAGCGTCTCCACTTCTTCCTCTTCTAGGTCGGAGACCACACGTAGTACTAGTAGTATGAACGATACAAAGTGCGACCCGGAGAGAAAGACGCGTCTAGTTTGAAGGTCTCGGACCATACACGTAAATAAATATAAAACCTAATATGTGCCTCCAATTAATATAGTAGTTGAGTACTTAGGCACGTACATCATAATATCACCGTGCATTGCATGTACACCATTTAGTCGTAGTAAGAGAAAAATGCCTATATGCCACGCATGTCCACACTATTTGTGCATTTCTACTTCACTTACTGCGCTACATTACTCAAGTTCCTACATCCCTGGGTACATGTCTGTCTCGTAGTTCCAGTCCCACGTGTTCTTCACAGGTGGGCAACGGGAGTCCATATCATCGCAGCTTCTTAGTGTGGCTCCCCATGATGGAGACTCATCCAAACTGAAGCGACATAGATCAGGGATAGGGGCGTTCAAGATATGAATCCGTCGGTGCATTATGAAAATGTGCCCATTCTTCATGAACGGCAGGCCGTTGGCATTGTGCACGGAAGGTGGCATCATTTGCACTATGGGGTAGTTGTCCCCGGTGAAAATCAATTACTCTTCAAGTGTGTTCATCCGCACCCAGGTAGCATCACGGGGGTCGAACACGCCGCCGTCCATATGTTACACCTGGCATCTCAAACCTGGATACATGTTGACGTGCATGGTTATGGTCCATGCAGTATAATAAGGTGACGTAAGCAGGGGACACAGATTAAAATAAAATATTGTATATTGCTTATTTCTATGACGGGGAACGAAAGCAATGTATAGACTAGCTGCGGCACAGGCGACGACAAACAATTTGAGAGTGTTACCTGGGCCATGTACATTAATTAAAGTAGCAGTAGTTTTGTTTGATGGCTACCTAGCTAGTACCACACGGAATTGAAATTGTTAAGTCCTTTATAGTTTATACAACTGGCATTATAAAGTTGCGTAGATGACTATCTCAATCAATAAAAAAATAAGTAAAGAACTACTCCTGCTCCAGGAGTACAAAGAGACATGTACTCAAATGTTATAAGATGACATGGCAATAAGATATACGATAGCTCCTGGCTCTACTACTCTTGGATCGGAGAGAACGTATTACCTGGGTACATGATCTGGGTCCAATCGTGATAGATCGTGGAACCTTGTTTCCCTTCAATGGTACCATGGGTAATGACTGCTAAGTTAGTACGTCCCAACTGTGTGTCGTCGGCTACAAGGTTCCAAGTTAGACCAAATGCCCCATGCACATCCACGATTGGTGATCTGATTTTAATCGGGGGATGACTTTGCCATGCATAATTGTGCAAACAAGGTGGAATTCAAAGAAGTCGGATGAAAATCATTACATTTTGAAAACTTCTCATATAAACCAGACGAGATACATTACAGTTTTCATACAAACCGGAGTAAAACCTACTGCCCACAACTTCTTTTTGTTCTACTCGTGCATATCATCTACGCATAGACCTGGCTCATGATGCCACCGTAGGGAAACGTTGCATGGAAAACAAAAAAATCTACGCACACGCAAGATCTATCCATGTAGATGCATAGCAACGAGCGGGGAGAGTGTGTCTATGTACCGTCGTAGACTGTAAGCGGAAGCGTTTATTAACGCGGTTTATGTAGTCAAACTTCTTCATGATCCAACCGATCATGTACCGAACATACGACACCTCCGCGTTCAGCACGCGTTCGGTGACGTCCTCGCCTTCTTGATCTAGCAAGACGGGCGAAGTAGTGGATGAGTTCCAGCAGCACGACAGCATGGTGATGGTGGTGGTGATGTTATCTCCGCAGGGCTTCGCCCAAGAACTCCAAAAATATGACCGAGGGACAAAACTGTGGAGAGGGGCCCCACACATGGCTAAGATATTATCGTGGCCTTTGCGTGGCGCCCCTGATACGTCTCCAACGTATCTATAATTTTTTATTGTTCCATGTTGTTATATTATCATTCTTGGATGTTTTACAATCATTTTATGTCATTTTTTGGTACTAACCTATTGACATAGTGCCAAGTGTCAGTTGCTATTTTCTGCTTGTTTTTTACATCGCAGGAAATCAATACCAAACGGAGCCCAAATACAGTGAAACTTTTTGTGGATTTTTTCTAGACCAGAAGACACCAGCTGGGCCGAAGAAGTACCAGAGGGGTGCCCCGAGGGGAGCACAACCCACTTAGGCGCGCCCTGGTGGGTTGTACCCACCTGGGTGGCCTCCTGCACCGCCTCTTTGCTCTATAAATACCCCAATATTCCAGAAACCCTATGGGAGTCGACAAAAATCAATTCCAGCCACCGCAAGTTCCAGAACCACCAGATCCAATCTAGACACCATCACAGAGGGGTTCATCATCCTCACTGGCGCCTCTCCGATGATGCGTGAGTAGTTCATTGTAGACCTACGAGTCTGTAGTTAGTAGCTACATGGCTTCCTCTCTCTCTTGATTCTCAATACAATGGTCTCTTGGAGATCTATTTGATGTAACTCTTTTTGCAGTGTGTTTGTTGGGATCCGTTGAACTTTGAGTTTATGACTAGATCTATGTTTTTATCCATGAAAGTTATTTGAGTCTTTTGATCTCTTATATGCATGATTTCTTATAGCCTCGTATTTCTTCTTCGAATCTTTGGTTTAGTTAGGCAAACTAGATCGATTTTTCTTGCCATGGGAAGAGGTGCTTTGTGATGGGTTCAATCTTACGGTGCTTGATCCCAGTGACAGAAGGGGAACCGACACGTATGTATCGTTGCTATTAAGGATAACAAGATGGGGTCTATTTCTACAGAAATATATCTTGTCTACATCATGCCATCATTCTTATTGCATTACTCCGTTTCTCCGTGAACTTAGTACACTAGATGCATGCTAGATAGCGGTCGATGTGTGCGATATATTATCGTCAGCTGAGGAGGTGTTTGGCAAGGGTGTGAGTAATAGTAGTAGATGCAGGTAGGATTCGGTCTACTAATCTTGGACGTGATGCCTATATAATGATCATTGCCTGGATATCGTCATGATTATTTGAAGTTCTATCAATTGCCCAACAGTAATTTGTTTATCCACTGTATGCTATTTTTCTCGAGAGAAGACACTAGTGAAATCTACGGCCCCGGGGTCTCTTCTTTATTATATTTGCCTTTGCGATCTATTTTATTTGCTTTTATTTTCAGATCTATTAATCCAAAAATGCAAAAATACCTTGCTGCAATTTTTATTTATTTATTTTATCTCGCGTTCCCGCGAGATCTACTTATCCAATCTACTACAATTTTACCTACCTTTTTACCCGTGAGGGATTGGCGACCCCTCTCTTACGTCGGGTTGCAAGTATTTGTTCTTTGTGTGCAGGAGTTGTTTACATGGTGTTGCGTGGTTCTCCTACTGGTTCGATAACCTTGGTCTCATCACTGAGGGAAATACCTACCATAGCTGTGCTGCATCATCCTTTCCTCTTTGGGGAAATACCGACGTAGTTCAAGTCGCATCATCCCCTCCCTCATATATATATATATATATATATATATATATATATATATATATATATATATATACATATACATATATATATATATATATAGCAGCCAGGAGGTGCCCCAAGGGTGGCCGCCCCCCTTGGGCTCTGCCCTATGCCCCCCTTACCTTGTTTGCACAAGGGGAAAAGGAAAGTGGAGGTGAGGGAAGGAAGTGGGAGGCCAACTCCCCCCTTTCATTCTCTTCCCAAGGGTTGAGGCCTTAGGAGGGGCGCGCTAGCCCCTTGTGGGCTGGTGTGTCCCCCCTTTGGTCCATATGGCCCATTAACCTCCTGGGGTTTCTCGGAACCCCTTCCGATGATCTGATGACTACCCGGTACCTCCCGAAACTCTTTCGGTGTCCAAATATCATCGCTCTATATATCCATCTTTACCTATGGACCATTCCAGAGCTCCTCATCATGTCCATCATCTCATCCGGGACTCCGAACAACATATGGTCACCAAATCATATAACTCATATAACATTATATCATCAACAAACGTTAAGCGTACGGACCCTACGGGTTCGAGAACTATGTAGACATGACCGAAACACCTCTCCGGTCAATAACCAATAGCGGAACCTGGATGCCCATATTGGCTCCTACAAATTCTACAAAGATCTTTATAGGTCGAACCTTTAACCAATAAAGATCTTCGTAGAACATGTAGGAGCCAATATGGGCATCCAGGTTCCGCTATTGGTTATTGATCGGAGAGGTGTTTCGGTCATGTCTGCATAGTTCTCGAACCCATAGGGTCCGCACGCTTAATGTTCGATGACGTTATAGTATTATATGAGTTATGTGATTTGGTGACAGAATGTTGTTCGGAGTCCTGGATGCGATCATGGACATGACGAGGAGTCTCAAAATGTTCGAGAAGTAAAGATTGATATGTAGGACGATGGTATTCGGACACCGGAAGTGTTTCGGGGGTACTGGGTACTTATCGGGTCACCGGAAGGGGTTCCGGGCACCCCTAGCAAAAGATATGGGCCTTATGGGCCAAGAGGGGAAACACACCAGCCACAAGGGGCTGGTGCGCCCCCCATATGGGCCAGCCTAAGGAGGCGAAGGAAAGGGGAGAAGGGAAAGGAAAGTGTGGATTAGGATTCCCACTTCCTTCCCTCCCCCCTCCCTCTTCCTTCTCCCTCGGTTAAATATGGCAGGGGGCGCCACTTGGGGAGGACCCCAAGTAGGATTCGGCCTACTTGGGGCGCCTCCTGGCTGCTGATGTCTACTACGCAACCTTCTTCTTGTAGACGTTGTTGGGCCTCCAAGTGCAGAGGTTTCTAGGACAGTAGCAAATTTCCCTCAAGTGGATGACCTAAGGTTTATCAATCCATGGGAGGCGTAGGATGAAGATGGTCTCTCTCAAGCAACCCTGCAACCAAATAACAAAGAGTCTCTTGTGTCCCCAACACACCCAATACAATGGTAAATTGTATAGGTGCACTAGTTCGGCGAAGAGATGGTGATACAAGTGCAATATGGATGGTAGATATAGGTTTTTGTAATCTGAAAATATAAAAACAGCAATGTAACTAATGATAAAAGTGAGCATAAACGGTATTGCAATGCGTTGAAACAAGGCCTAGGGTTCATACTTTCACTAGTGCAAGTTCCGTCAACAATAATAGCATAATTAGATCATAAAACAATCCCTCAACATGCAACAAAGCGCCACTCCAAAGTCACTAATAGCCGAGAACAACCGAAGAGATTATGGTAGGGTACGAAACCACCTCAAAGTTATCCTTTCTGATCGATCTATTCAAGAGTCCGTAGTAAAATAACATGAAGCTATTCTTTCCGTTCGATCTATCATAGAGTTCATACTAGAATAACACCTTAAGACACAAATCAACCCAAACCCTAATGTCACGTAGATACTCCAATGTCACCTCAAGTATCCGTGGGTATGATTATACGATATGCATCACACAATCTCAGATTCATCTATTCAACCAACACAAAGAACTTCAAAGAGTGCCCCAAAGTTTCTACCGGAGAGTCAAGATGAAAACGTGTGCCAACCCCTATGCATAGGTTCATGGGCGGAACCCGCAAGTTGATCACCAAAACATACATCAAGTGGATCACGTGATATCCCATTGTCACCACAGATAAGCACGGCAAGACATACATCAAGGGCGTGTTTGGTTGCTTCGGCCATATTAGGCTGCATCGTATCTGCCATACTGGCTGAGTCTGGCCAGGCTGGTCTAATGCAACGAGGGACTGAGATGTTTGTTTGGTTGCTTGTAAGCCGTGGGACAGGTTGACCTGAGATGCATGTTTGGTAGGTTGTACGAGAAATTGGTGAGCTGCTGCCCAAAGCACGACGGAGACGCGCCTCCAATGCCATGCTCCGGCAAGGAAGCAGCAGCAGCCGTGCCTCACGGCCTCACCATCCTGTAGCACGTATTGGTGGAGAGGGATGATTGAAAGCGGCCATGCGAGGCACTGTAGCGCTGCCCGTGAGGCCGAGCCTTGCGGTGGTGCTCTTCCGTATGGAAACTCGTCGGCCTCCCCGTGCCCGATGGCCGGGCGCGTCGCCGCGTTCCCTTCCAGCAGGCTGCACGCCTCGATGCCTCTGCTACCAGGAAGATGCGCCCCTCCCGTGCGCCTCGACGCCTCACCTACCCGGTGGCCGAGCCCCTCGTTGCCACCTCCCCCGGGAGTCTGCACCGTGTCAAAGCCTTCCCTGCTGAACAACCGGCGAAAGAGCGAGCTCGGAAGGCGGCGGCGATGGGCTTTGTGTGCTTGATCCAATTGGCGCGTGAGAGAGAGAGAGAGAGAGAGAGAGAGAGAGGAAAGAGCGATAGGGGAGGTTACGGTGGCAATTTCAACGTAATTTCACAAAACATCAGGAGCAATCTCACATACCGTTTCGTTTAAGTCAAGGTGCGGGTGCAGGCTCGGGCCTGGATCCGGGAAACGTCTGATTCTTGCTTTCCCCTCGGCCTGGCTGAGAGGGTTGCTTTTGCATCGGTCGAGCCAGGCTTAGAAGACCACACAGCCTACCAAACGCACTGAATTTTGCATGCCAGGTGCGAGCCAGGTGCAGCACACCCAACCAAACACGCCCCAAGTGTTCTCAAATCCTTAAAGACTCAATCCGATAAGATAACTTCAAAGGGAAAACTCAATCCATTACAAGAGAGTAGAGGGGGAGAAACATCATAAGATCCAACTATAATAGCAAAGCTCGCGATACATCAAGATCGTACCACCTCAAGAACACGAGAGAGACAGAGATCAAACACATAGCTACTGGTACATACCCTCAGTCCCGAGGGTGAACTACTCCCTCCTCGTCATGGAGAGCGTCGGGATGATGAAGATGGCCATCGGTGAGGTTCCCCCTCCGCGTGTCTGCCGGAACAGGTCCCGATTGGTTTTTGGTGGCTACAGGGGCTTGCGGCGGCGGAACTCCCGATCTATTCTGCTCCCCGATGGTTTCAGGGTATATGGATATATATATATATATAGGAGAAAGAAGTTGTTCAGGGGAGCCACGAGGGGCCCGTGAGGGTGGAGGGCGTGCCCAGGGGGTGGGCGCCCCCCCTGCCTCGTGCCTCCCTTGTTGCTTCCCTTACCTACACTCCAAGTCTTCTGGATTGCTTCCGTTTCAAAAATAACTTTCCCGAAGGTTTCATTCCGTTTGGACTCCGTTTGATATTCCTTTTCTGCAAACATCAAAACAAGGAGAAAAACGAAACTGCACTGGCTCGGGTTAATAAATTAGTCCCAAAAATAATATAAAAGTGCATAGTAAAGCCCATTAAACATCCAAAACAGATAATATAATAGCATGGAACAATCAAAAATTATAGATACGTTGGAGACGTATCAGCATCCCCAAGCTTAATTCCTGCTCGTCCTCGAGTAGGTAAATGATAAAAACAGAATTTTTTATGTGGAATGCTACCTAACATATTTATCAATGTAATCTTCTTTATTGTGGCATGAATGTTCAGATCCATAAGATTCAAGATAAAAGTTTAATATTGACATGAAAACAATAATACTTCAAGCATACTAACAAAGCAATCATGTCTTCTCAAAATAACATGGCCAAAGAAAGCTATCCCCACAAAATCATATAGTTTGGCTATGCTCTATCTTCATCACACAAAATATTTAAATCATGCACAACCCCGATGACAAGCCAAGCAATTGTTTCATAATTTTGATGTTCTCAAACTTTTTCAATCTTCACACAATACATGAGCGTGAGATGGACATAGCACTATAGGTGGAATAGAATGGTGGTTGTGGAGAAGACAAAAAGGAGAAGATAGTCTCAGATCAACTAGGCGTATCAACGGTCTATGGAGATTCCCATCAATAGATATCAATGTGAGTGAGTAGGGATTGCCATGCAACGGATGCACTAGAGCTATAAGTGTATGAACGCTCAAAAAGAAACTAAGTGGGTTTGCATCCAACTCGCTTGCTCACAAAGACCTAGGGCATTTTGAGGAAGCCCATCATTGGAATATATAAGCCAAGTTCTATAATGAAAGATTCCCACTAGTATATGAAAGTGACAACATAGGAGACTCTCTAACATGAAGATTCTGGTGCTACTTTGAAGCACAAGTGTGGTAAAAGGATAGTAGCATTGTCCCTTCTCTCTTTTTCTCTCATTTTTTTATTTTTTTATTTGGGCCTTTTCTCTCTCTTTTTTATGGCCTCTTTTTTTTAGTCCGGAGTCTCATCCCGACTTGTGGGGGAATCATAGTCTCCATCATCCTTTCCTCACTGGTACAATGCTCTAATAATGATGGTCATCACACTTTTATTTACTTATACAACTCAAGAATTACAACTCGATACTTATAACAAAATATGACTCTATATGAATGCCTCCGGCGGTGTACCGGGATGTGCAATGACTCATGAGTGACATGTATGAAAGAATTATGAACGGTGGCTTTGCCACAAATACAATGTCAACTACTTGATCATGCAAAGCAATATGACAATGATGGAGCGTGTCATAATAAACGGAGCGGTGGAAAGTTGCATGGCAATATATCTCGGAATGGCTATGGAAATGCCATAATAGGTAGGTATGGTGGCTGTTTTGAGGAAGGTATATGGTGGGTATATGATACCAGCGAAAGGTGCGCGGTACTAGAGAGGCTAGCAATGGTGGAAGGGTGAGAGTGCGTATAATCCATGGACTCAAAATTAGTCATAAAGAACTCACATACTTATTGCAAAAATCTATTAGTTATCGAAACGAAGTACTATGCGCATGCTCCTAGGGGGATAGATTGGTAGGAAAAAAACCATCGCTCGTCCCCGAACGCCACTCATAAGGAAGACAATCAATAAACAAATCATGCTCCGACTTCATCACATGACGGTTCACCATATGTGCATGCTACGGGAATCACAAACTTTAACACAAGTATTTCTCAAATTCACAACTACTCCACTAGCATGTCTCTAATATCACCATCTTCATATCTCAAAACAATCATCAAGTATCAAATTTCTCATAGTATTCAATGCACTTTATATGAAAGTTTTTATTATATCCCTCTTGGATGCCCATCATATTAGGACTAGTTTCATAACCAAAGAAAATTACCATGCTGTTTAGGACTCTCAAAATAATATAAGTGAAGCATGAGAGTTCATCTATTTCTACAAAATAAATCCACCGCCGTGCTCTAAAAGATATAAGTGAAGCACTAGAGCAACAACAAACTACTCTGAAAGATATAAGTGAAGATCAATGAGTAGTCCAATAATTATGCAACTATGTGAAGACTCTCTAACATTTAAGAATTTCATATCTTGTTATTTTATTCAAACAGCAAGCAAAACAAAAGAAAATAAAATGACACTCCAAGAAAAACACATATCATGTGGTGAATAAAAATATAGCTCCAAGTAAAGTTACCGATGAACGAAGACGAAAGAGGGGATGCCATCCGGGGCATCCCCAAGCTTAGATGCTTGGTTATCCTTGAATATTACCTTGGGGTGCCTTGGGCATCCCCAAGCTTAGGCTCTTGCCACTACTTATTCCATAGTCCATCGAATCTTTACCCAAAACTTGAAAACTTCACAACACAAAACTTAACTGAAAACTCGTAAGCTCCGTTAGCGAAAGAAAACAAAACACCACTTCAAGGTACTGTAATGAACTCATTATTTATTTTTATTGGTGTTAAACCTACTGTATTCCAACTTCTCTATGGTTTATAAACTATTTTACTAGCCATAGATTCATCAAAATAAGCAAACAACACACGAAAAACAGAATCTGTCAAAAACAGAACAGTGTGTAGTAATCTGTAACTAACGCAAACTTCTGGAACTCAAAAAATTATACCGAAATAGGATGGCATAGATAATTTGATTATTGATCTTCTGCAATTGGAATCAGTATTTTATCACGTTCTGGTGATTTTAAACAATTGTTTTCGTGAACATAAAGTTTCTGGAATTTTCAGCAAGATCAAATAACTATCATCCAAGAAGATCCTATAGGTTTTACTTGGCACAAACACTAATTAAAACATAAAACCACATCTAACCAGAGGCTAGATGATTTATTTATTACTAAACAGGAACAAAAAGCAAAGAACAAAAATAAAATTGGGTTGCCTCCCAACAAGCGCTAACGTTTAACGCCCCTAGCTAGGCATGATGATTTCAATGATGCTCGCATAAAAGATAAGAATTGAAACATAAAGAGAGCATCGTGAAGAATATGACTAGCACATTTAAGTCTAACCCAATTCATATGCATAGGGATTTTGTGAGCAAACAACTTATGGGAACAATAATCAACTAGCATAGGAAGGCAAAACAAGCATAACTTCAAAACTTTAAGCACATAGAGAGAAAACTTGATATTATTGCAATTCTTACAAGCATATATTCCTCCCTCATAATAGTTTTCAGTAGCCCATCACATAAAGCATTCTTTTAATGATCTACAAGCATAGAAAATTTACTACTCTCTACATAAGCAAAATTCTTCTCAATCGGAATAGTGGGAGCAAACTCAACAAAATAACTATCCTGTGATTGAAAACTAAGATCAAGATCACAAGTTTCATGGTTATCATTATTCTTTACAGCATACATGTCATCACAATAATCATCATAGATTGGAGGTATGCTTTCATCATAATAAATTTGCACATCAAAACTTGGGGGACTAAAAATATCATCTTCATCAAACATAGCTTCCCCAAGCTTGTGGCTTTGCATATCATTAGCATCATGGGTATTCAAAGAATTCATACTAACAACATTGCAATAATGCTCATCATTCACATATTTAATGCCAATCATTCTATGTAATTCTTCTTCTAGCACTTGAGCACAATTTTACTTCCCATCATTCTCACGAAAGATATTAAAAAGATGAAGCATATGAGACAAACTCAATTCCATTTTTTTGTAGTTTTCTTTTATAAACTAAATTAGTGATAAAACAAGAAACTAAAAGATTCGATTGCAAGATCTAAAGATATACCTTCAAGCACTCACCTCCCCGGCAACGGCACCAGAAAAGAGCTTAGTTGACGGGCTGTGAGTGCCGCTTACCAAGCCTCCCCGGCAACGGTGCCAGAAAAGAGCTTGATGTCTACTATGCAACCTTCTTATTGTAGACGTTGTTGGGCCTCCAAGTGCAGAGGTTTGTAGGACAGTAGCAAATTTCCCTCAAGTGGATGACCTAAGGTTTATCAATCCGTGGGAGGCATAGGATGAAGATGGTCTCTCTCAAGCAACCCTGCAACCAAATAACAAAGAGTCTCTTGTGTCCCCAACACACCCAATACAATGGTAAATTGTATAGGTGCACTAGTTCGGCGAAGAGATGGTGATACAAGTGCAATATGGATGGTAGATATAGGTTTTTGTAGTCTGAAAAATATAAAAACAGCAATGTAACTAATGATAAAAGTGAGCGTAAACGGTATTGCAATGCATTGAAACAAGGCCTAGGGTTCATACTTTCACTAGTGCAAGTTCTATCAACAATAATAGCATAATTAGATCATATAACAATCCCTCAACATGCAACAAAGAGCCACTCCAAAGTCACTAATAGCGGAGAACAAACGAAGAGATTATGGTAGGGTACGAAACCACCTCAAAGTTATCCTTTCTGATCGATCTATTCAAGAGTCCGTAGTAAAATAACATGAAGCTATTCTTTCCGTTCGATCTATCATAGAGTTCGTACTAGAATAACACCTTAAGACACAAATCAACCCAAACCCTAATTTCACCTAGATACTCCAATGTCACCTCAAGTATCCGTGGGTATGATTATACGATATGCATCACACAATCTCAGATTCAGCTATTCAACCAACACAAAGAACTTCAAAGAGTGCCCCAAAGTTTCTACCGGAGAGTCAAGACGAAAACGTGTGCCAACCCCTATGCATAGATTCATGGGCGGAACCCGCAAGTTGATCACCAAAAAATACATCAAGTGGATCACGTGATATCCCATTGTCACCACAGATAAGCACGGCAAGACATACATCAAGTGTTCTCAAATCCTTAAAGACTCAATCCGATAAGATAACTTCAAAGGGAAAACTCAATCCATTACAAGAGAGTAGAGGGGGAGAAACATCATAAGATCCAACTATAATAGCAAAGCTCGCGATACATCAAGATCGTACCACCTCAAGAACACGAGAGAGAGAGAGAGATCAAACACATAGCTACTTGGTACATACCCTCAGCCCGAGGGTGAACTACTCCCTCCTCGTCATGGAGAGCGCCGGGATGATGAAGATGGCCATCGGTGAGGGTCCCTCCGCAGGTGTGCCGAACAGGTCCCATTGGTTTTGGTGGCTACAGAGGCTTGTGGCGGCGGAACTCCCGATCTATTCTGCTCCCCGATGGTTTTAGGGTATATGGATATATATATAGGCGAAAGAAGTCGGTCAGGGGAGCCACGAGGGGCCCATGAGGGTGGAGGGTGCGCCCAGGGGGTGGGGGCCCCCTGCCTCGTGCCTTCCTCCTTGCTTCCCTTACGTACACTCCAAGTCTTCTGGATTGCTTCCGTTCCAAAAATAACTTTGCCGAAGGTTTCATTCTGTTTGGACTCCGTTTGATATTCCTTTTCTGTGAAACACTGAAACAAGGAGAAAAATGAAAACCGCACCGGGCTCGGGTTAATAAGTTAGTCCCAAAAATAATATAAAAGTGCATAGTAAAGCCCATTAAACATCCAAAACAGATAATATAATAGCATGGAAAAATAAAAAATTATAAATGTGTTGGAGACGTATCAGCAGCCTCCCCTCTCCCTCCCACCTATATATATGTGGGGGGCACCCTAGCACTCAATAGACAAATGCCTAGCTGTGTGCGGCCCCTCCACCGTTTACACCCCCGGTCATATTTTTGTAGTGCTTAGGCGAAGCCCTGCGGAGATCACTTCACCATCACTGTCACGACGCCATCGTGCTGCCGGAACTCATCTACTACCTCACCTCTTGCTAGATCAAGAAGGCGGAGAATGTCACCAAGCTGAACGTGTGTAGAACACGGAGGTGTCGTACATTCGGTACTTGATAGGTTGGAGCGAGAAGAAGTTCGACTACATCAACCGCGTTGTCAAACGCTTCCGCTTACGGTCTACGAGGGTACATAGAGACACTCTCCCCCTCCCGTTGCTATGCATCTCCATGGATAGATCTTGTGTGTGCGTAGAAAAAAAATTGTTTTCCATGCAACTTTTCCCAACAAAGGGATCATCTTATAATGCTATCATGATTCTAAGAAAAATAAGATGCATAAAGGATAAACATCACATGCAATCAAAATATGTGACATGATATGGTCATCATCATCTTGTGCTTTTGATCTCCATCTCCAAATCATCAGCATGATCTCCATCGTCACCGGCTCGACACCTTAATCTCCATCGTTGCATCGGGGTCATCTCGCCAACTATTGCTTCTTCAACTATTGCTAACGCATAGCGATAAAGTAAATCAATTGCATGGCGCTTGCATTTCATACAATAATTAAAAGACAACCCTAAGGCTCCTACCGGTTGTCGATATTACAAAACATGATCATCTCATACAACAACGTATATCACATCACAACATACCCTGCAAAAATTAGTTAGACGTCCACTACTTTGTTGTTGCAAGTTTTACGTGGCTTCTATGGGCAACTAGCAAGAACCATTCTTACCTATGCAAAACCACGACGGTGATTAGCAAGTTTGGTGTTTTAACCTTCGTCAAGGACCGGCCTTAGTCAAATTCTATTCAACTAAAGTAGGAGAAATAGACACCCGCCAGCCACCTTTATGTAAAACAAGTTGCATGTCAGTCGGTGGAACCGGTCTCATGTGCGTGGACATGTAAGGTTTGTCCGGGCTGCTTCATCCCACAATGCCGCTGAATCAAAATAAGACGTTGGTGGTAAGTAGCATGAAAATCACCGCCCACAACTTCTTTGTGTTCTACTCGTCCATATCATCTACGCATAGACCTGGCTCATGATGCCACTTTAGGAAACGTTGCATGGAAAGAAAAAACAATTCTACGCATAGGCAAGATCTATCCATGGAGATGCATAGCAACGAGAGGGGAGAGTGTGTCTACGTACCCTCGTAGACCGTAAGCGGAAGCATTTATTAACGTGGTTGATGTAGTCAAACTTCTTCGCGATCCAATCGATCAAGTACCGAACGTACGACACCTCCGCGTTTAGCACATGTTCAGCTCGGTGACTTCCTCACCTTGTTGATCCAGCAAGACGAGCAAAGTAGTGGATGAGTTCCGGCAGCACGACAACATGGTGACAGTGGTAGTGATGCTATCTCCGCAGGGCTTCGCCTAAGCACTCCAAAAATATGACCGTGGGACAAAACTGTGGAGAGGGGCGCCGCACACGGATAAGAGATTGTCATGGCCTTTCTGTGGCGCCCCCTACCTATATATATATATATATATATATATATATATATATATATATATATATATATATATATATATATATATATATATAGAGAGAGAGAGAGAGAGAGAGAGAGAGGTGGGGAAGGTGGCAGCCAGGAGGCACCCCAAGGCTGGCCGTCGGCCCCCTTGGGCACCTGCCCTGTGGCGCCCCCTCCCCTTGCCTTGTTTGCACAAGGGGGAAAGGAAAGGGGAGGAGAGGGAAGGAAGGGGGAGGCCGACTCCCCCTTTCCTTTTCTCCCCAAGGGTTGTGGCCTTAGGAGGGGCGCGTCAGCCCCTTGTGGGCTGGTGTGTCCCCCCCTGTGGCCCATATGGCCCATTAACCTCCCGGGGTTTCCCGGAACCCCTTCCGGTGATCCGATGACTACCCGGTACCTCCCGAAACTCTTCCGGTGTCCAAATATCATTGTCCTATATATCAATATTTACCTTCGGACCATTTCGAAGCTCCTCGTCATGTCTGTGATCTCATTCGGGACTCAGAACAACATTCGCTCACCAAATCATATAACTCATATAACACTATATCGTCAACGAACGTTAAGCGTGCGGACCCTACGGGTTCGAGAACTATGTAGACATAACCAAGACACCTCTCCGGTCAATAACCAATAGCAGAACCTGGATGCCCATATTGTTTCCTACATATTCTACGAAGATCTTTATCGGTCGATCCTTATGACAACATACGTAATTCCCTTTGTCTATTGGTATGTTACTTTTGCCCGAGATTCGATAGTTGGTATCTTCATACCTAGTTCAATCTCATTACCGGCAAGTCTCTTTACTCGTTCCGTAATACATAATCTCGTAGCTAACTCCTTAGTCACTTTTCTTGCAAACTTCTTGTGATGTGTATTACCGAGAGGGCCCAGAGATACCTCTCTGATACACAGAGTGACAAATCCTAATCTCGATCCATGCCAACTCAACAGACACCTTCAGAGATACCTATAGAGAATCTTTATGATCACCTAGTTACGTTGTGATGTTTGATAGCACACAAGGTATTCCTCCGGTATCTAGGAGTTGCATGATCTCATAGTCGAAGGAATATGTATTTGACATTAAGAAAGCAATAGCAATAAATTGAATGATCATTTGCTAAGCTAATGGATGGGTCTTGTCCATCACGTCATTCTCCTAATGATGTGATCCCATTATCAAGTGACTACACATGTCTATGGTTAGGAAACCTTAACCATCTTTGATCAACGAGCTAGTCTAGTAGAGGCTTACTAGGGACACGGTATTTGTTTATGTATCTACACATGTATTTATGTTTCCAATCAATACAATTCTAGCAAGAATGATAAACCTTTATCATGAATAAGGAAATAGAAAATAATAACTTTATTATTGCTTCTAGGGCATATTTCCTTCAAATTTTACCTGGCCCAATTACCGTTCCCTTGTTGTTGTCGCCAAAAATGATATACTTTAGAGGACAAGCAGTTAAGTTGGGGTCGACAAGCAACGACTTGTCTCCGGTCATATGACTAGTGCATCCACTATCCATTATCCATTTGGTGCACCCGGAGACATAGTTCTGCAGAAGAATTAGGCTTTCTTAACCACCCACATCTTTGTAGGTGGCTTCGAAACAAATGAACGAGCAGGATATCATTTCTTTCAATAAGCATAGTTGTTACTCGATGAGGTGCGAGCCTAATTGAGAATAAGCATTGAAATTCTTTCCAGACGAGTGATCACAGTGATTGTATGCGGTATGCATATACTCATTCTGGCAAACTCTTTCAACATGCATGGTTAGTCGAGCAGAAATAGGCAAAGCATCCATAGTTTTCTTAGGCACCCAAATAGCTTTCTTTGGGGGACCATTTCTGCTGTTTGGTCCAACATAGCGAGCAACGGCCTCACCATGTTGATTCTTGAACAACTTATAGTTATCTAGGGAATCATCATCATGATATTCTGGGATAGGAGAGTTATATCCCAAAAGTAATGCTGGATCAAGCGTTTTGCTCTTTGCAGGAACCCACACAGTTTGAGGATATTGATGCGGTTCCTACTAAGTGCCATCTTCATTTAGTTTCCTTTCGAAACCGATACCTTCCTTCCTAGGATTTTTGTGAAGAATAGATTTCTTCAGAACGTCACACAGGGTTTGGTGCCCTTTGAGAGATTTGAACATTCATGTCTGAAGATCTTTCAACCTAGCATTTTCATCAGAAACAGAACCACTTTCCTCGACCGAGGGGTTAGCATTCACAGATGATTCAGCATTTGATTCTACATTGGTTCGTTCAAGGCATTTTAAACATGGTGGCTCAAACACCTCAGGTTTATCCTTAAGTTGTTGCGAGAGAAGAGAATTTTCTCTGATCAAATCCTCATGAGCCTCTCTCGGTGCCTGTCGGTGCGGGAATGACACCTATGGGATCACAAGAATCCCTACTACGGTTGCGGGGCGCGGGGTCGTGAGAAGAGCGGATCAAACAGATAGCACACGGGTTCTTTTATCCAGGTTCGGGCCGCGAGATGCATAAAACCCTACTCCTCCTTTGGTGCTTAGCTTATTTGTGTTCTTCAGCTAGCTATGGGGCATGAAGAGCTCCAAAAAGCCGAATCCCCCTCCTGGTCGCCTTGGGCCTTCTTTTATAGGGAAAGGGGTTGCCACAGTGGCGTACAGGAGGTGGACAGGGTACAACCATACGAGTTTATCCCTCGCATTACATGACAAGGCGCCATAAATGCGTCTTGCTTAGGTGTCCTTGCTTTACCAGGGACTGGGGAGAGCCTAGTCTCGTCCGCCGCCGCTTCCCTTTGCGTTGACACGCGCCCTGGCCAGCGGTGCTTGTGGTGCCATGTAGGCAGGCAGGCAGCTGAGGTCGCGCCGCGGTGGGTCTCCATGAAGGTTCGCTTGCTGCCACGCAGGTGCCTGCCCAACTGGTTGGGTTGGCAGCTGCATGATGGAGGCTCGATTGGTGCGGGCCCGACGGTGGCCCTACGGGTGTCCTTGGCAGGGGTCTTGCCGCAGCCTCGGCAAGGGCCTTGCCGGGGCCCCGGCAAGGGTCTTGCCGCGGCGCCTGCTGTCATCCCCGGCAAGGCTCTTGCTGGGGGCATCGTGGTCCTCCTTGGCTGGGATCCCGCCAAGGGCCGTCGTCTTCTGTAGTGTGTATGTGATCTTGAATGTCTTCACAAAGATCTGCATGCCACCACGGGGATGTCTCCCGAATCCTTTGCCCCATGGGGGCGGTGGACTCAAGGGTGATCCGCTCCGTAGGCGTGGGACGAGTCGCCCCGGTAAGGGCCTTGTCGGGTTTGCTAAAACCGCACCCCGGCAAGGATCTTGCCGGGGGAGTTCGCTTCGTCCCCTTTTGCTCTTTGTGGTCTTGGTCTTGGCGTCGTCCTGTTTCTCTTGAGCGCTGACCTTACCTTGGCTCACCCCCCTCGCCTTGCTTAGTGTGGCGGCGTCGGTGGCTCAGACTGCTCGTGCACAGTTAAAAGGTGTACCCTTCTTTCTGTACACCGACAGGAGCCCCCGGGCCTGCGCCACACGTAAGCACAATCGCGTCGTTGGGCTAGGCCCAAAAATGGTGCGCGGGCAGGCAGGGTGGTTTTTACCGCGGTAAGTCTTTTCGCGCGCTGCGCTTCCCATGCCTCCCGCGCACGGCTTGGTGTGGGGAGGTGTGCGTGACGTGGGAGGCATGCGTGGGGATGAGCTCTGCACGCATGCGTCCCGTCGTAGTAAAAGGGGGCGGCTCGCGCCTTCCCCATAAACGGGGGGAGGCGTGGAGGCGCGGCTATCGGTGTCAAAACCGGCGGATCTCGGGTAGGGGGTCCCGAGCTGTGCGTCTAGGCGGATGGTAACAGGAGACAAGGGACATGATGTTTTTACCCAGGTTCGGGCCCTCTCGATGGAGGTAATACCCTACTCCTGCTTGATTAATATTGATGATATGGGTAGTACAAGAGTAGATCTACCACGAGATCAAGGAGGATAAACCCTAGAAGCTATCCTATGGTATGATTGTTGTTCGTCCTACGGACTAAAACCCTCCGGTTTATATAGACACCGGATAGGTTAGGGTTACACAGAGTCGGTTACAATGGTAGGAGATCTACATATCCATATCGCCAAGCTTGCCTTCCACGCCAAGGAAAGTCCCATCCGGACACGGGACGTAAGTCTTCAATCTTGTATCTTCATAGTCTTGGAGTCCGGCCGTGACGATAGTCCGCTATCACGGACACCCCTAGTCCGGGACTCCTCAAGAGCCCCTAAACCAGGCTTCAATGACGACGAGTCCGCGCGTTGATTGTCTTGACATTGCAGGCGGGTTCCTCCTCCGAATACTTCATAGAAGGTTTTGAACACAAGGATAGTGTCCAGCTCGCAAAACAAGTTCCACATAACACCGTAGAGAGAATAATTTTTGCACAGATCTGCTGACGTATTCCGAGGCGTGACATCACACCACGGCCAGGCCTTTATATGAATCATTTTATACTGTTCCACCTCAGCGTGTTTAGCGAGGCGGTTCCCTTGGCACGCCTTATTAAAGCATAGATCGTGCCCCCTTATCCCGGGATTCTCATCAATAAGGACGTGGGTAACCCAACCGTGCCCATTGGCACGCCTCCTCTATCAAAGGCGAGTCCTAGTCGACCACGGGGGGCTCTTGGTATTCAACCTATTTATAACGAGACCAAGGCCCTCTCCTGTTTACACCCTCTATCGAGTTCGCCTCGCGCTTCGAGTTCCAACACCCAAAGCTTCAGATTCAGGCGCTTCGGACCTTCGATGATGTCCGGCTCCGACTAGCACGGCCGATGGATGTCTTCCTCCGTCACAGAAGAAGAGATGCTAAAGCTGTGAGACGCTAGTTATCTAACCGGCGAGATCTCGCATAGGCTACCTGCCCCAGGGCGGGTCATTCCCACTCCTGAGCCCGGCGAGAACGTGGTGTTCGTGTCTCACTTCCGTCGGGGTTTAGGCTTCTCGACGGATCCCTTTGTGCGGGGGCTCATGTTTTATTATGGGCTTGATTTCCATGACTTGAATCCGGAGTCCATCCTCCATATCTCGTCATTCATTGTCGTATGTGAGGCCTTCCTCCATATTACACCCCACTTTGGATTGTGGCTCAAGACCTTCAAGGAGGAGCCAAAGATGATCAAGGGGAAACAAGCAGAGTGCGGAGGGGCGGTCATAAGCAAATGTGTTGATGCTCCGTGGCCCGAGGGCTCTTTTCAAGAGGAGCTTGGTTTGTGGCAACGGGAGTGGTTTTATATCACCGCTCCTGTGGGCACCAAATGGGCGGCGCCCGCCTTCCGCCAGTTCACGACAGCGGCTGGCATCATGGGTCAACAAGGGGCTTGACTGGGGCCGCCCAAGGACGCTCCCTGCTGCAGGGCCGTGATTCGAGACCTCCAGAAAGAGGGATCAATCTGGTTGCAATGGCGCAGGTTATGGTGATCCGCGCCTTCAGCCTGCAAAGCGCCGCCCCCCCTGTGGGAATTCAATCCGAGGACCACGAGCTCTCCAAAATTTTATGGGCACGACGCCCATGGGGATGTATAAACTGTTCTTGGATCACAAGAGAAGTGTCCGACTTGACCGAGGACGCAGGACTAAGCTGCAATCGCCCAGATACTCAAGTAAGTAGTCCTGCAACCGGACAAGCTGTTCATTCATTTATTTTATATATATGCCCTTTAAAGGATCCGTTTCTTGAACATGAGTGGATAGCCAAGGCAAAGTTAATAAGGTGTCCGGCTCCCCTCCCAGAGACCACGCCGGATCCCATGTTGACCAAGATGTTGAAGGTCGAAGGCGAAGGGGGGAGCGGGGAAGCGACTGCCTCCACGAAGGAGACTATCAAGGAAGGAGGGATTAAAAGTCCCGTCTTTCGAGGAGAGAAGAGGACTGCTTCGGAAGATCCGGAGGTCAAGGTCTCAAAGAGGGGAAGGGAATCTTCGTCGGAGAGTCCGGCGCTGGGAAGTAACCCAACCGCACTATTTCCCCAAGGGGATCAGCCCTCCAGCGAGCCGTAAGTAAAAAAGAAGGGGTCTTGTAAATAAGGAACATCCCTGTATTTATTTATTTATGAAGATAACCGAAATTGTACCTTGTAGTTCGGACCTCAGCCCTTCTCAGCAGAGCTCGTCTTCGAGGGATCTTCTTCCGGAGATGATGGAGAGCGAAACGCCTCCACCTGTCGCACCCTCATGTGAAGCCGACGACCCGGAGGTGTCGCCGCGAGGGTTCCCCAAGTCCGCGGGGCCGGAAGGTCCGCGCCAAGTGGTGTGCGGTCGGAGGAGTGAAGGATCTGCTCGGGCGAAGCGGCTATCTCGAAGATCACCGTGTTTCAATGGGTACGGTGATTGAAAGAATTGCATCCGCGGAGAGCGGATTGCACGAAGCCGTCGAAGCTTCTCGACGGGGTTTGAGGTACGCAAAAATAATGTACCTTCTGAGCGCTTATGCATATAAATGCGCCATGTATAGACAGTAGCCCCGAGACTCGTATGTTGTCAAAATTGACGACGTGCAAGGATCAAATTCTCGTTTTAACATATCGCCGCTCCTAAACAGGTGGCGGGCGTCCGAGGCCGGCCGGATCGATGAATATGCCGAACTAAAGCGGCAACTTGACGAGGCGGATGCGGACATCGCTGGTCAATAAACGGTTTGACGAGTCACAAGGTATGCGACTTCTATGCGGACACCTGTAAGGGAGCTTGACGCCCATGTCTTACTATTCGTATGCTTAATGCAGATGGTGCTTGCTGCTGTGGAAGAGCTGCGGGCAGAACTCGCCGAGCGAAAGAGCAAGCTAGAATTAGTAATGCGGCGCTTTAAAGGCGGCCAAGAGCTAGAAGCTGAACGGGCTGCTCATCGCCAAGCAAAGAGGAGATGGCCGATATGGCCAAAAGTTGAGGAATACTACCGATCGCTGCGAGGTTCTTGAAAAAGAACGCCAAGTGGAACAAGAGGGCCTAAAAGGGCCGCCGCGAATCCAAGAATGCCCAATCGGCTTTGAGAGCTGCCAAGGAGGAGCTGAGTCGCTGGGGCAATTGCGGCCGGAAAACCGTTTACCTGCGGAGGAAATATACGAATCCAAAGTATGCTCGCTAGATAAGTTGTGGAGTTCGGAGGATTCTTATCTCGACTTGAGGCGAAGGCCATGACGCTGTTGAGCACTTCCGGGGCCGAAAGGCACCAAGGGAAGAGCTATATTGGTCGCAATTCCATAGTCCGGAGCATCCTCTGCGCGACCGATCGGTTGGCCGAATGGGCTGAGCTGAATCGACCGTCCGGATTTGCCATGAAGCATGTCTTGACTCACTTGTGTCCGGCGCACCCACCAAGAGCTATTTTGGTTTAGTGCAGCAGTTCCTTGGTGCGGTACTGCGACGACGCAATGAAGCGATCGGCGTGTATTGAGGGGCGCGGATGGCTCGCCCGTGTCAAGACATACCGGGCAGAGATGAAGGCCATCGACGTTGCATCCCAAGATTTGGACAGGTTTAGTACCGCCGAGCACTAATTTGAAGAAGTTCCGCCAAGACATTTTGATAGAGACGCAGTGCTCAAGGATATTATGTTTAAATGACATGTATGATTTGTGAAAACAATGTTTTAATATAATATAAGAGCTTTTTATACTTGTGCGTTCAAGTAGCAAACTACTCCATGTGCGGCCGTTTATGTATATGTATATATAACCTGAAAGATGGTAGTCCTTAGCTTCAGCCCCCACGCACATAGTGCGGGGGTGTTTGCAAAGAAAGCACTTTTTCACACTTAATCCAACGTCTTGGTCCTGTTAAGGAGGTGATAGCGTAGCAAACCAGGCAACCGGACTATAATGCTTTATCACTTTCACTTAGCCATAGGAGTTTGAGGGTGGGGCTACTATATAGCCCCTGGGGGCACCGCACTCTCCCAAATTCGGGGTGCGTATGTGCCTGACCGAAAACCGGTCCTTCGTTAATGCGGAGGAATCCTAAACGTTCCAGTGAGTCATCGAGTGGTTGACCAGTCTCTCGCTATATCATGACAACAGTTTTGGCTTTCATCGAGGTGCTCGCCCGGCCGAACCGGGCACAATCGCAGAGTTCTCCGGTGCCGCTTAGCCGTGAAAACGAAATGTAAGGCAGCAAAACACAGGAGCCGGGCAACCCAACATTTGACCAAAGACATGATTCAAGCTGATGCATATAAGGCCTAACTCGAGACGCCAATACTCCCTAAGGTATTCGGTCTTTATGAAAATGGGCAGAATAATGCCCAAAGCCCCCGTGTCCGTGCACGCAAAAAAATTCTGGTGCGGCCAATGCCAAAGCACCAGCCTCCTCCACGGTTATATTAAGGAACCGGGGATGTATATCAACAAGAGACAGTGAAAAAGGTTTACGCAGGTCTTAATCAAAAGAATCTTTGCAACGGGTCCCTTCGCACGTCTGCTACAGTGTCTCCGCGCAGCCGTGATCTCGACAGGTGTAGCACGTTGTTCATCTCAGAAAAGAGAGGAACTTAGTTTAAAAGAAAAGGATCGTATAAAGATGTAGTTAATATTAAATAAACAGAGTACGGTTCAAGAAGTGAATAAAATTGAGCTTTATTGTCTCTTGTTATACATGCATGCGCCCTCGTATGGGGGTATGCCATAGTAGGCGCCGGACTCGCTCTAGCCGTGTCCGGGTTTGAATGACCAATTCGTGTTCTTTGCCTAGCAGAGCCGGATAGCTGTGGGCTGTCAAGGCAGTCTCCCGCTCTTCCGTGCTCGAGTAACACTTAATACTTCCTTTTAATCAAGATGATGCCGCTGGACCGGCATTTTAAGTGTTAGGGATGCATAATGCGGTATTGCGTTAAAGCGGGCGAAGCTTCAAGGCCCCAATAGTGCTTGATGGCTACTTTTAAACGGGCGACATGGAAGAGTAACCTTCGCGACGGAAGTTGTCGGATGAACCAAACACAACTTCTAGCAAGATGGAGCCCGTATAATGGGCATATGGGCCTGGCATTACTCCTTTAAAGGAGGTGTTGCTACGGCGAATTTTGGTTGGGTTTATTCCCATCCTGCAAATTGTGTCTTGATATATCAGGTTTATGTCACTGCCGCCATCCATGAGGACTTGTGTAAATTGGAATCTGGCGATTATAGGATCCAATATCAAGGCAGTCCATCCTGCGTTCCGGATATTTTTGGAATAGTCCTGATGGTCGAAGGTGATTGGTTTTGACAACTAGTGTGCGGCGCGCGTTTTAGTGGGCGCCGCTCTGTTTTTCCCTTTGATCACGTGAAGTGAGTTTACTGTTTTAACCTCATGTGGGAAAGTTTTTGTTTTCGGGGCTCTGCTTGTGGTGCTTGTCGTCATCTTCACTTGGTGTGTCGAGCCCTTGTGTTCGGGCGCTCACCTGTTGGACTGTTTGAAGACCCAACAATTTCTTTGGGTATGGTTAGCGTGCCTCCTGTGAGTACTATGGATTTGACATATCTTGTCCAAGATTTTGTTGAAGTTGGATAGCTCATCGCTATTGTCCTTAAGCGCCGAGTTTTTGTTGTTCTACCGTGAGCTTTTGAATCCGGGCGTTGATCGCCGTGCTTTTGGACTGTTCCTTTTAATCCGGCGCTGGTCCTTGTTGCGCGTGGTTTCCCATTTCCATCCCTAATTTGGATGTACTTGGGTCGCTGGTGCTGCACCTGCTAGCCAGCTATCCTCTCCCGCAAAAGCGGGTCATGAGGCTTGTTAATGCGCCCATTGTTCTTGGATTTTCTTGGCCGAGGTGTCCATGCGAGCCATTCGCTCTCGGACGTTTTGTTTGAAAGCTGCTAAGGCTTCAGCGTCCAAGGCAATCGACTATTTGGTTCTTTTAGTAAGGAACCTGTTCCAGAATTTCCGGCTGACTCTCCGGCTGTTGAGTTATGTGACTTAGATCGTCTGCATCCGGAGGGCGGACATAAGTCCCCTGAAAATTTTCCCGAAATGCATCCTCGAGCTCTCCCCAGCTTCCATTGGTATTTTTGGGGAGGCTTTTAAGCCAATGCTGAGCTGGCCCATTGAGTTTAAGGGGTAAGTATTTTATGGCGTGAGATCGCCTCCTCTAGCCATGTGTATGTGGAGGATGTAATCCTCGATCCGCACTCTGTGGTCTGTTGTTCCGTCAGATGCCTCTATGTTTACGGGTTTGAATCCCGCTGGAAATTCATGATCCAAGACCTCATCGGTGAAACATAGGGGTGTGCGCTCTATATTTGGGTGTGCCGTGATCTTCGGAATTTTGGCGATTGCATTGCTTTGACGAGCTCGCTGTCTTGGCCCATAGATGAACCTAATCGGCCATCCTTTGATGTGAATCCTTATGCGGATCGCATATTGGCTTGTGTGGCGCCATTCGCCGCTCTCTTTTTGCCGTGGGTCGCCCATCCGACCGGTGGCCTTCTTACTTTTTAATTGTGGGGCTCTAAGGCCTCCTCGTCAATTCGGGCAGTAGCTTTTTTGGGTAGCTCTTTGTTCGTGACTGTCGATGTACTTGTTCTGCGGTGCTGAATACTTTGCTCCATCTCGATCCCGAGTGCATCTTCCGCTGTTTTGAGCTTCCGCCGCTTCTTCAGGCTACGCGCAGATGGCGACGAGCCTTTTCTCGGAGGTCATTTTGCTCCAATAGTTTGTCCGCGTGAGATCGTCCGGACTGTTGTCTTTGCCGGGACAGATTGTTTATCCAAGTTGTCTTGTTCGGACGATTGCTCGATAGCTTGTTCGTTGTCCACTGGTTCACCCTGCTCTATGGCTGGGTCTTTGTTGAGGCGGGATTTTGTTCGGCATTTACGCTGCTGCTTTGACCGCCGAGGGATTTATCCTTCGTAGCGCCTCGTTGTTCCTCGCCTTCATTTCCTTTAGGTGTATCCACCATGTATACATCATGGGATGAGGTTGTCCAGATCCTATAGGTGCTGGTTCATTGTTGTCTCCTACATCGCCGCCCATACCGCCGATGTCTTCGAGTCGAAATCGAGCACGCCGTAGGCTTTCGGCGGTGGCTACGAAGTGGGTGGTGGGTGGGCGCGAATTTCTTCGTCGTCTCAGATCCCAACCTTCCCGACCGTAGTCCGCCAGGGCTCTCCGGATAAAGAGAGAGACTTTAGTGAATTCAGGATGTCGCCAAAGGGCGAGTGCTGAAAGATGTCCGCGGCCGTGAACTCCATGACCAGCACCCAATCGGATCCGATTGGCAGGGGCGCGGAGGGTTCGGAGTCCGGAGAGGAGTCCGGCACCCTGGAGTCGAGGTCTTCGCAAAGGACAGGGATGGAGTTCGGCTCAATCGCCGTAGAGATTATAGCCCCCGAGGCGATGTCCAACCACTCGTCCTCGATCGGGGAATCCGGCTCCGGAGGGTCGGGCGGATCTGGTGCGGCCTCGTGGCAATCGCTCGCTGCAGAGCTAGATCATGCCCATCGAGACAAGGCGGCACGCTTGGCTGCGGCTCGAATCCTTCAAGATCAAGTCTCCGCGATATCGGCCGATAGTTCAAACTTCCAACCGACCGACGGCCAGGGCGAAGCCGATCTGCTCTAGATGGCTGCTTAATTAGCCCGCAGTGCAAAGCCGCCAAACACGAAGATCTGTCCGGGAGAAAAGTCTCACCAGGACCGCGTCGTTGTTGATGATCAAGGAGCCATCGGGCCTATCGGTGACGACATACGAGGAACTCTCAATGAAAGCACCAATGTCGGTGTCAAAATCGGCGGATCTCGGTAGGGGTCCCAAACCGTGCGTCTGGGCGGATGGTAACAGGAGACAAGGGACACGATGTTTTTACCTGGTTCAGCCCTCTCGATGGAGGTAATACCCTACCCTGCTTGATTAATATTGATGATATGGGTAGTACAAGAGTAGATCTACCACGAGATCAAGGAGGCTAAACCCTAGAAGCTAGCCTATGGTATGATTGTTGTTCGTCCTATGGACTAAAACCCTCCGGTTTATATAGACACCGGATAGGTTAGGGTTACACAGAGTCGGTTACAATGGTAGGAGATCTACATATCCGTATCGCCAAGCTTGACTTCCACGCCAAGGAAAGTCCCATCCGGACACGGGACGAAGTCTACAATCTTGTATCTTCATAGTCTTGGAGTTCGACCGTGACGATAGTCCGGCTATCCGGACACCCCCTAGTCCAGGACTCCCTCAGCGGCCCATTTACTGAACGGGGCCGGGGCATGGTCTTCAAGGCGTCCACTCCCCACGATCACGGGGTGGGGAGAGGTCGCCTCACCCGTCGCCTCGGTCCCGCATGCCTGCCATGTGGCTATCATGCGCTTGGGGTGGCGAACGGTGGATGCGGGAAACCGGGCCGTCGCGGGCTGGGGCAGCGGGTTGGCCCCAGCTCCCTGCGCCTTCCATGTCTTGATTGGCTGAGCGGGGCGGCCGTGTCTCCACCTCGTTCCTTTATAAAGGCGGGGGTGGAACGTCGTCCCGCATTCTTCCATCTTCTCCTTTCTTCAGCTTCTGCTCCCCCTCCCTCCATCCGCCATGGAGAGAGGGAATCCTGGCTCTTCAACGGTGGCGGCAAGGGTCGCCGCTCGATAACGCGTCCTTCCTTCTCCTTCACCTGTGGTGGCAGAGCCAGCCGCGAGGGAAGGGGGAGGAGGCGAGGCCGCGGGCGAGGCCGAGGCGCTCAGGGAAGAGGAGAACGGGGCGGCGCGCCGGCTCCGCCTCCGCTAGTGGTTCCTCCCCTCATAGATGGCCATGTTGGGGATGACCCTTGCGAGTTCTTCGTCAGGCTGCGCCGGCCGCCTCGCCGTCGCCTTCGCCTCCCGACTCCATTCGCGAGCGAGATGGAGCGGGATCCACCGGAGTCACTGCGGCTGCACATGAGGGGCTGTTGGATCAGTGGTACGCGAGTTCGCGTCGACTTTCCAGCCCCTCAGGTGATGTATCTTGGTCGAGGGTGGAAGACGTTCGCCCACATCCACCGCTTGACGGCGGGGCTCACTCTCCATTTCAAGCTGATGGAGGGCGGCCTCCTCTCCGTCAAGGTCTTCGGGTGCTTCGGGACTCGGGCAAGGTGCTGCGTGGAGAGCTCTTCTGATAGCGAAGGCTCCTCCTCGAGCGGGAGTGGCGAGGAGGACAGCGGCAGCGACAACGAGGGTAGCAGGCGGCAGGATGACGGGTCCGACTAGGTGTCGGGTGTCGCTCCGTGCGGCACCGGCGATCCCATCATCCGTGTCGCCGGCTTCCTGAACTTCTCGGGGTCGTTTCCTTGGGCGGCTGGCGTCGTGAGGCTGCGGAAGAGGAAGAGGGCGGGCGGCAAGGCCTTCGACGCGTGCTTACATCCTGTCGCCTCGTCTTCGAGCTCTACTTCCAGCGCTGCCATCACCATCCAGCCTCTGGACGGCCACCGAGATGTTCTCTTGGTGCCTTCTGCCATCCGTAGCTCGCCTAGGCGCCCCTTTTGCCCTTTTCGCCTCCTTGACCTGCCTCATGAGGAGAGGGACAAGGAAGGGGTTACGGGCACCTTATCTCTTTTTAGTTTGTAAGCCTTCGGGCCTTGGCTGAATTTAAAACTTGCAATCCCATCATTCATGTTTTTCATTTCCTATGGACTATACCTAGGTGGAATGTTTTTAATGAAAAAGGGATGCTTGTCGGGCCATTTGTTTGCGGGTAGAACCCACGATAGGGAGTAAACCCTTGATATCTTTAAGATAAACATTTCCTTGCCCGGCAACAGGCCCTGCCGTCTCCCCACTTCACTCGACCTTCCTCACGCTTTTGGCGGAGGCAGGGATGAGGCGGTTCGAGCTCCTCGTTTCATCCTTTTGCTGCGCGACCACGACTCAAACCTGGCCCTGTGAACAAGCCCTAGAGTCTAGAGTTTTAGGGGAGCACGTAGCTTGGGAAACAACGAGGTTTCACATACCTCAGTCCATAAGGGAATGCATGATAAGGAACGAAGAACTTATCTGAGGCTGCAGCCCCCGGCAACTCTAGATTGCCGTGGGTGAATCTTCGTACTTGCAGCCCCCGGCAATACTGGCTTGCCGGGGTCTAGATGCCGATCCGTCCCTCTTTTTCTTCTTTCGTCCTCAAGCGATCCGGCAAGGATGTCTGTGAGTCCTGCGAACCAAAGGAGACAAAAGAACGGCAAAGAGATGCACACTCGACCTCTAAGCTAGGGGTTAGTCGCCGCCAAGCACTATCAACCCTAACCAAGGACGAGACTTGACCTAGCATGCATGCTATAACTTAGGGCGCCAGCGCTTCATTTATTTATGCTCAGGGTCTGCGCCGGCTTTGTACAAAGGGTTACATGCATCATCGGCAATGCTTGTTCAAAAGGTGGCTTGCCGAGGGGCCCGGCAAGCCGCGCCTCACGGGTAAAACTTGCGAAGATGCTCAATGTTCCAGGAGTTACTCACTGGAACGGCGTCTTCGGTCTCCAGGCGGACTGCACCAGGCCTGGTGACTCGTGTTACCCAGTAAGGGCCTTCCACTTTGGCGTCAACTTGTTGGAATTCTTGGCCGATTGAACGCGCCGAAGGACAAGGTCGCCTTCCTCAAGGCTTTGGGCATGAACCTTGCGGCTATGGTAGCGGCGCAAGGCTTGCTGGTAGCGTGCTGCTCTCACAGCCGCCCGAAGACGATCTTCCTCAAGGAGCACTGCGTCATCTTGCCGCAGTTGCTCTTGCTCGAGCTCATCATAAGCGAGCACTCGAGGTGACCCGTATATGAGTTCAGTGGGGAGAACTGCTTCTGCCCCGTATACGAGGGCAAATGGTGTCTGGACGGTGGCTCGATTTAGCGTCGTCCTGATCGACCAAAGAACCGTCGGCAACTCATCAATCCAGCGCCTTCCACTCTTGTGCAGCCTATCAAAGGTCTTGGTCTTTAAGCCTCGCAGTACTTCAGCATTTGCCCTCTCAGCTTGACCATTGCTCCGTGGGTGAGCAACGGAAGCGAAACAGACTTTGCTGCCGAGGTTTTGGGTATATTGCATGAAGGTGTGGCTTGTGAACTGTGTGCCATTGTCGGTGATAACCCTGTTGGGCACGCCAAAACGGCACACCAGTCCCTTGAAGAACTTGACGGCTGACTGAGTTGTGACCTTCCTCACTGCCTCCACTTCCGGTCACTTTGTGAACTTGTCGATTGCAACGTACAAGTACTCAAAGCCCCCGACAGCGCAGGGGAAAGGGCCCAGTATGTCGAGCCCCCAGATCAAGAAGAGCCAGGAGAGAGGAATAGTTTGAAGGGCTTGAGCTGGCTGATGAAGTTTCTTTGAATGGAACTGACTCGCTTCACACCTGGTGACCAGTGTCGTCGCATCCTGGAGGGCGGTGGGCCAGAAGAAGCCTTGCCGGAATGCCTTGCCGGCAAGGGCTCTTGACCCAATGTGGGATCCACATATGCCTCCGTGTATCTCTGCCAACAGCTCCAGTCCTTCCTCCCGAGGGATACATTTCAATTTCACGCCGTTCGGCCTCTTTCTGTACAGGACGTCATTGACGAACTGGTACAGGGTAGAGCGACGGGCTACTTTTTCCGCTTCTTCCTACTCCTCAGGAAGTTCCCCTGTTTGGAGGAATCGGACGGTATGATGTGCCCACGCCAGAGCCTAGGGCTCGACGGCGAGGACTAAAGGCATTTCCTCTGTTACAGGAGCGGCTGTCTCGTCGGCAAGAGCTTGATGCCCTGCCGGAGCCAGTCGTCCCGTGGCGAGCTCAGTATTCCTGGCAACATCCTTGCCGGCGGCCCCGGGGAGCTCTGCGGGAAAGTACTTGTCGGGCCCTGATTTCCTTCTCTTATTCTGCTCTGTTGATGGATCAACGGATGGCTGAGTTAGCTGAAGCACAAAGGTACCTGGTTCCACAGGTAGCCTGAGGGCAGCACGCTTTGACAGGTAGTCGCGATATCGTTCTCCGCCGGGGGCGTGTTCAGCCTCAGATCCCGTCAAACGCTTCTTCCAGCTTTCTCACTTCATCAACGTAGGCCTTCATCAACGGGCTCTGGTAATCCTTGTTGACTTGCTTGACGACAAGCTGTGAGTCTCCCCTGACGATGAGTTTCCTGATTCCAAAGTCCGCCGCGATCCTAAGACCGGCAAGCAGCCCTTCGTACTCCGCCGTATTATTTGTTAACACCTCCCTGGGGAAGTGCATCTGGATCACGTACTTGAGGTGCTCTCCGGTGGGCGCGACAAGTAGTACACCATCCCCGGCGCCCTGTAAGGAGAAAGCCCCATCAAAGTACATGATCCAATCACAACTTGCCTCTTTGCCGGGGAGAGCAGTCTCTTGGGCTTCTTCGTCAGGTGTTGCGGTCCATTCTGCAATAAACTCCGCTAGGACTCGGCTCTGAATCGTCGAAGTACTTTCAAACTTGAGGCCAAAGCTGGACAACTCCAGTGCCCATTCCACAATTCTTCCCGTTGCGTCTGGATTGTGCAATATCCGTTGCAGAGGGAAGCGAGTGACAACACTGATCTCGTGCGCCTGGAAGTAGTGACGCAGCTTCCTCGAGGCCATAAGGAGGCCGAAGAGCAGTTTCTGCACACCGGAGTACCTTGATCCAGCCCCCTGCAGGAGGGAACTGACAAAGTAGACCGGGTGCTGCATCATTTTCTTCTTCGGCGGCACCCCAACTGGCGGTGTCGCCCCTGCGTCGGTGGCATGGGGCTCCGCCGCTGCCATCTCCTCGTTGTTAACCTCTCTCTGTGCCACCAGTGCGGCGCTGACCACTTGGTCCGTTGCTGCTAGGTATAGCAGCAACGGTTCTTGTGGCCTGGGCGCAACTAGTATCGGTGCAGAAGAGAGGTATTTCTTCAAACTTTGCAATACTGCTTCGGCTTCTGGCGTCCACTCCATCGGGCCCGCCTTTTTCAGGATCTTGAAAAAGGGAAGGGCGCGCTCGGCAGACTTGGAAATGAACCTGCCCATGGCGGCGACGCAACCAGCAAGTTGACACACATCCTTGATTCGCTTGGGTACTTCAATCTGCTCTATAGCTTTGATTTTGTCCGGAGGCTTCTATCCCACGCTGTGACACCAAGAACCCGAGAAGCTTGCCGGACGGGACGCCAAAGACACACTTCTCAGGGTTCAGCTTGAGATTGATCTTGCGTAGGTTTGCAAATGTTTCTTGCAAATCCGGTATGAGGGTTGCCCTGTCCTTGGTTTTGACCACTATGTCATCCATATAAGCTTCCATATTTCTATGGAGCTGAGGTTCAAAACCAATCTGGACTGCCCTTGCAAACGTCGAACCAGCACTTTCAACCCGAAGGGCATCCGCATGAAACAATACGTACCACATGGGGTGATGAATGTTGTCTTCTCTTCGTCTTCTCTTGTCATGAAGATCTGGTGGTAGCCGGAGTAGGCGGCGAGGAATGACAGCAGATCACACCCAGCCGTGGAGTCGACAATCTGGTCGATGCGCGGCAACGGGAAGGGGTCTTTAGGGCAAGCCTTATTAATGTCTGTGTAATCAATACACAGTCTCCACTTCCCATTTTCCTTGAGCACCACGACCGGATTGGCCAACCACGTTGGATGGAGCACTCCTCTTACCAAACCCGCTGCTTCCAGTTTCCGGATCTCTTCTGTGATGAACTCTTGTCGTTCCAAAGCTTGCTTTCTAACCTTCGCTTGACGGGCCGTGCATGAGGCGAGACAGCAGGTGGTGCTCAATCACCTCCCCAGGAACACCGGGATGTCGGAAGCTTGCCATGCAAACACATCGATATTCGCCAGCAGGAAGGTGACGAGCGCGTCTTCCTATTTGTCGTCGAGGGTGGAACTTATGGTAAAAGCTCCTCCCGTGCCGTCCTCATTGACAGAAACCTTCTTGGTTCCCGGCGGTATGGCCGTGGGCTTCTTGTTTCCGCCGGTGGAGCTCTCTGGCACGTCCTCGACGGCAGCGCTACGCTCCGAAGAGGTGCTCTTGCCGGAGTGGGTGTCCCAGGCCTCGCCGGTCTTCTTCTTCTTCGCTCCCGGGGTCCCAGCGGCAGGAGCAGGCGCCCTAGCGACGGTAGCTACTGCAACTGCTTGCTGCTATAATTGGTCAACGCAAATCAACGCATCCTTCTTGTCGGAGGGGATGGTGATGATCGTCACAGGTCACGACATCTTCTGGGTGTTGTAGGCGTAGTGCGACGCCGCCATGAACTTGGCCAGCGCTGGGCGGCCAAGGATACCGTTGTAGGGCAAAGGGATGTTGGCAACATCAAACACAATCCTCTCCGTCCTGAAGTTCAGGTTGCTTCCAAAAGTCACGGGCAACATGACCTTTCCCTTGGGTTGGCTTCTTCCCGGGTTGACCCCCTGAAACGTGCCCGTCTCTTCGAGGTCTCCATCGGGAATCTGCAGTTTCTCGATCACGGTAGGCGAGATCAGGTTCAGACCGGCCCCGCCATCGACTAGCATCTTCGTCACCTTGAGGTTGCGTTTTGTGGGTGAAACTGTAACGCCCCGGATACAACTTTCCATATTCGTAACTCCAACTCTTGCCTTTTCCGGAGATGCGATATATTATTTCCTTCGTGGTTGGGTTTTTGTCTTCGTTTTGCTTTTTGTTCATGTCATGCATTCATCAGCGCATCTTTTGCATTGCATCATGTCATCATGCAACCCTTTTTAAAACTCAACTAAATAAATCGAGTGGATCCTCGGTCCATTTAAATTGAGCGATATTCACAATGGTGATTTCTCTTTATAACATATCCTCCCATATTAGGGAGCTATATTAAAAATATTCCATTAACTTTGGAATTAACCATAACACACTTGCAAAAATAAATCCCAATGCCTTTGTTATCATAATTCTTGGTCTCTAACTTTGCCATATATCATTTCATCATTTTTCCAAGCTCAGCCAAAAATCTGAACATTTTTGGACCTTCTAAACCCCCACTCCCTATTTAAACTCTTTTGAATGTAATTCAAATGAGGTTGTATTCAAATCCTTCGACACGTCTCTTTGCAATTTTTCTGGATCAAGACCATTTTGGTGAGCCCAGGAAAATTATCCGCGTGTCCAACATCTTCCCCTAACCTCCCTTTCTTTTCCTTCTTATCTCTGTTTCTTTTAATATTCTTTAGAGTGAGAGAGAGAAGAGAGCCCAGCAGCCAGGCCAAGCCTGCTTCCTCTGCTGCCCAAGGCCCAGCCGCCCCTCCTAACCCTAGCCTGATCAATCCCCTGCTCGATCCCTCGAGCGCCACCAGGAGCCCGATCCCATCGCTCGATCCCCATCTCCCTCGCAGCCTCACTCTCCCGATCCCATCGCCCCTCCTCTCGATCCCCTCTCCCCATCGTCCTCCTCCTCCGCTGCCACACGCAGAGAGGAGTAGAGCACCGCGCCCGGCCTCCGCAACACCAACGGGGCGGCCAACTCCGGCGGCCCTCCGTCGTCTGCGCCCGTGCCCCCCCTCTGCCTCCTCCTCGTCGCTGGAGTCCGATTCTTGCGACCAGAGCGCCACCGCCGACTCGACCCACCTCCGTCGTCCATGGCCACGCCTTTCGCAAGTGCCAGCCCAGAGGCTCGCCGCATCTGCCGTTCTCCATCGTCGCTGGACCGGTGCCGCCCTCTGCTTCCTCTATGGCGACCAGGGTCACCTCGCCACGCTGCCTCCTCCACCAGCAGCTGCGCACGCCCGAGGGGAGCCGAGCTCCTCCCGTCCCCATGGTGGTTGCTTCCCTGCAGCCGCGCCCAAGTCCTGCGCCCATGACCTCTTTGCATCTCAAGCTGCTGCCTTTCGCCACCCTCCTTCCACGCCCAAGCTCCACCCGTGATCCGTAGGGCTGTCCTCCCCGCCTTTCGTTGCCAATCTTGAGAGCCACAGCTGCGGCTTATCCTCTGCCGCTGGTTTCGCACCTCCTCATTGCCGGTTGCATGGACGCCAAGATCCCTTTCGATTTGCCAAGACGCGGCAACCAGGAACGCCCAAGGACGCCTTCGTGGATTTCGCCAAGTTCACCGGATGCCTAGTACGACTACAGGACCGGAACGCCAAGTACATGGATATGCCAAGTTCTGCTTCGAACGTGTACGACTACACCCGGTGATGCTACAAGTACCCCGACACCGTGTACATCTACACCGCCAAGACCGGACCGACAAGTACCTCGATGTCGTGTGCACCACTACCGTCGCCCCGAAGACGTTGGATTCTTCAAGTACCTCCCTGAAAACAACGTGTACCACTACTTCCCCTACGACCTGTGAACGACTACTTCCCTCGACATTTTTAACCGCCTCGAAATGCACGCTTCGAAGGTATAACCGCCGAAACGACCGCCGTGGACCGATTGCATGTGTTGTATGAGATGTACTGTTTGCACCGTTTCTGAATTGTCACTTGTTTCCATGCCACTAACCCGTGGGAACCCGGTAGTCGGGAGCACCCCACCATCTCTAGCATGTTCCGCACATCCGCACGCTTCCTTTTACACCGGTATCTCCCTGAACTACCGGAACCGATATGTTGCCGTGGCACCATTTTCGGATTCGTCGCCGTGGCACCCTTTTCCTTCTGCCATAGCGACAAATGCCTCGTATCATGCTCATGTCAACATTTTCATAAAATTGCTTAAAACTTGCATATGTCATTCGCATCATGATAACAACATTTAAAATGTTTAAAATTGTGTTTGCATTAAAATGCTATATGCATGTGGGGATTTTCCGGAATTGTTGTTTGTTGTTCCGGCCTCATTTAAATTTGCCTAAATAGTTAGTTTATTTATGCTTCACCTCTTGCCATGTTTAACAACATTTAACATTGTTTGGTAGCTTAAACGAGATTAAACTAAATATGTCAATGTGGTGTTTTGTCAATATGCAACTCGTTGCATATTGAGCTCCACTTAACTTGTAGCATTGTTTGTTGCACTTTGCCATGCCATGCCTCATTAAACCGGACATGCATCATCCTTGGTGGTGCATCATGCCATGTTTATGTGATGGTTGTTTACTATGTTGTTTGCTTCTTTCCGGTTTGCTTCTCTCGTTAGCTTCGGTTTCGTTCCGGAGTTGTGAGGATTCGTTCGACTACGTTCATGGACTCGTTCTTCTTCCTTTCGGGATTTCTGGCAAGATGACCGTCACCTTGGATCTCATTACTATCATTGCTATGCTAGTTGCTTCGTTCTATCTCTTTGCTGCGTTACCTACCACTTGCTGCTCAAGCCTCCCAAATTGCCATGAACCTCTAACCTTTGTCACCCTTCCTAGCAAACCGTTGTTTGGCTATGTCACTGCTTTTGCTCAGCCCCTCTTATAGCGCTGCTAGTTGCAGGTGAAGATGAAGATTGCTCCATGTTGGATTATGTTTATGTTGGGATATCACAATATCTCTTATATTTAATGCATCTATATACTTGGTAAAGGGTGGAAGGCTCGGCCTTATGCCTGGTGTTTTGTTCCACTCTTGCCGCCCTAGTTTCCGTCATATCGGTATTATGTTCCTGGATTTTGCGTCCCTAACGCGGTTGGGTGATTTATGGGACCCCCTTGACAGTTCGCTTTGAATAAGACTCCTCCAGCAAGGCCCAACCTTGGTTTTCCATTCGCCTCACCACCACCTACTTTTCCCTTGGGAGTCGCGCTCTCGAGGGTCATCTTTATTTTACCCCCCCGGGCCAATGCTCCTCCGAGTGTTGGTCCAAACTAGAGCACCGTGCGGGACCATTCTGTAACGCCCCCGATGCGGCTATATCTCCCACGTGTCGAGGCACGACTTAGAGGCATAACCGCATTGAAGGCAATGTCGCAAGTGAGGTAATCTTCACACAACCCATGTAATAAATAAGGAAAGAGATACATAGTTGGCTTACAATGCCACTTCACACAAGACATAAATAAACATCCATCATTCAGAGTACACTCAAGGTCCGACTACGGAACCAAAATAAAAGAAGATACCCCAAATGCTACAGATCCCGATCGTCCCAACTGGGCACCACTCTCGATCATCGGGAAAAGACACATAGTAACGACCACGTTCCTCGTCGAACTCCCACTTGAGCTCGGTTGAGTCACCTGCACCGCATCGCCGAACTCGCAACTGTTTTGGAAGTATCTGTGAGTCACGGGACTCAGCAATCTCACACCAGCGAGATCAAGACTATTTAAGCTTATAGGAAGGACAGAGTAGTAAAGTGGAGCTGCAGCAAGTGACTAGCATATATGGTGGCTACATCGCAAAAGAGAGCGAGAAGAGGAGCAAAGCACGGACGGAAACTAGTAGCGATCAAGAAGTGATCCCGAACTACTTACGCCGACATAACTCCAACATCGTGTTCACTTCCGGACTCACGAGAAGAGACCATCACGGTTACACACGCGTTGATGTGTATTTTAATTGAGGTCAACTTTGGGTTTTCTACAACCGACATTAACAAATTCCCATCTGCCTCATAACCGCGGGCACGGCTTTGAAAGATATTACCTGCAGGGTGTCCCAACTTAGCCCATTATAAGCTCTCACGGTCAACGAAGGATATTCCTTCTACCGGAAGACCCGATCAATCTCGAATCCCGGACTACAAGACATTTCGACAGAATAAAACAAGACCAGCAAAGCCGCCCGAATGTGCCGACAAATCCCGATAGGAGCTGCACATATCTCGTTCTCGAGCACACCGGATTGTCCAAACTTCCGATAGGCCAGCTCGAGTTGCCCCTGATGGCCACCGGCGGTCGACAGTTTGGACCAGCACTCGAGGAGGACTGGCCCGGGTTAAAATAAAGATGACCCTCGGGCTCACGAAAACCCGGGAAAAGGCTTAGGTGGCAAATGGTAAAACCAAAGTTGGGCCTTGCTGGACGAGTCTTATTCAAAGCGAACTGTCAAGGGGTCCCATAAATCACCCAACCGTGTAGGAACGCAAAATCAAGGAACATAACACCGGTATGACGGAAACTAGGGTGGCAAGAGTGGAACAAAACACTGGGCATAAGGCCGAGCCTTCCACCCTTTACCAAGTATATAGATGTATTAATTATAGCAGATAAATATTGTGATATCCCCAACAAGTAAACATGTTCCAACAAGGAACAACATCTCCATGTTCCAACAAGGAACAAACTTCACTTCACCGCAACTAGCAACGCTATAAGAGGGCTGAGCAAAGCGGTAACATAGCCAATCAACGGTTTGCTAGGAAAGGATGGTTAGGGCTGACATGGCAATATGGGTGGCATGATATAGCAAGTGGTAGGCATCGTAGCATAGGCATAGCAAAAGAGCGAGCAACTAGCATAGCAAAGATAGAAGTGATTTCGAGGGTATGGTCATCTTGCCTGCAATGTTCTCAGAGTTGTCGAAAGCTTGATCCTCGTAAGCGTTCTCAACAGGTTCCTCGATCACGTACTCGTCTCCCGACTCTACCCAAAGCAACAACACAAACAAAGGAAGCACAATAAATCACGGAGCAATGCACAATCAACATGATGCAAAACATGACATGATATGCATGCTGCGATATGCAATGCTTATGTGCGCTCCGGAAGGTAAATGATGAACCAGGCATCAACTTGGCAAACCAAGTATGCCACTGGAAAGATGAGATGATTTCGTTGAAATCGATATAAAGATCACCGAATCGGATGCACGGTTTGGAAATGACAAGCAAAACAAGAATGGCACAAATCTGCCATTAACAGCATGATGCCACTTAGCAAGCAACAATTAATTAAGCTACTGCACCCAAACGTATCAACAAAGCACATGGCAGTGATCTACACAAGATGCTCGACAAAAGATGAGCACTGAGCTACGGCTAGTTCACATCATAACAGGTTCAAACAAGCATGGCAAAAGTGCACAAAATATCAGGCTGGACATGGCAAAAACAGCATCAGGTTGCAATGTTCAGAGCAGCAAAACTACATGCTACAGGAACTTAAAATAGCAAAACAAGGCATGGCATGAATCTACTCAAAGCATAGAACAAAAGTCCCTTACTGACCATAAGCCAAAAAGGATCAGAAAATATAGTAACACCCATGTCAATATTGAAAGTTTCGTTAACAGATTCAGCAACATGACATGTCAAAAACTGATAACGAGTAGGCATGTTTACAAGCTCAATGCACTCACTACAGAGCCTTAAATGATAAACTAAGCATACATACATGAAGAAGACATGACATAGAAGACATACATGGCAAGAACAATAACATAGCATACATGGATCAACCACAACAAGCTTGGCAAAATTGAATAACATGTAATCAATCTGCCAGGAAACATTTGATAGCAAAAATAGAGCTCGATTGACTCAAGCTATGGCACTCCATAATTGCAAACAAAGGCATGGATGGATAGAGCAAGACATTTTTTACAAAACATCCTTACTGAAGTATCTCAAAATATGCATGGATCTCTCGGTATCATCAAGTTAACATGGCATCAAAATCAGCTAAAACAGGGCTGAAATCAGCAACATCAGGACACCTACTTTGCATGCTTGTGCTAGTCACCACATAGATCACAAAAATACATGGAATACACCCCTGGAAAGATGGCATGGCATATTTCAAAACACATGTAGGACTCAAATACATAGGATGCACCCATTAATCATGGCAAAAATAACAAAAGTGCAAGTTCTGTTAAGAAACAGAAACTAACATCACATAGCACTCTTCCAACAGCATTTCGGGCGTCAAGATGAGCTCAAATGAAAATGATGCAATGAGATGAAATGATCTACTCTTCGAGGCGAACATTTTGACATATAATACGCGCAAAATGGATCTACAGATGCAAAGATATACCACTTTGAAAATGCAACAAAAATAAATGAGATATAGGACTTGGAAGAAAAAGAGGGGAAAAAGAGGTCAACGGGTGCACGCCTCCCGAGGCCGGATCGGGCGAGGATCTCGGCGCGCTGGGCTCCCGGAGCGCTTGGCGAGGAGGAAGGCGGTCGCCGGCGGGGTCGGGCGCCCGCGGAGGGCGGCGGCCGCGAGCGCCAGGATGGCCGGCAGTCTGTGGCAGCCGGGCAGGGCCGAGCCACGGCCGGCGGGCGGGCGAGGCGCCGGGGCCAAGCGGCGGGCGGCGGGCGCTGGAGGCCGGCGAGGAGGCGACGAGCGGGGCGCGGGCGGCGGCGCTGAGACCGGCAGGGGGCGCGGGGGCGCGAAGCGGCGGGCCGGCGCTGGCCAGTTCGGGTGGCATGGCGCGGGCGGCGGGCGCGACAGGTGGCGGCTCCTGGTTGGCGCGACGCTGGCGGCGATTTTTCGTCCGGGCGGCGGCGGACACGTCCGGGCGGGCGCGGGACGGTTTTAGGGTTTCGGGGAGGATGATCCGGGATTTGGAGGGGGTTTGCTTAAATAGGCATAGAGGGAGCTAGGAGAGTCCAAATGAGGTGTAGTTTTCGCCCACACGATCGTGATCGAACGACGGAGAGCATGGAAGTGACTTAGATGGGTTATTGGGCTGTTTTGAAGGGGTGTTGGGCTGCAACTTAAAAGAGGCCTTTGCGAGAGTGCGGTTAACCGTTGGAGTACCAAACGAGCTCCAAATGACCCGAAACTTGACCGGTGGTCTACGGGTGGTATACCAAGGCCACTAGACAAACCTCGGTCCATTTCGAGAAGGTTTAGTACCCTTTACGGAAAAACGTAAAAGGGACCGCCGGGAGATAGGAGTGCCGGATTGCAAAACGGACAACGGGAAAAATGCTCGAATCATGAGACGAACACGTATGCAAATGCGATGCACATGATGACATGATAAAAATGCATGACATGGACAAAATGCAAAAAGGAGAAAACCCAACCACGGAGGGAATATCATATATCAATGCCGAAAATGGCAAGAGTTGGAGTTACAAATATGGAAAGTTACTTCCGGGTGTTACAACACTCCACCACTACAAGAGGATCTCGTCCGAGATCTAGGACCGAAAGAACTCCGGATACTCGAACGGAGGTGATCCTCGCGCCCCGTGTAGCTTCTCGATCGGAATGGTGTGACCACTTCACTTTCAGGAATTTGATTGACTTGTTGCGAGTCTTGCGCTCGGTTTCTTCAAGAATAGCAACGGGTGCTCATGATAAGAGAGATCTTCTTGAAGGTCAATCTCTTGAAGTTGATAGTGCGTTCAGAGTCTTGAAGCACTTGCGAAGTTATGACACGTGGAACACATCGTGCACGCTTGCAAAGTTGGATGGAAGCTCAAGTTGATAGGCGAGATCGCCTCTTTTGCCAATGATCTTGAAAGGACCCACGATCTAGGGGCAAGCTTCCTTTGATACCGGCGGACGAGTGCCTTTCATTGAGAGACGCGAGGTAGACATGGTCTCCGATTTCAAAAGCCACATCACGGTGCTTATCATCATAATAGCTCTTCCGCGCGATTATGCTGGCTTTGAGATTCTCACGAATGACTTGGCACATTTCTTACGCTTCGTGATCAAGTCATTGCCAAGAAGTTGGCGCTCACCTATCTCGCAGACCAATTGAGAGGAGTACGGAACTTTCGCCATAGAGAATTTCAATGGGGCCTTGCCCAACTCGCTTGGAAGCTGTTGTTGTAGGAGAACTCGGCATATGGAAGACAATCTTCCCACTTCATACCGAAGGAAATGACACAAGCCCCGAGCATATCTTCAAGGATTTGATTAACTCGCTCAACTTGGCCACTTGTTTGAGGATGGAAAGCTGTGTTGAAGCGAATGTTGGTGCCCATGGCCTTCAAAAGAATCCCAAAACTTGGAGGTAAAGATGCTGCCACGGTCTCAAGAGATCACTTGTGGAATGCCGTGCAAGGAGACAATCTCGAGGTGTATAGCTCGCCAACCGAGCTGCTGTGATGGATTCTTTGATAGGAAGAAAATGAGCCACTTTAGTAAGCTTGTCAATGACAACGAAGATAGCATCATTTCCACGCTTGGACTTTGGAAAGCCAGTCCACGAAGTCCATTTCAATATGATCAAACTTCCATTCCGAATAGCAAGAGGTTGGAGGAGACCAGCTGGTCTTTGGTGTTCTGCTTTCACTCTTCTGCAGACATCACACTCATTCACGAATTGAGCAATTTCTCGCTTCATTCGAGTCCACCAATATGACTGCTTGAGGTCATGGTACATCTTCGTACTTCCGGATGAATGGATAGAAGCGAATTGTGAGCCTCGTTCATAATGACTTTTCGAGATCACCCTTAGGAACCACAATCCGGTCCTCAAAGAAAAGAGTGTCTTTGTCATCAACGTGGAAGCACTTGTACTTGAAATGCCCTTGTCGATACCACGCTTCACCTTTTTCACCATGGCATCCGAAGTTGAGCCTCACGAATCTGATCTTCCAAAGTAGGAGAGACTATGAGGTTGGCAAGAAAGCCTTGAGGAACAACTTGAAGATTCAGCTTGCGGAAAGATTCACAGAGATCCGCTGAAAGGGCTTGAGGATTAGACTGTTGCGATAGCTTTCCTGCTCAAAGCATCTGCAATGACATTGGCTTTGCCCTTGAGTATATTCAATACTTGGGTTGTACTCTTGAATCATTTCGACCCATCGAGTCTGCACGAGGTTGAGGTTGGGTTGAGTGAAGATGTACTTGAGACTCTTGTGATCGGTGAAAATGTCCACTTTCCTTCCCAACAAGAGATGTCTCCACGTTATCAATGCATGGACAATCGCCGCCAACTCAAGATCGTGAGTGGGGTAGTTCTTCTCGTTGGCTTCAATCTGGCGAGAGGTATAAGCCACAACTCTCTTCTCTTGCATTAACACAGCACCGAGACCTTGAAGAGAAGCATCACGAAAACTTCAAATGGCTTGGATTCATCAGAGGAGTCAAGACAGAGCTGTGACGAGTTTCTCTTTGAGAGTATTGAAAGCAACGTCACACTCGGGAGACCGTACATACTTCACATGCTTCGAGAAGGTTGGAAAGAGGCTTTGCAATCTTGGAGAAGTTCTCAACGAATCTTCGCAATAGCTTGCAAGACCAAGAAAATCTGGAGTCTGCTTGACATTCGAGGAGGTTCCCAATTCACAATTGCGGACACCTTCTCGGATTAACTGCGATGCCCTTGGCGGAGATGATATGACCAAGATAAAGCACTTCATCAAGCCAAAATTCACATTTGGAGAACTTAGCATAGAATTGATACTCTCGAGCTTGTCTAGCACCAATCGCAAATGTTTGGCATGATCCTTCTTATTCTTGGAGAAGACCAAAATATCATCAAGATAGACCAAGACGAATTCATTGGTGTAGGGGTTGAATATGAAGTTCATCATCCGAGAGAATGTTGGAGGAGCATTGACAAGGCCGAAAGACATGACAAGATATTCATAAGAACCAAAGCTTGTTCGAATGCTGTCTTGGGAATATCTTGTTCACGAATGCGAATCTGATGATACCCCATACGAAGGTCAAGCTTGAGAACACAGAGCACCTTTGAGTTGCTCGAAAAGCTCATTGATGTTGGGAAGTGGATACTTGTTCTTGATAGTCTTCTTATTCAATGGACGGTAATCGACGAAAGTCGGTCCGTGCCATCCTTCTTCCGGACAAAAGAACACCACAACCCCAAGGAGATGAACTCGGTCCGATCAAACCAGACGCTCTTGTTCATCGAGCTGCTTCTTCAATTCCTTCAGCTCTTCAGGTCCAAGCTTGTATGGACGCTTGCAAACGGGTTCGATGCGGGCTCAAGATCGATAACGAACTCAAGCGGCCGATGAGGAGGCATACCCGAAGCTCTTCCGAAAGACATCTTGGTACTCACAAACGATCGAATCGAGAGATAGCATTCAGTTCGCCCTTCTCATTGAGAGAAAACAACCAATGGTTTCATCACGAAGCGCATAGATGATCACATCATTAGAAGAGTGAGTCAATTGAATTTCCACGCAGCACAATCAAGCTGAGCTTTGTCTTGATAAAGCCATCCATTCCGAGAATAAGATCAATATCCGAGTCACCAAGAACAATTGGTTTAGACAGAAATCTATAATCGCCCATCTTGATAGAGACATCCGAACCATGTAGCTTGCATTCATGCATTTACCCGGAGAGACAACTGCTAATGGTCTAGGCAAATCTTGGAAAGACAAGTCATGCTTAGATGCAAATGGTTTAGAGATGAAACTAAGCGATGCACCAAAGTCAAAGAGACTTTTGCAGGAATATCATTAATCGAGAGATTACCCATGATCACATCGGAAGAATCCTCCGCTTGAGCTGCATTCATCATATTGACCTTTGCAAACTTGGGATTATGCTTGACCACGCATTGCTGGAAGATTTCACAGGGAGGAGGCGGAAGGCGCCTTTGGTTGAAGCACTTGTTTGCATAGTGACCTTTCTGCGACATTTGTTGCAAGTCACTTGAGAGCGGACGGTGGTAAGGAGCACTTGACCTTGGAGCTTGAGAATTAGACTTGTTCGATAGCTTGGGTTGGGTGGGTGGGAAGATCCACGGCCACCGAGTTCTTCTGGCGATAAGGCCGACGGAACGGAGGAGGAGGAAGGTAAAACTTCTGCCGCTTAGCTGCCACTTGAGAGGAAGAAGAAGACTGAATCGCATCCCCGATTCTCTTCTTAGAAGCCTCACATTTGAGCTGGGCAGCTTCTTGCTTGAGCCATGTTGTAGAAATCATCATACTTATCTCGCTCAAAAGCACAAGAGCTAATTGCAGATCTTCTCTCGCACCACCTCTCAATTGATAGATCATACTCTTTTCATCAGGTACATCTTGCTTAGCAAAACGAGCAAGCTTCTGGAACTGGATATTGTATTGATAGACAGACATGATGCCTTGCTTGAGATTGCGGAACTCCTCACGCTTGCTCTCAACAACACTTTTCGAATGTGATGAGCTCAAATCACGGCGGAACTCATCCTGTAATGACACGACCTCCTCTGGAATCTTTGTATTGTCGGTACCACTCAGCAGCTTGATCCTTGAGTTGAAACGATGCAAACTTGACAAAGTCCTCAGGTCTGACATTGCTACAATCAAAATGCTTGCAGATGTCCACTAACCAATCGTCAGCGTCTGTGGCCTCGACACAGAAACTGAAAGACTTCGGCTGATTAGCGAGGAACTGACTGAGAGTAGCAAAGTGCGGCTGATTGTTGCCTTGACCTTGATTTCCTTGATTGCCTTGCCCTGAGTACGCTTCTTGCAAGAGCTGCAAAATCATCGAGCATTGGCATTGGTGGCTGCCATGATAGCTTGCCGAGCCTCTGGAGGCGGAGGTGGAGGTGGAGGTTCGATCGATCCCCATCATTGCGATCCGGATTCAGACGCGTTGGCGGAGCCATCTGAAGAGGGTGACATCCGTTAGTCCTTTGATAGACAAATAGATAAATAGAATCAACGGATAGAAATTGCAACATATAGTCTTCACAATAAACATTCAACAAGAATGAACGAATGAATTCCAAAGTTAATCATCACACGCCCATTAAGGTGAGAAGCCACTTAGATAAAGATATGGAAACAACATCTGCTCTTAGAAACAAATCGAATATCACAATCAAAACAAAAGATTGGCTTCTAGAATGAGCCGAACAAACACATGATAGAGATTTCGCCCAAAGTGTTAGTGGTGGGGCCCACACGGACACGACGATATAGCGGACGTCACGAATGACAAACAAGACGTCCCGAATCAGCATAGCCAAGGATTCTTTAAGGCGCCTCGCGACCATCAGAATCGACCGTGAATGGGCGGACCACTAGACGTTGAACCCCAATCTCAAATCATACATCCGCCGGAAAGAATATCCCGTAAGCTACTAGAATTCCCACCTATAAACTCCCAAACTTTCTGGTTATGCAATCTGGTGTTGGGGATCTGAGGGACACAAAATATATCACCCAAACTAACAATACCTAGATCCATTTGTATCCATCCGTCAACACATAACCAAGAAATCCTCGGAAATCGTGTACCTCGACCTTGAAAAACATCCGTTATACAAGTCATGGCAATACTCCCTTTTCGCCACAATCTTTGGCTATCGGGGTTATCTCACCAACAACTGCACAAAAGAGATTTCGATGTCGGCAAAACTCGGTATTCCGAATCTGCAACGATAAAATTGTGACGACAACACCTCGGAGCTCAACTCCCGGACACCGCCACAACCCTAAATGTCGGAGGCACCAAGAACAATGTTCTCGTCACAAAACCATCGAACGATCCCAAGATACCCACGTGATCCTAAAAAATTTTTAGTGAAATTTGAGAAGAGGAGAGTCAAAACTCTCGTCAGGATACCTCACCAGAGCGATTTAAGGACTGGGGAGTAAAAAGAATCCTACTCTCCGATATATATAATCCTAAGACTCAAAACATTTTCCATTCTAGACTCAACAACGCCAAAGAACAATCAAGTAGGGGCTCCTAAGTCGGGAAGGCTCGATTACCAACTTAGCGCCCCGATGCGGCTATATCTCCCACGTGTCGAGGCACGACTTAGAGGCATAACCGCATTGAAAGCAATGTCGCAAGTGAGGTAATCTTCACACAACCAATGTAATAAATAAGGAAAGAGATACATAGTTGGCTTACAATCGCCACTTCACACAAGACATAAATAAACATCCATCATTCAGAGTACACTCAAGGTCCGACTACGGAACCAAAATAAAAGAAGATACCCCAAATGCTACACAGATCCCGATCGTCCCAACTGGGCACCACTACTGATCATCAGGAAAAGACACATAGTAACAACCACGTTCCTCGTCGAACTCCCACTTGAGCTCGGTTGAGTCGCCTGCACTGGCATCGTCGGAACCTGCAACTGTTTTGGAAGTATCTGTGAGTCACGGGGACTCAGCAATCTCACACCCGCGAGATCAAGACTATTTAAGCTTATAGGAAGGACAGAGTAGTAAGGTGGAGCTGCAGCAAGTGACTAGCATATATGGTGGCTACATCGCAAAAGAGAGCGAGAAGAGGAGCAAAGCACGGACGGGAAACTAGTAGCGATCAAGAAGTGATCCTGAACTACTTACGTCAGACATAACTCCAACACCGTGTTCACTTCCCGGACTCCGCCGAGAAGAGACCATCACGGTTACTCACGCGGTTGATGTGTATTTTAAATTGAGGTCAACTTTGGGTTTTCTACAACCGGACATTAACAAATTCCCATCTGCCTCATAACCGCGGGCACGGCTTTCGAAAGATATTACCCTGCAGGGGTGTCCCAACTTAGCCCATTATAAGCTCTCATGGTCAGCGAAGGATATTCCTTCTACCGAAGACCCGATCAATCTCGGAATCCCGACTACAAGACATTTCGACAGCAATAAAACAAGACCAGCAAAGCCGCCCGAATGTGCCGACAAATCCCGATAGGAGCTGCACATATCTCATTCTCGTGGCACACCGGATTGTCCAAACTTCCGATAGGCCAGCTCGAGTTGCCCCGATGGCCATCGGCGGTGACAGGTTTGGACCAGCACTCGAGGAGGACTGGCCCGGGGTTAAAATAAAGATGACCCTCGGCTCACGAAAACCGGGGAAAAAGGCTTAGGTGGCAAATGGTAAAACCAAAATTGGGCCTTGCTGGCGAGTCTTATTCAAAGCGAACTGTCAAGGGGTCCCATAAATCACCCAACCGTGTAGGAACGCAAAATCAAGGAACATAACACCGGTATGACGGAAACTAGGTGGCAAGAGTGGAACAAAACACCGGGCATAAGGTCGAGCCTTCCACCCTTTACCAAGTATATAGATGTATTAATTATAGCAGATAAATATTGTGATATCCCCAACAAGTAAACATGTTCCAACAAGGAACAACATCTCCATGTTCAACAAGGAACAAACTTCAGTTCACTTTGCAACTAGCAACGCTATAAGAGGGCTGAGCAAAGCGGTAACATAACCAATCAACGGTTTGCTAGGAAAGGATGGTTAGGGGCTGACATGGCAATATGGGTGGCATGATATAGCAAGTGGTAGGCATCGTAGCATAGGCATAGCAAAAGAGCGAGCAACTAGCATAGCAAAGATAGAAGTGATTTCGAGGGTATGGTCATCTTGCCTGCAATGTTCTCAGAGTTGTCGAAAGCTTGATCCTCGTAAGCGTTCTCAACAGGTTCCTCGATCACGTACTCGTCTCCCGACTCTACCCAAAGCAACAACACAAACAAAGGAAGCACAATAAATCACGGAGCAATGCACAATCAACATGATGCAAAACATGACATGATATGCATGCTGCGATATGCAATGCTTATGTGCGCTCCGGAAGGTAAATGATGAACCAGGAATCAACTTGGCAAACCAAGTATGCCACTGGAAAGATGAGATGATTTCGGTTGAAATCGATATAAAGATCACCGGAAACGGATGCACGGTTTGGAAATGACAAGCAAAACAAGAATGGCACAAATCTGCCATTAAAAGCATGATGCCACTTAGCAAGCAACAATTAATTAAGCTACTGCACCCAAACGTATCAACAAAGCACATGGCAGTGATCTACACAAGATGCTCGACAAAAGATGAGCACTGAGCTACGGCTAGTTCACATCATAACAGGTTCAAACAAGCATGGCAAAAGTGCACAAAATATCAGGCTGGACATGGCAAAAACAACAACAGGTTGCAATGTTCAGAGCAGCAAAACTACATGCTACAGGAACTTAAAATAGCAAAACAAGGCATGGCATGAATCTACTCAAAGCATAGAACAAAAGTCCCTTACTGACCATAAGCCAAAAAGGATCAGAAAATATAGTAACACCCATGTCAATATCGAAAGTTTCGTTAACAGATTCAGCAACATGACATGTCAAAAACTGATAACGAGTAGGCATGTTTACAAGCTCAATGCACTCACTACAGAGCCTTAAATGATAAACTAAGCATACATACATGAAGAAGACATGACATAGAAGACATACATGGCAAGAACAATAACATAGCATACATGGATCAACCACAACAAGTTTGGCAAAATTGAATAACATGTAAACAATCTGCCAGGAAACATTTGATAGCAAAAATAGAGCTCGATTGACTCAAGCTATGGCACTCCATAATTGCAAAAAAAGGCATGGATGGATATAGCAAGACATGTTTTACAAAACATCCTTACTGAAGTATCTCAAAATATGCATGGATCTCTCGGTATCATCAAGATAACATGGCATCAAAATCAGCTAAAACAGGGCTGAAATCAGCAACATCAGGACACCTACTTTGCATGCTTGTGCTAGTCACCACATAGATCACAAAAATACATGGCATACACCCCTGGAAAGATGACATGGCATATTTCAAAACACATGTAGGACTCAAATACATAGGATGCACCCATTAATCATGGCAAAAATAACAAAAGTGCAAGTTCTGTTAAGAAACAGAAACTAACATCACATAGCACACTTCCAACAGCATTTCGGGCATCAAGATGAGCTCAAATGAAAATGATGCAATGAGATGAAATGATCTACTCTTCGAGGCGAACATTTTGACATATAATACGCGCAAAATGGATCTACAGATGCAAAGATATACCACTTTGAAAATGCAACAAAAATCAATGAGATATAGGACTTAGAAGAAAAGGAGGGGAAAAAGAGGTCAACGGGTGCACGCCTCCCGAGGCCGGATCGGGCGCGGGATCTCGGCGCGCTGGCTCCCGGAGCCAGCGAGGAGGAAGGCGGTCGCCCGGGCGGGTCGGGCGCCCGGCCGGGGGCGGTGGCGGAGGCGGCAGTGGCGGCGGCCGGCCGGCCGGGCGGTGAGAAGGCGGAGCTCGCCGGGCGGCGCGGCGGCGAGGCCGCCGGAGGCAAGCTGGCCGGCGGCAGCGGCGCTGGAGGCCGGCGAGGAGGCGACCGAGCGGGCGCGGGCGGCGGCGCTGAGACCGGGCGGCGGCGCGGGGCGGCAGGTGGCGCTGGCGCTGCCAGCCGGCGGGCGGCGGCATGGGCGGCGGCGCGGACAGGTGGCGGCTCCTGGTTGGCGCGACGCTGCGGCGATTTTCGTCCAGCGGCGGCGGACACGTCCGTGGCGCGGGGGATTGTTTTAGGGTTTCGGGAAGGATGATCCGGTTGGAGGGGGGTTTGCTTAAATAGGCATAGAGGGAGCTAGGAGAGTCCAAATGAGGTGTAGTTTTCGCACACGATCGTGATCGAACGACGGAGAGCATGGAAGTGACTTAGGTGGGTTATTGGGCTGTTTTGAAGGGTGTTGGGCTGCAAATTAAAAGAGGCCTTTGCGAGAGTGCGGTTAACCGTTGGAGTACCAAACGAGCTCAAATGACCGAAACTTGACCGGTGGTCTGGGTGGTATACCAAGGCCACTAGACAAACCTCGGTCCATTTCGAGAAGGTTTAGTACCCGTACGGAAAAAGCGTAAAAGGACCGCCGGGGAGATAGGAGTGCGGATTGCAAAACGGACAACGGGAAAAAATGCTCGGAATCATGAGACGAACACGTATGCAAATGCGATGCACATGATGACATGATAAAAAATGCATGACATGGACAAAATGCAAAAAGGAGAAAAACCCAACCACGGAGGGAACATCATATATCAAAGCCGAAAATGGCAAGAGTTGGAGTTACAAATATGGAAAGTTACTTCCGGGGTGTTACACATTCCTTGGCAACTTGGGTTACGTCGGTTCCTGTACGCTTCGCTCATCCGGTGTGCCCTGAGAACGAGATATGTGCTGCTCCTATCGGGATTTGTCGGCACATCCGGGCGGCTTTGCTGGTCTTGTTTTATTACTGTCGAAATGTCTTGTAGCCGGGATTCCGAGACTGACCGGGTCTTCCCGGGGAGAAGGAATATCCTTCGTTGATCGCGAGAGCTTATCATGGGCTAAGTTGGGACACCCCTGCAGGGTTTGAACTTTCGAGAGCCGTGCCTGCGGTTATGTGGCAGATGGGAATTTTTTAATATCCGGTTGTAGTAAACTTGAAGTAAAATCTTCTAAAATACACCAACCGTGTGCGTAACCGTGAGTGTCTCTTTTCGGGGTTGATCGAGAGGAGAACACGGTTTCTGGGTTATGTCTGACGTAAGTAGGAGTTCAGGATCACTTCTTGATCATTACTAGTTGACGACCGTTCCTTTGTTTCTCTTCTTGCTCTCAATTGCGTATGTTAGCCACCATATATGCTTAGCCGCTGCTGCAATCTCACCACTTTACCCCCTTCCTTTCCCATTTAGCTTTGCTAGTCTTGATACCCATTGTGATGGGATTGCTGAGTCCTCGTGGCTCACAGATTACTACAACAACAGTTGCAGGTACAGGTTGTGCGATGATCATGATGTGAGAGCGATGTTTATCTTGTGTTGGAGTTCTTCTTCTTCTTCGTCGATCGGGGGATAGGTTCCAGGTCGGCAGCCTGGGCTAGCAGGGTGGATATTGTTTGAGTTTCTGTTTATGTTTCATCCGTAGTCGGATGTTGATATTGTATAGGATGTGATGTTGTATTCGTGTGGCATTGTATGTTATGTATGTATCCCCATCTATTATGTAATGTTGATGTAATGATATCCACCTTGCAAAAGCGTCTTCAAGATGCGCTTCTATCCTTGGTGGGACCTTCGAGTTCCTTTAGGATAGGGTCGCATCTTGGGCGTGACAAGTTGGTATCAGAGCCTCGACCGACCATAGGAGCCCCCTTGCTTGTTGGCCGTTGTTGAGTCTAGAAGAAAACTATTTTGAGTCTTAAGATTATATATATCGGAGAGTAGGATTCTTTTTACTCCTCAGTCCTTTTGTCGCTCTGGTGAGGTCTCCTGACGTAGAAGTTTTGTCTCTTCTCTCCTCAAATTTCACTAATTTTTTTAGGATCACGCGGGTATCTTGGAATCGTTCCGATGGTTTTGTGACGAGAACATTGTTCTTGGTGCCTCCTGACATTTAGGGGTTGTGGCAGTGTCCCGGGGAGTTGAGCTCCGAGGTGTTGTCGTCACAATTTTATCGTTGCAGTTCTGGAATACCTGAGTTTTGCCGACATCGAAAATCTCTTTTATGCAGTTGTTGGTGAGATAACCTCGACGCCACCCAGGATCGGGAGTTCGGGAGTATTGCCATAACTCGTATAACGGATGCTTTTCGAAGGTTGAGGTACACGATTTCCGGAGCTTTCTTGGTTATGTGTTGACGGATGGATACAACTGGATCTAGGTATTGTTAGTTTGGGTGATATATTTTGTGTCCCCTGTATCCCCAACACCAGATTGCATAACCAGAAAGTTTCGGGAGTTTATAGGTGGGAATTCAAGTAGCTCCTAGAATATCTTTCCGACAGATACATGATATGAGATTGGGTAAATCTCTATCATATGTATTTGTTCCGGTTTATTCTGCAAGCCAAATCCTTTGTTTTGTTTTATTTGTGGTATTCGAGTTGCTTCAATGTCAAGTGTTGATTCCATACCTTTCAAGCGGTGTTCTCATATTGCTATGTGAATACTAATCCTTCTTATCATCGAGGTCGCCATGTTAATTCTTTTCCCAACCGGCGTGCTTCTCTTCAAGTGGATCCGATCATTTCAACATTTGCGAGATCAATTCTAAGTTTTCTCAACGGTGTTTGTTTCATCCGTCCCAAGTTGTCTTTGTTTTCCCGCCCTCCCACCCTTTTTCTTCAAGGACTCAGATTTCCTAATCAAGTATCCATCTTATAGATGGGAAGTCTCTCCATTCTTTTTTGTCAATGTTCTTATCCGGTGATTCTCAGGAAGATACTAACGGAGCCTTAACTTCATCATTATTTGTTCTCTTTCTTCTCCAGTGGATTAATTTCAAGCTTTGTCAATCATATTTTTTTCCTCGTCTCAAATGTTTTTCTCGTACCGGTGCACCTCTTAATCATCCACTTCTCGCTATTCAATTGTTCCAGAGTGATGAAGATATCTCAGAAGATTCAAGTTTCCATTCTCAATTCACTCAAGTTCTATTGAGGATGCCATCTCATTCAAGCCATTTAATTCAACCGGTGCAACCTCTCTTTAAAATTGTTCAACTGTGTTTTCTTTCGAGTGGGCCCTAACCCACAGGTCTTTTCCCAGGATCTTACCTGACTCTTCTAATTTTCCCGGAGCTATTCTCAAATTCATTTCAAAGTTTGACGTAAGAATGAATTTTCATCAGTCACATGCCTTCTCCAAGGTCGCTTTCAAACTCTTTTCATCTTTGGCCCTTTCCTCTTTTAATCCTTCCGGAGTTCTCAACAATTTGGTGGTGTTTCTCCTTGTCATTCTCAACATTTGAAGACCGAAGAAGAGTTTCTCTTAAATCTTGCTCCATGCTCTTCAAGATTCATGGTTCTAGCTTGATGCCATCCTCTCATAATTGTTTTCGATTGTGGGAATTCTTTTCACCCATCCGGAGCATTTCATGAGTTGTTTCCATTTCTTTCCTCCGAAGGCCATCATGTCATAATTCTTCATTCTCAGCGTGTAGCTATCGTTCTCAAAATCTTAATGGTGAATCGTTCAAATATCCTCTAATCAGTTCATGATCTCTTCATTCTCTTGTATCTAAATTCTCTCAAGCATCTTCATTCGTTTTCCAATTCTTCCTGGTGAATTGTGCCTTTTCTACGTTCATTTTCAATTCTTATGGTGGTTCGTTCAAGATTTCACTTCCTTCGTTATCATATTGATTCATTCGTTGTTTCCAAATTCCACCGGTGGTTCCATCAATACCTTCTCAAGTGTACGCTATGTCTCTCTTAATCCTTTCTATGGGAATAAGTAGTATGCCAAATCCGTTGCTTGTCATCAATCTAAATTGGTGAAGGATAAGCATAACATAATTCTTGTTCTTGTTTCATCCAAGTGTTTAATCCCTCCCTTCGGAGTTTGTTCATGATGAAGTAATTCTTGGTTCTAGTGTTTCATCTTTTCTTTTACGGAGTTCCATTTTTTTCGCATTATCTCGTCGGGAAGCTCCATCTAAATCATCGCAAGGCTTCACCTTGTTTTTTCAACTTCTCTTTCTTTTTATCATCCTTTTATTACCGGAGTTCTTCATGGAGGCTCTACATGGTGGTTCGTCAAGGATTGTTTTCTCTCTTCAATTGTTCTTCAAGATTTCTCTCGAAGTTATGATCCGCCAAGCTATACTCTAAGATAAACATGGTGCTCAACACATGTTTTGTTTCGAGGAGTTCAAGCATTCTTCATCTTGCATTCCAAAGTGCAATTCCTTCTATCTTATCTTTTGAGATGGGGTTATGTCATCCTCGACAATTTCTCTTCATGTTTCAGGATTCACAAGTTGCCAAGAAGGAGATATTTTAAAACCATCATTTTCTCTTCGATCATGAGTTGTTTCAACCCATCATAATTTCTTCGTTGAGGTATCTTGATATAGATTTCACCTAAAAGCCTTCCATTGGGAATGTTGCTATTTGTGGTGCTTATCAATGATCCAAGTTTATCTCTCTATCCTCTCGGCGAAAGAAGTTTTTCATCTCTTCTTTGATCTCAAACAAACAATTGTTTTTCGTTAGTGGCATAATTTAACCTCAAGTGTTGAGATGTTTCCATAAGCCCACTGCAAGCTTATTCTTTTCGTTGTTGGTTTTCCAACAACTCCGTTATAACCTTCTTGGAAGGGTGCTTTCGAAGCTCATTTGTGGCAGAAGTTGGCATTTTATTCTCCATTCTATTATTCCAATGATCTATCTTCTATTATTTCTTCCAGAGGCATTGTGATGTTGCTCTCTTCACCCATCACCTCGTTTTGTCAAGATCATGTTATTTTCTTACTTATCCATTTAACCGGAGTGTTGTGTCATCTCTTAAAGTTCTTTTCATCTTATCAAGTTTCCTTCTTCTTCCAATCGGAGTGCTGTCAAAATTATATCAATCTTATTCCTGCTCTATCTAGTTTTAACCGGAGTGGTTTCAATATCTATCTTATCACTAAACCTCTTGGTCCCCGTCGTATCCCTTGTTCCTCTTTTCTAACGGAGTGTTTTCAACTTTGCTCATCTTTGTTGTTTTCTTTCTTTCATTTTGCTCAACATCTCAAGGTTCATGGTTTCACTCGTTTGTCGAAGAAGCAACTTAGTTTTACCTCTTATCTTCCTCTTTCTTTTCCCTCCGGTGCCATCCTAGATCTCGGGACGAGATCCTCTCATAGTGGTGGAGTGTTGTAACGCCCCGGATACAACTTTCCATATTCGTAACTCCAACTCTTGCCTTTTCCGGAGATGCGATATATTATTTCCTTCGTGGTTGGGTTTTTGTCTTCGTTTTGCTTTTTGTTCATGTCATGCATTCATCATTGCATCTTTTGCATTGCATCATGTCATCATGCAACCCTTTTTAAAACTCAACTAAATAAATCGAGTGGATCCTCGGTCCATTTAAATTGAGGGATATTTACAATGGTGATTTCTCTTTATAACATATCCTCCCATATTAGGGAGCTATATTAAAAATATTCCATTAACTTTGGAATTAACCATAACACACTTGCAAAAATAAATCCCAATGCCTTTGTTATCATAATTCTTGGTCTCTAACTTTGCCATATATCATTTCATCATTTTTCCAAGCTCCACCAAAAATCTGAACATTTTTGGACCTTCCAAACCCCCACTCCCTATTTAAACTCTTTTGATTGTAATTCAAATGAGGTTGTATTCAAACCCTTCGACACGTCTCTTTGCAATTTTTTTGGATCAAGACCATTTTGGTGAGCCCAGGAAAATTATCCGCGTGTCCAACATCTTCCCCTAACCTCCCTTTCTTTTCCTTCTTATCTCTGTTTTCTTTTAATTTTCTTTAGAGTGAGAGAGAGAAGAGAGCCCAGCAGCCAGGCCAAGCCTGCTTCCTCCGCTGCCCAAGGCCCACCCCCCTCCTAACCCTAGCCCGATCGATCCTCTGCCGATCCTCGAGCGCCACCAGGAGCCCGATCCCATCGCTCGATCCCCATCTCCCTCGCAGCCTCACTCTCCCGATCCCATCGCCCCTCCTCTCGATCCCCTCTCCCCATCGTCCTCCTCCTCCGCTACCACACGCAGAGAGGAGTAGAGCACCGCGCCCGGCCTCCGCAACACCACCGGGGCGGCCAACTCCGGTGGCCCTTCGTCGTCTGCGCCCGTGCCCCCCCCCCCTCTGCCTCCTCCTCGTCGCCGGAGTCCAGTCGCTGCGACCAGGAGCGCCGTCGCCCTCGACCCACCTCACCGTCGTCCATGGCCACGCCTTCGCCAAGTGCCAGCGCAGGCTCGCCGCATCCTGCCGTTCTCCGTCGTTGCCGGACCCGCGCTGTCCTCTGCTTCCTCTACGGCGACCAGGGGTCACCTCGCCCGCGCGTCTCCTCCACCAGCAGCCTGCAACGCCCGAGGGGAGCCGAGCTCCTCCCCGTCCCCATGGTGGTTGCTTCCCTGCAGCTGGCGTCCAAGTCCCGCGCCCCATGACCTCTTTGCATCTCGCGCTGCTGCTCTGCCTCGCCATCCTCCTTCCACGCCCAAGCTCCACCCGCGATCCGTAGGCTGTCCTCCCCTGCCTTCATTGCCAATCTTGAGAGCCACAGCTACGGCTTGTCCTCTGCCGCTGGTTTCGTGCACCTCCGCTGCCGGTTGCATGGACGCCAAGATCCCTTTCGATTTGCCAAGACGCGGCAACCAGGAACGCCCAAGGACGCCTTCGTGGATTTCGCCAAGTTCACCGGATGCCTAGTAAGACTACAGGACCGGAACGCCAAGTACATGGATACGCCAAGTTCTGCTTCGAACGTGTACGACTACACCCGGTGATGCGACAAGTACCCCGACACCGTGTACATCTACACCGCCAAGACCGGACCAACAAGTACCTCGATGTCGTGTGTACCACTACCGTCGCCCCGAAGACGTTGGATTCTTCAAGTACCTCCCTAAAAACAACGTGTACCACTACTTCCCCTACGACCCGTGAACGACTACTTCCCTCGACATTTTGAACCGCCACGAAATGCACGCTTCGAAGGTATAACCGCCGAAACGACCGCCGTGGACCGATTGCATGTGTTGTATGAGATGTACTGTTTGCACCGTGTCTGAATTGTCACTTGTTTCCATGCCACTAACCCGTGGGAACCCGGTAGTCGGGAGCACCCCACCATCTCTAGCATGTTCCACACATCCGCACGCTTCCTTTTACACCGGTATCTCCCTGAGCTACCGGAACCGATATGTTGCCGTGGCACCATTTTCGGATTCATCGCCGTGGCACCCTTTTCCTTCTGCCATAGCGACAAATGCCTCGTATCATGCTCATGTCAACATTTTCATAAAATTTCTTAAAACTTGCATATGTCATTCGCATCATGATAACAACATTTAAAATGTTTAAAATTGTGTTTGCATTAAAATGCTATATGCATGTGGGGATTTTCCGGAATTGTTGTTTGTTGTTCCGGCCTCATTTAAATTTGCCTAAATAGTTAGTTTATTTATGCTTCACCTCTTGCCATGTTTAACAACATTTAACATTGTTTGGTAGCTTAAACGAGATTAAACTAAATATGTCGATGTGGTGTTTTGTCAATATGCAACTCGTTGCATATTGAGCTCCACTTAACTTGTAGCATTGTTTGTTGCACTTTGCCATGCCATGCCTCATTAAACCGGACATGCATCATCCTTGGTTGTGCATCATGCCATGTTTATGTGATGGTTGTTTACTATGTTGTTTGCTTCTTTCCGGTTTGCTTCTCTCGCTAGCTTCGGTTTCGTTCGGAGTTGTGAGGATTCGCTTCGACTACGTTCATGGACTCGTTCTTCTTCCTTGCGGATTTCAGGCAAGATGACCGTCACCTTGGATCTCATTACTATCATTTCTATGCTAGTTGCTTCGTTCTATCGCTTTGCTGCGTTACCTACCACTTGCTGCTCAAGCCTCCCAAATTGCCATGAACCTCTAACCTTTGTCACCCTTCCTAGCAAACCGTTGTTTGGCTATGTCATTATACTCAGCCCAGCCCTCTTATAGCGCTGCTAGTTGCAGGTGAAGATGAAGATTGCTCCATGTTGGATTATGTTTATGTTGGGATATCACAATATCTCTTATATTTAATGCATCTATATACTTGGTAAAGGGTGGAAGGCTCGGCCTTATGCCTGGTGTTTTATTCCACTCTTGCCGCCCTAGTTTCCGTCATATCGGTATTATGTTCCCGGATTTTGCGTCCCTAACGCGGTTGGCTGATTTATGGGACCCCCTTGACAGTTCGCTTTGAATAAGACTCCTCCAGCAAGGCCCAACCTTGGTTTTCCATTTGCCTCACCACCACCTACTTTTACCTTGGGAGTCGCGCTCTCGAGGGTCATCTTTATTTACCCCCCGGCCAGTGCTCCTCCGAGTGTTGGTCCAAACTAGAGCACCGTGCGGGACCATTCCTTGGCAACTTGGGTTACGTCGGTTCCTGTACGCTTCGCTCATCCGGTGTGCCCTGAGAACGAGATATGTGCAGCTCCTATCGGGATTTGTCGGCACATCCGGGCGGCTTTGCTGGTCTTGTTTTATTACTGTCGAAATGTCTTGTAGCCGGGATTCCGAGACTGATCGGGTCTTCCCGGGGAGAAGGAATATCCTTCGTTGATCGCGAGAGCTTATCATGGGCTAAGTTGGGACACCCCTGCAGGGTTTGAACTTTCGAGAGCCGTGCCCGCAGTTATGTGGCAGATGGGAATTTGTTAATATCCGATTGTAGTAAACTTGAAGTAAACTCTTCTAAAATACACCAACCGTGTGCGTAACCGTGAGTGTCTCTTTTCGGGGTTGATCGAGAGGAGAACACGGTTTCTGGGTTATGTCTGACGTAAGTAGGAGTTCAGGATCACTTCTTGATCATTACTAGTTGACGACCGTTCCTTTGTTTCTCTTCTCGCTCTCAGTTGCGTATGTTAGCCACCATATATGCTTAGCCGCTGCTGCAACATCACCACTTTACCCCCTTCCTTTCCCATTTAGCTTTGCTAGTCTTGATACCCATTGTGATGGGATTGCTGAGTCCTCGTGGCTCACAGATTACTACAACAACAGTTGCAGGTACAGGTTGTGCGATGATCATGACGTGAGAGCGATGTTTATCTTGTGTTGGAGTTCTTCTTCTTCTTCGTCGATCAGGGGATAGGTTCCAGGTCGGCAGCCTGGGCTAGCAGGGTGGATATTGTTTGAGTTTCTGTTTATGTTTCATCCGTAGTCGGATGTTGATCTTGTATATGATGTGATGTTGTATTCGTGTGGCATTGAATGTTATGTATGTATCCCCATCTATTATGTAATGTTGATGTAATGATATCCACCTTGCAAAATCGTCTTGAAGATGCGCTTCTATCCTTGGTGGGACCTTCGAGTTCCTTTAGGATAGGGTCGCATCTTGGGCGTGACAGAAACCAACAATGGCAAGCACCCGACCGCAGTGGTGCGATCAGGGTGGTCCTCAGTGTCAAAGATGATAGGTGTCTGGACCACTTCAATGCCTTTGGGCATCAAACACGGCTCTCTGCTGTGATCTCTCGCCCACCGCTTAAGCCGGCGGTGAGAAGTATGCAGCGAGCGCGCCGTCGGCGACATGGCCTCTGTAGCTTTCTGAAACTCTTGGTCGCCGGATTCGTCGTCTTCTTCGTGATCGTCGTCTTCTGGCTTTCTGTCACGGCCCCGGGCGGGCCTCTCCTGTTGCTTGTCCTTGTCGCGACGGCCCGCCTAGCCGTCACACTTCTTGCCGGACCCCTCAGCACCGTCTGGGCCCTTCTCCTTCTCTCGCCTCTCATACTCAGCCCTCTACTTTTCAGCGAGGAGCTCAACCTGTCGGCAGTCCTGGAGAGCATGGCCTGTGGTGCGATGGATCTTGCAGTATCGCTTGTCGGAGTTTCCTGGCTTCTCGGCAGCCGCCAAGGCCCGGCAGGCGACGCATCGGGCAACCTCCTTGCCGGGGTCATCTACCTTGGTTTTCTTGGTGGAGCCGGTGTCATCAGATCCCTCGACGGCAAGCACGGCTTTTCCTTTGCGCTTCCTGTTGCGGCGCCGGCCTTTCTTCGCCGGGGCGGCAATATCCTCATCTGAGGAGTCGGTTTCCACGCCGGCGTCTTCGCCGGGGTACTTCCTTCCCTCCTCAGCCTAGGCACATTTGTCAGCAAGAACATAGAGTTCCGCTACATCTCTCACCTTGTTCATTGCCAGCTCTTCGGGCATCTTGCGGTTACGCACGTTCTGATGGAACGCGTTGATGATGGCGGCAGGGTGAACATCAGGGATATTGTACTGTACCCAGCTGAACCTCTGAATATACTTGCGGAGACTCTCGCCTCCCTTCTGGGGAATGACGTGCAGGTCACTTGCTTGGCCATGGGCTTGGTGGCCTCCGAAGAAGGCGCCGCATTTAACTCATGGCACAAATCGACCAGAGGAAATAGAGTCTACCGGCAAGTGCATCAACCACGACATGGCGTTGGGTTTAAGAGCCAACGGAAGTAATTGCAGCACCTTATCGTCGCGGGCTCCGCAGCTTGCATCGTGATGGTGTAGACGCCGAGAACTCGGACGGTTGGGTCTTGCCACCGCATTTCTCGCCCACATCGGGTTTAAAGGTGCGGTCGTGGGCCCTCGAACTGCCGCAGCTCACGGTAAAACCCGGGCAGCCTACCTCGTAGGGTAAGCCTCCAGGGCTCCCCGGTGCCGGGTGGCTCACAGCAGGCCCTGCTCGCCTGTCTGATTGGTGGCGCGCTCCGTGTCGGCGCTCGATAGTGGTTCAAGCGTCTTCATGTTCTCGTTCCCGAAGAACTTGGCACTGGTCACGGTGGGCCCGCGGGTCGGACGATGCTACGGAGATCTCGTCGCCCGTAACATTGGGACGGGCGAGCGTCCGCGGTACCGGGTGAGGAGGGGGCGAGTGCACGGTGGTTGCAGCGTCGCCGGCTCTCCCCCACTGGTGCGTGGAACTCCGTTGGAGCATCGACCCGGGGGCTCCACCGGACCTGGTCCGTCTTTGTTGGCCACCGCAACAAGGCTTCGGATTGTGGCTCTCCATTCGTCGAGTTTCCCCGTAGTGGGAGGAAAATCGAGGAGCAATTGTGCGCGTGCCAGGGCTTCCGCTGGCGTTGGTGGCAGCGAAACCTGCGCGGATCATGACGCGCTTCGACTTCTGACCATGTCAGAAGGAGCTATATCACAACCCCGCGGTCGCACGCCACCTCCTCCAGCGCCTCGGTGAGCGGGCAGGTCTTCTGAATCCCAGGAGTGGCGCTCGGGGCTCTTTCCGCGGCGACGACCGGGGTCCTCGGCGTGATTACGCCGTTCATCGCGTGTCGCTTGAGAAGAACGCGCCGTCGGCGCGGGCGTGGGAGTCTGGGAAGCCCTCGCGTCGCCCGCGAGCGGGGTGGCAGCGATCTTGAAAAGCCCCGCGCCACTCGCGGAGAGCCTGGCTCCATCTTTGGATTTGGCGGCGTGCAGCCCGTTGCCAGGCGCACGAACATCGCCGCCTCCCAAACTTCGGCTGCTGGGACGGTGTTGGCGTTCGCGAACGGCGCCCCTGGTCCTTTCTGCGACCGATCCGCTGCTCGCCCGCGTTGGGACGGGATGCCCGGCTTCCGACGGGCCTACCGCCACCGTCGTCTTCTTCTTGGGCGCCATGACGACGAAGAAGCGTCGAACTAACTGCTAGAGCCGATTCCCACAACTGCGCCCCCTACCTGGCGCGCCAAAGATGTCGGTGCGGGGACGACACCTATGGGATCACAAGAATCCCTACTACGGTTATGGGCGCTGGGTGCGTGACAAGTGCGGATCAAACAGATAGCACACGGGTTCTTTTATCCAGGTTCGGGCCGCGAGATGCGTAAAACCCTACTCCTGCTTTGGTGGTTAGCTTATTTGTGTTCTTCAGCTAGCTATGGGGCGTGAAGAGCTCCAAAAAGCCGAATCCCCCTCCTGGTCGCCTTGGGCCTCCTTTTATAGGGAAAGGGGTTGCCACGATGGCATCTGTGGAGGTGGACAGGGTACAGCCATACGAGTTTATCCCTCGCATTACATGACAAGGCGCCATAAATGCGTCTTGCTTAGGTGTCCTTGCTTTACCGGGGACGGAGGAGAGCCTAGTCTCGTCCACCGCCGCTTCCCTTCGCGTTGACATGCGCCCTGGCCAGCGGTGCCTGTGGTGCCATGTAGGCAGGCAGGCAGCTGAGGTGGCGCCGCGGTGGGTCTCCATGAAGGTTCGCTTGCCGCCACGCAGGTGCCTGCCCAACTGGTTGGGTTGGCAGCTGCATGATGGAGGCTCGATTGGTGCGAGCCCAACGGTGGCCCTACGGGTGTCCTTGGGAAGGGTCTTGCCGCATCCTCGGCAAGGGCCTTGCCGGGGCCCCGACAAGGGTCTTGCCGCGGCGCCTGCTGTCATCCCCAGCAAGGCTCTTGCCGGGGGCCACGTGGTCCTCCTTGGCTGGGATCCCGCCAAGGGTCGTAGTCTTCTGTAGTGTGTATGTGATCTTGAATGTCTTCACAAAGATCTGCATGCCACCACGGGGATCTCTCCCGAATCCTTTGCCCCATGGGGGCAGTGGACTCAAGGGTGATCCGCTCCGTAGGCGTAGGACGAGTCACCCCGGTAAGGGCCTTGCTGGGTTTGCTAAAACCGCACCCCGGCAAGGATCTTGTCGGGGGAGTTCGCTTCGTCCCCTTTTGCTCTTTGTGGTCTTGGTCTTGGTATCGTCCTGTTTCTCTTGAACGCCGACCTTACCTTGGCTCACCTCCCTCGCCTTGCTTAGTGTGGCGGCGCACGCGGCTCAGACTGCCCGTGCACAGTTAAAAGGTGTACCCTTCTTTCTGTACACCGACAGTGCCTCGAGTTCCTGTTTCCTTTACAGGTAATCATATGTCAATCGTTCGTGGTCAGCTGAGAGAAAATCATGATGAGTTGATAGTTCATCCATTCGTGACTCGAGAGCAGAATACTCTTCGGTCAATGACTGATTTTTCTCCATCTCCTCAACCAACAACCCTTCAGATTTCCTGAGAGTTTTTTGAATTTTCTCAAGAGAGTTTTGTTGGATATTTGCAACTTTGATCAACTTAGCATGGTCATCCTCATTAGAAGAATATTGATCACTAGAGTGAACCTTGTGATGTTTGGAGGATACCTTTTCTTTCGAGGCTTTGGCCATGAAGCAGTAGGTAGGAGATTCATTGTCGCTTGGCGTGTTCCCGAAGAAATTTGTCGCGGGAGCGGAGGCGCGTGCTATGCCAGCCATGCCCGAGTCGGAATCCTCATCGGATTCATTCTCTTCTTTGGAGGCAGACGATTCTTGTTCTCCAGAATCTATCTCCTTGCCAATGTACGCCTTGGACTTGCGAGAAGTATTCTTGTGGTTGGAGGAGGGCTTGGAAGGGTTCCTCGATGAAGATCTTGTCGAAGATTTAGAAGTAGAGATGTCCTTCTTCTTGAAGAATTTCTTCATTTTCTTTTCTTCATCAGAGTCGTAGTTCTTGCTCTTTCTTTTACCTCGATGGTTTACTGAATCATATCTCCCACTAGCATGGATTTCAGCTTCCCAGAGAGGGTTGTACGAAATGAAGTGTCCATGATTTTTGCACTTGAAACAGGTGTATTCTCCGGTAGGTTTTGATGAAGATTTTGAAACCCCAGAGTTGCTTGAACTTGTTTTCTGGAACTGGCTCTTCTTGTGGAAACGTTGGAATCTTTTTGTGATCAGTGCGAGATCTTTGCTGAGTCGTTCTGGGTCATCTGAAACTTCTTCGGCATTTCCATCGGAGGAAGAATCAGCCACAGCCTTGAGTGCATCATTTTTGCGTTGAGTTGAGCCATATAAATATATTTTCTCTTCTTCTTGTTCCTCGCGAGTGTTCAGTCTTTCCATGATATCAGCAAAGTCGAGGTGCTTGAAGTCAGCTCGTGCACGTATCATCAGAACAAGTGTGTCAAAGGAACTGTCAAGAGATCGAAGCAGTTTCTTTATGGCCTCATGATCAGTGATGTCTTTGGCACCGAGACCTTGAAGTTCATTTGCTATGTCATTGAGACGGTCAAAGGTTTGTTGGCATGTTTCATTTCCAATGCACTTGAAGCGATTGAATTTCGCTCTCAGCATATCAATTCGAGCTTCTTTCTGAGTTGAGACTCCTTCATTGATCTTCTCGAGGACATCCCATAATTCCTTCATGGTTTCACACTGGCGATATTGAAGAAATTGTGCTCGATTGAGATGGTCGCCAATCTCATCTTTAGCTTGAGCATCCAGCTGAATGAGCTTTTTCTCTTCATCGGAAGGGGCTTGAGGTACAACAATGTTGAGCCCAAATTGCACCACATTCCACATGTCATCATCTATTGCTCGGAGACGGATCTTCATCTTCTCCTTCCAGAAGGGGTAGTCCATCCCATCGAATATGGGAATCTTCATATGCGACTTGTAGTTCACTGAAAATATACTTAAACTCCAAAGTCGTTAGACTAAAATGAGGGGAGACAAGGAGTACCTTGTGAGGGAGTCCTGGATTAGGGGGTCCTCGGGTGTACGGGCTATGTGATATGGGCCGGACTGATGGGCCGTGAAGATAAAAGGCAGAAGACCTTCCCCTGTGTCCGGATAGGACTCTCCTATGCGCGGGTGGCAAGATTGGTGTCCCGATATGTACTTTCCTTCCTCTAGAAACCGACTCTGTACAACCCTAGGCCCCACCTGTGTGTATATAAACCGGAGGGTTTAGTCCGTAGAGGCTATCAGAATTCACATAGGCTAGAAAGCTAGGGTTTAGCCATTACGATCTCGAGGTAGATCAACTCTTGTAACCCCTATACTCATCAAAGACAATCAAGCAGGATGTAGCGTTTTACCTCCATTAAGAGGGCCCGAACCTGGGTAAACATCGTGTTCCCTTTGTCTCCTGTTATCTTTGATCCTCGGACGCACGGTTCAGGGCCCCTACCCGAGATCGGCTGGTTTTGACACCGACAATGGTGCTTTCATTGAGAGTTCCACTATGTCGTCGGCAGAAGGTTCGATGGCTCGTTCGATCATCGACAATGATGCCGTTTTCGGGGAAACTTTTCTCCCTAGTCAACTTTTCGTGTTTGGTGGCTTCGCTCTGCGTGCCTTGAACAGATCGATAGCTATGCCCCTGGTCATCAGATCTGGTTCGGAAGCCTGAACTATGTCGCTGATATCCGGGAAGACTTGATCTTCGAAGGGTTCACGACCTTGCTCGCTATTCCTCATCTGCAAGAAGGAAGCCCGTCGGATCGACCATCAGGCACCGTTCAAGGATCAACTATCGTTCCTGCCCTGGCCTTAGATCCAGAGCAGACAACCTTGTCTGAAGATGGGAGTATTAACCCCACCGGACCCCCCTACTACGGAGACCCAAAGGCGGCCATATTATCGGCGGACCAGAACTCAAACAGGGTTCTCCCTATCATCAGAAAGCCGAACTCACCTCTGGATGTCAAATCCGAGCTCTTGAGGTCGACATCCATTGGGCATGGCCAAGCAGCTTCCATCAGGCCCGGCCCCGCGGATCCTCAGCCATCGGTCCAGTTTTCACTTCTAAATGAAGCTCTGGACTGAATGCGATCTCTCGCCATCACCGAAGCGTCGCTTCTGGACTACGCCCAGCCTGAACTAGGGGCTGAGTGCGTGGAATCTTGCGCCCCACCCACCACCCACTTGGTAGCCACCATCGAGGACTTAACCGACATGCTAGACTACGCCTGCGAAGACATCGACGGTATGGACGACGATGCCGAAGCCGACCCAGGCCAAAATCCGCCTATCACCGGGCATTGGACGACCACCTCTACATATGACGTGTATATGGTAGATACACCTAAAAAGGACGACGACGACAGCAGGCAAGACCCGAATGAGGACAAGCCTGTCGAAGCATCATCAAAGCGCCAACGTCAGCGGCGCCGCTCAAAATCGCATAGTGAAAAGGAAAGCAATACCGACACCGGAGATAACAAAACTCTGCATGACGCCGAAGACCCTGAAGACCCCGTCGAGCCTGTATCCGAGCAGGATGAATGGGAGGAGGGACAAGTTAACCCCGACGAACCTGTCGGGAATGATGATTCGGAAGATAGCAACTATCTACCGATCTCCGAGGAGGATGTCAGCCTCGGCAACGAAAACTTCATCATGCCAGAGGAACCCCTCGAGCAAGAGCACTTCAAGCGATAGCTAATCGCCACTGCTAGGAGCCTAAAGAAGAAACAGCAACAGCTTCAAGCCGAACAGGATATGCTCAACGACAGATGGACCAACGTCCTGGCTGCCGAAGAATACGACCTTGAGCGCCCAACAAAGAGTTATACGAAACATAGGCTACTACCTCAATTCGACGACTAGGCCCTTGAGAAAATATCATCAAGATATAATCACGCTGACGAACCAGACCAACCACCACGTGGACGGGCCAAAGCGGCTGCTTATGTCGAACACTAGCCAGCGCCGTCGTGGCAAAGAGGTAGCGGCTCCGGGCTACACCTACAACTTATGTCAGGACCTGGACAATAGAGCCGGTCAGACTAGATCAATCTACGGATCAATGGGACGTGCTCCAACAAGAGACGTTGGCCATCAAGCTTGGCGTGATAAGCATAATCAAACCCAGGCCAAAAACCGAACACGGATGTCATCGGAACTCCGTCGTGACGTTGCCCAATACAGAGGCGCCGCACACCCCTTGTACTTTACCGATGAGGTGATGCAGCACCAGCTTCCAAGAGGGTTTAAACCCGTAAACATTGAAGAATACAATGGAACGACGGATCCCGCTGTATGGATTGAAGACTTTCTTCTCCATATTCATATGGCTCGCGGCGATGACCTCCATGCCATTAAATACCTCCCCTAAAGCTAAAGGGACCAGTACGGCACTGGTTGTCACATAAGCAACCCGGAGAGTCAGCCAGTAAACTCTGGACGTGGTTCTTAATTAAAAAGAACCAAATCATCGACTGCCCAGATGCCGAAGCCCTAGTGGCCTTTAAACATAGCGTCCGCGACGAATGGCTCGCCCGACACCTCGGTCAGGAAAAGCCGAATTATATGGCAGCTCTTACCGCACTCATGACCCATTTCTGCATGGGAGAAGATAGTTGGTTAGCTCATAGAAGCAACAGTACTAGCGACCCTGGCACCTCAGAAGCCAGGGATGGCAACGGAAGGCCACGACGTAACAAACATAAGCGTTGGAACAACAATGAAGAAACTGAAGATACAGTGGTCAATGCCGGATTCAGTGGCTCTAAATCCGGTCAGTGGAAGAAGCAATTCAAAGGAAATAGGGACGATCCATCTAATTTGGACAAAATACTCGACCGGCCTTGCCAGATCCATGGCACCTGAGGGAGTTCCGGACTAGGGGGTGTCCGGATAGCCGAACTATCATCATCGGCCGGACTCCAAGACTATGAAGATACAAGATTGAAGACTTTGTCCCGTGTCCGGATGGGACTTTCCTTGGCGTGGAAGGCAAGCTTGGCGTCTGGATATGTAGATCTCCTACCATTGTAACCGACTCAGTAACCCTAACCCTATCCGGTGTATATATAAACCGGAGGGTTTTAGTCCGTGGGGCGAACAACAATCATACCATAGGCTAGCTTCTAGGGTTTAGCCTCTTTGATCTCGTGGTAGATCTACTCTTGTAACACACATCATCAATATTAATCTAGCAGGACGTGGGTTTTACCTCCATCGAGAGGGCCCGAACACAGGTAAAACATCGTGTCCCTTGTCTCCTGTTACCATCCGCCTAGGCGCACAGTTCGGGACCCCCTACGAGATCCGCGGTTTGACACCGACATTGGTGCTTTCATTGAGAGTTCCTGCGTATGTCGTCGCCGATAGGCCGATGGCTCCTTTGATCATCAACAATGACACGGTCGGGTGAGACTTTTCTCCCGGACAGATCTTCGTGTTCTGCGGCCGCTGCGGGCCAATTAACAGCCATCTGGAGCGGATCAGCTTCGCCCCAGCCATCAGTCAGATTTGGAAGCCTAAACTATCTGGCTGATATCCGCGGAGACTTGATCTTGACGGATTCGAGCCAGCCAAGCGCCGCCAGCCTGTCTCGATGGGCATGATCTAGCTCAGCAGCGAGCGGTGCCACTGTAGGCGCACGAGAATCCGCTCCGACCCTTAATCCGGGCGGATTCCCGATCGAGGACAGTGGTTGGTCACCACCTCGGGGCTTTAATCTCTCGGCGATCGGGCGAACTCCATCCTGTCGCTGCGAAGACCTCGAGTCGAGGTGTGGACTCCTATCCGGACTCCGAACCCTCCGCGCCCTTGCCGATCGAATCCGATTGGGCGCCCATTATGGAGTTCACGACCATGGACATCTTTCGGCACTTCGCCTTTTGGCGACATCCTGAATTCACTAAAATCTCTCTCTTTATCCGGAGAGCCCTGGCGGACTACGGTCGGGAAGGTTGGGATCTGGTCGACGAAGAAATTCGGCGCCCACCCACCACCCACTTGGTAGCCGCTGTCGGCGACCTAACCGACATGCTAGACTACGACTCCGAAGACATCGACGGTATGGGCGGCGATGCGGAGGCGACCAAGACCCAGCGCCTACGAGGGCACCGGAAGGCCACCTCGTCATCGACATATACATGGTGGACATCCCAAAAGATGGGAGCGGCGATGGAACAACGGAGGATGACCCTCCAAAAAGCAGCCCAAGCCGTCGTCGTGGCGCCGCTCTAAATCCGCCACAGCAAGAATGAAGATTCGGCACGGAGATAACAATACACCGGACAACACCGAAGACAATCCACTCCAGCAAGATCCATCGCAGGAGGATGAAGACGCCAGCCCTCAAGAGAGAGCGGCAGAAGAAGAGGTAGAGGATTATATGCCTCCCTCCGAAGACGAAACAAGCCTCGACGACAATGAATTCATCGTGCCTGAGAATCCCGTCGAACAAGAGCGTTTTAGACGCAGGCTTATGGCCACGGCGAACAGCCTAAAGAAAAAGCAGCAACGGCTTAGAGCTGATCAAGATCTGCTAGCCGACAGATGGACCGAAGTCCTCGCGGCCGAAGAGCATGAGCTCGAACGCCCCTCCAAAAGCTACCCTAAACGCAAGCTGCTCCCCCGAAGATTTGATAAACAACCGCACAGAAGGTAATATTTTAAATTAACAAGCGTTGGTTAGCGCATATGAACTAAGTTTTCATCGCACAGGATAACAAAATGTGAGTCTACTCAAATATTACATCTTTGGAGCACTCACCCGCAATAATACGAGCGCCCTTCAGCACACTCTTATAATACATCTCGGGCGTGCGATGCTCCTTGCCCTCGGGTGGCGGGTCCATCACGAGCTTCTGGGCATCCATCTTGCCCCAGTGCACCTTTGCGTGGGCAAGGGCCCGATGGGCACCCTCGATACAAGCGGAATGCTTGATAACTTCAAACCACGGGCACGCATCCATCAGCCGCCGCACCAGGCTGAAGTAGCTCCCAGGCATGGCCTCCTTAGGCCACAACTGAACTATGAGGCCCTTCATGGCCTGTTCGGCCGCCTTGTGGAGCTCGACCAGCTGCTTCAGCTGGTCGCTAAAGAAACACTGGATGTCCGGCCTCAGCATACTGAGACCAGAAGACCTTCTCCGTCGAGCTCCCCTCCTCGGCCCGGTAGAATGCGGCAGCATCGGACATGCTGCGAGGAAGATCTGCGAATGCCCCTGGAGAGCTCCGAATTCGGGTAAGCAACAGGTAATTAACACTCACATGCTTACTCTGCATGAAAAATGCCTTACCTGCTGCTATTTTCTTCACCGCCTCAATCTCCTGGAGGGCCTTGTAGGCTTCGGCCTTAGCGGTTTTGGCACTCTCAAGAGCCGTTGCAAGCTCAGACTCTCGAGTCTTCGAGTCACTCTCCAAGTTCTCATGTTTTTTCACGAGATCCTGGAGCTCTTGCCGTACCTCCGCCACCCGCGCCTCCTGCTTCTCTCGCTCGGTGAGTTCCGCGGCCGCATTACGCTCGGCCACGGCCACCGCCTCCTTCAGGGTCGCCACCTCGTTAGCGGCCCCTACAATAACCACGTTATCCTTGAGATTTTTCATGCAACCAAATCCTTTTCTGTAAGGTACAATTTTCATAAGGTATTACTCACCTTTTTTTCCTCGAGCTGCTTCTTGGCATGGCCGAGCTCGTTCTCGGACCGCTCGAGGTTTTTCTTCAAAGTATTGACCTCCGCATGATCCAAGGCGGAGGTCAAGACAGCCTGCAATCCCATATTGACATATTTTTATGACTCCTGCGTTTATCTTTCTAAAGATCCTCAGTCCGGCTTTTCCTTCCGAACACCGAACCGAGCATCAGGGGCTACTGTCTATGCGGTACCATTTTACATATATTGAAATTTCTTACCTCAAAGCCTGATAGAAGATCTGAGTAAGGCTTGGTCAGCCAGCTCTTGGCGGACTGAACTGTCCGGACCACCGCACTCATAACAGTGCGGTGCTCCTCCTCGATGGAGGCGCCATTGAGCGCCTCCAGTAAGCTATCCAGTGCCTCCGGTTGGACGAAGGACACTGGCGTCTTACCCTTCTTGCGAAGAGATCGCTTACCGGACTCCGGAACCACTTGAAGGTTCGGCATGAAGCCCGGACCAGGGTCGGGCTTAGAGCCCCGGGGTCTTGCCCCCACGCGCTCGAGTCCGGAGGTTGCCTTGTGGCACCTCTGCGCCACCTCCTCATGACCAAGCCCCTTTGGAGCCCCGCCGTGGCGTTGTCCGCAGCATGAGGCGAGGAGGCGGTCGAAGCGGCACTCTCCATTTCCGGCGAGCCCAGGACCCGCCGATGAATCGATTTAACTTCGCCTTTGGGCGGGCTGCACAATTGTTCGACATTAGAGAACACTCTGCGATAATGAAAAGCCACGGGTATCCGGACACTTACGATCTCGCCAGTATCTTGCCCTCGTGGGCCGATCCCCTCGTCATCGTCGACGTTGGTGGAGAAGTCCGGAGGAAGGGTTCTTCCTTCTGACCCTCCGGCCTCCCGGTTAGGGGCGGCCTTCCTTTTCCTCTCCTCCCCCGCTGGGGGAGAGGCTTCTTCTTCTTCCTCCTCATCTTCAAGAGAAGATTGTGCTTCAGAATCCGACAGCACCTGCCGTCGGGTGCTCCTTCGAGTTCCCGTAGCCTCCTTCTTGGCCTTCTTATCCGGCACTACATGGGGTGCCGGAGCCAGCAACCCCGTCAATCGGGCGTCCGCTGGGTCTTCTGGCAAAGGAGCCGGACAGTTAATCTGTCCGGACGTCTTCAGCCAGACCTGTCGAAGAATAGGGAGTTTTCAGATCCCACGTAGAGTCAATCTATGGAAAAGGAGTCCCGTAAAGGGTAAAATAACTTACCTCGCTGGCTTGACGCCGCGAGCTGTATCCGCGATCTTTGTTAGCGGATGCGGGGTTTCGACGCCCTTGAACAGCACCTTCCAGGCATCTTCGTACGTGGTATCGAAGAGCCGACTCAAGGTTCGGTGCTATGCCGGATCGAACTCCCACAAATTGAAGTCCCATTGTTGGCATGGGAGAGTCCGGCGGATGAGCATCACCTGGATTATGTCGACAAGCCTGCGATTCTTGTCCACTAGGTTCCGGACACATGTTTGGAGTCCGGATAGCTCGTCCGAATCCCCCCACTTCAGGCCCGTCTCTTTCCATGACGAGAGTCGTGTGGGGAATCCAGATCTGAATTCGGGGGCCGCCACCCATTCAGGGTCGCGTGGCTCGGTGATGTAGAACCACCCCGATTGCCACCCCTTTATTGTCTCCACAAAGGAGCCCTCGAGCCATAGAACTTTGGCCATCTTGCCGACCATGGAGCCTCCGCACTCCGCTTGGCTGCCCTTCACAACCTTCGGCTTGACACTGAAGGTCTTGAGCCACAAGCCGAAGTGGGGCTGGATGCAGAGAAAGCCTCGCGACACGCATTTATAAACGCCGAGACGTTGAGGACGAAATTGGGGCCAGGTCATGGAAGTCAGGCCGTAGTAGAACATGAGCCCCGGACAAATGGGTGAAGTGGAAAACCTAGTCCGCAGAGGAAGTGGGGAGAAATACCACCCTCTCATGGGGACTGGTTGGAATAAGCTGCCCAGCGTCGGGCAGCTTTGTCTTGTGATATCGCCCGGACAAGTATCCGGCCTCCCGCAGTCTTGTGATGTGCCCCTCTGTGACGGAGGAGGCCATCCAACTGCCTCCCGCGCCTAACATGGTTGGAGAAGGTTGAGGAGGAAAGTGCGGACTTGGGCGCTAGAGCTCGAGTGCACGGGAATGGATGAGCAAAGGAGGAAGAAGGTGTAGGTGAAAGGGTGGATCCTTATCCCCTTATATGGGCGGACAAAAACATGTGTCCCCACCGGCCTGGTAAAACTCGCTTATTTCCCAAGCGCCACAATCAATGGCGTGGTTGGGTTACCCACGTCCGTATTGATGGGAATCCCGGAATAAGGGGAACACGATCTCTGCCTCGACAAGACGTGCCAAGGAAACCGCTTCGCTATACGCGCTGAGGTGGAACAGTAAAAACAATTTGAATAAAGGCTTGGTAGTGGTGCGACGTCATGCCACAAAATATGTCAGCAGATTGATCTTGTGTAACATTATTCTCTCTACGGTGGTATGTGGAATTTATTTTTGCAGAGCCGGACACTATCCTGGTGTTCACAATCTTCTATAAATTATTTGGAGGAAGAACCCGCCTTGCAACGCCGAAGACAATATACGCGCCGGACTCATCGTCATTGAAGCCTGGTTCAGGGGCTACTGAGGGAGTTCCGGACTAGGGGGTGTCCGGATAGCCAAACTATCATCATCGGCCGGACTCCAAGACTATGAAGATACAAGATTGAAGACTTCGTCCCGTGTCCGGATGGGACTTTCCTTGGCGTGGAAGGCAAGATTGGCAATACGGATATGTAGATCTCCTACCATTGTAACCGACTCTGTGTAACCCTAACCCTATCCGGTGTGTATATAAACCGGAGGGTTTTAGTCCGTAGGACGAACAACAATCATACCATAGGCTAGCTTCTAGGGTTTAGCCTCTTTGATCTCGTGGTAGATCTACTCTTGTAACACACATCATAAATATTAATCTAGCAGGACGTAGGGTTTTACCTCCATCGAGAGGGCCCGAACCTGGGTAAAACATCGTGTCCCTTGTCTCCTGTTACCTTCCGCCTAGTCGCATAGTTCGGGACCCCCTACCCGAGATCCGCCGGTTTTGACACCGAAGCACCCCTGACAAGCCTGCAAATCATTCCAACAGAAACAGTTGGGTCTTTAAACTGGTCGGTAAGTTAAATGTCAAACATAAGGGGAAAGGGCCACCGAACACAGGGGACAGAACAAATTTCCCCTTGAGGTGAAAACAGTGAATATGATATATGTCATGCATATTCCCAAAAGGGAGCGCAAGCGCGCACTAAGGGACGCCTACGCCATAGAGCATGTCACCCCAAAATTCAACCCATGGTTGGTGCTACCTCTTGAGCATGCGTTGGTTTTCCCTTGAAGAGGAAAGGGTGATGCACCAAAGTAGCGTAAGTATTTCCCTCAATTTTTGAGAACCAAGGTATCAATCCAGTAGGAGACTACATGCAAGTCGCCTAGTACCTGCACAAATAAATAAGAACCTTGCAACCAATGCGATAAAGGGGTTGTCAATCCCTTCATGGCCACTTGCAAAAGTGAGATCTGATAAAGATAAGAAGATAAATATTTTTGGTATTTTTGTTGTATAGATTGGAAAATAAAGACTTCAAAATAAACGGCGACAGAAATAGCTAGTTGACGGAAAACTAATATGAGGTAAATAGACCCGGGGGCCATAGGTTTCACTAGTGGCTTCTCTCAAGATAGCATGTATTATGGTGGGTGAACAAATTACTGCCGAGAAATTGATAGAAAAGTGCATATTTATGATGATATCTAAGGCAATGATCATGAATATAGGCATCACGTCCTTGTCAAGTAGACCGAAACGATTCTGCTTCTACTACTATTACTCCACACATCGACCACTATCCAGCATGCATCTAGAGTATTAAGTTCATAAGAACGGAGTAACACATTAGGCAAGATGACATGATGTAGAGGGATAAACTCAAGAAATATGATATAAACCCCATTTTTTTTATCCTTGATGTCAACAATACAATACGTGCCTTGCAGCCCTTGCTGTCACTGGGAAAGGACACCACAAGATTGAACCGAAAGCTAAGCACTTCTCCCATTGCAAGAAAGATCAATCTAGTCGGCCAAACTAAACTGATAATTCGAAGAGACTTGCAAAGATATCAAATCATGCATATAAGAATTCAGAGAAGAATCAAATAGTATTCATAGATAATCAAGTTCATAAACCCAAAATTCATCGGATCTCGACAAACACGCCGCAAAAAGAGTTACGTCGAATAGATCTCCAAGAAGATCGAGGAGAACTTTGTATTGAGATCCAAAGAGAGAGAATAAGCCATCTAGCTAATAACTATGGACCCGAAGGTCTGTGGTAAACTACTCACACATCACCGGAGAAGCTATGGTGTTGATGTAGAAGCCCTCCATGATCGAATCCCCCTCCGGTAGATCGCCGGAAAAGGCCCCAAGATGGGATCTCATGGGTACAAAAGGTTGCGATGGTGGAAAAGGTGTTTCGTGGCTCTCCCCGATGGTTTCAAGGTATAAGAGTATATATAGGCGAAAGAAGTAGGTCGGTGGAGCTGCGAGGGGCCCACGAGGGTGGGGGGCCTGCCCTCGTGCCTCGTGGCTTCCTTGCTGCTTCCGTGACGTCCACTCCAAGTCTCCTGGATTGCGTTTGTTCCAAAAAAGATCCTCGCAAAGGTTTCATTCTGTTTGGATTCCGTTTGATATTCCTTTTCTGCGAAACATTGAAATAGGCAAAAAAAACAGCAATTTGCACTGGGCTTTCAGTTAATAGGATAGTCCCAAAAATAATATAAAAAGTTATATTAAAGCCCGTTAAACATCCAAAACAGATAATATAATAGCATGGAACAATAAAAAATTATAGATACGTTGGAGACGTATCAAGCATCCCCAAGCTTAATTCCTGCTCGTCCTCGAGTAGGTAAATGGTAAAACAAAACCTTTTATGTGGAATGCTACCTAACATAATTTTTCAATGTAATTCTCTTTATTGTGGCATGAATGATTAGATCCAAAAGATTCTAGACAAAGTTTTAATATTGACATAAAAATAGTAATACTTCAAGCATGCTAACCAAGCAATTATTTCTTTTCAAAATAACATAGCCAAAGAAAGCTTATCCCTACAAAATCATATAGTTTGGCCATGCTTCATTTTCGTCACACAAAATGGTCCCATCATGCATAACTCCGATGACAAGCCGAGCAATTGGTTCATACTTTTTAACGCGCTTCAGCCTTTTCAACCCTTACGCAATACATGAGTGCAAGCCATGGATATAGCACTATAGGTGGAATAGCATATGATGATGGGGGTTATATGAGAAGACAAAAAAGGAGAAAGTCTCACATTGACGCGGCTAATCAACGGGCTATGGAGATGTCCATCAATTGGTTTCAATGCGAGGAGTAGGGATTGACATGCAACGGATGCACTAGAGCTATAAATATATGAAAGCTCATCAAAAGAAACTAAGTGGGTGTGCATCCAACTTGCTTGCTCATGAAGACCTAGGGCATTTTGAGGAAGCCCATCATTGGAATATACAAGCCAAGTTCTATAATGAATAATTCCCACTAGTATATGAAAGTGACAAAATAAGAAACTTTCTATCATGAAGATCATGGTGCTATTTTGAAGCACACGTGTGGAAAAAAGGATAGTAACATTGTCCCTTCTCTCTTTTTCTCTCATTTTTTTGTTTGGGATTCTTTGGCCTCTTTTTAATATTTGGGCTTCTTTGGCCCCCTTTTTTTTAATAGTCTCTATCATCCTTTCCTCACATGGGACAATGATCTAGTAATGATGATTGTCGGTGTCAAAACCGGCGGATCTCGGGTAGGGGGTCCCGAACTGTGCGTCTAGGCGGATGGTAACAGGAGAGAAGGGACACAATGTTTTTACCCAGGTTCGGGCCCTCTCGATGGAGGTAATACCCTACTCCTGCTTGATTAATATTGATGATATGGGTAGTACAAGAGTAGATCTACCGTGAGATCAAGGAGGCTAAACCCTAGAAGCTAGCCTATGGTATCATTGTTGTTCATCCTACGGACTAAAACCCTCCGGTTTATATAGACACCGGATAGGTTAGGGTTACACAGAGTCGGTTACAAAGGTAGGAGATCTACATATCCGTATCGCCAAGCTTGCCTTCCACGCCAAGGAAAGTCCCATCCGGACAAGGGACGAAGTCTTCAATCTTGTATCTTCATAGTCTTGGAGTCCGGCCGCGATGATAGTTCGCTATCCGGACACCCCTAGTCCAGACTCCTCAAGAGCCCTGAACCAGGCTTCAATGACGATGAGTCCGGCGCATATTGTCTTCGGCATTGCAAGGCGGGTTCCTCCTCCGAATACTTCATAGAAGGTTTTGAACATCATGATAGTGTCCGGCTCTGCAAAACAAGTTCCAGATATCACCGTAGAGATAATAATTTTTGCACAGATCTGCTGACGTATTCCGCGGCGTGTCATCACACCACGGCCAGGCCTTTATATGAATCGTTTTTTATTGTTCCACCTCAGCGCGTTTAGCGAGGTGGTTTCCCTGGCACGTCTTATCAAAGCATAGATCGTGCCCCTTATTCTGGGATTCCCATCAATACGGCTTGGGAGATAAGCGAGTTTTACCAGGCTGGCGAGGGACGCATAGCTTCGTCCGTCCATATAAGGGGATAAGGGTCCACCTTTTTCACCTACGCCTTCTTCCTCCTTTGCTCATCCATTTCCGCGCACTCGAGCTCCAGCGCCCAAGTCCGCACACCCCACCTCAACCTTCTCCAACTATGTCCGGAGCGGGAGGCAGGTGGATGGCCTCCTCCGTCACGGAGGGGCACATCACAAAGCTGCGGGAGGCCGAATACTTGTCCGGCAACATTGTGCACCGGCTGCCCAACGCGGGGCAGCTTATTCCAACCCCCAGGCCCCATGAGAGGGTGGTGTTTCACCCCCACTTCCTCCGCGGACTAGGTTTTCCACTTCACCCATTTGTCCGGGGGCTCATGTTCTACTATGGCCTGGACTTCCGCGACCTGGCCCCGAATTTCATCCTCAACATCTCGGCGTTCATCGTCGTGTGCGAGGCCTTCCTCTGCATCCAGCCCCACTTCGGCTTATGGCTGAAGATCTTCAATGTCAGGTCGAAGGTAGTGGGCGGCCGCCAAGCGGAGTGCGGAGGCTCTATGGTTGGCAAGATGGCCAAAGTCCTATGGCTCGAGGGCTCCTTTGTGGAGACAATAAAGGGGTGGCAATCGGGGTGGTTCTATATCACCGAGCCGCGCAACCCCAAATGGGCGGCGGCCCCCAAATTCAGATCTGGCTTCCCCACACAGCTCTCATCACGGAAAGAGACGGGCCTGACATGGGGGAATTCAGACGAGCTATCCGGACTCCAAACATGCGTCTGAAACCTGGTGGACAAGAATCTCAGGCTTGTCAACATAATCCAGGTGATGCTCATCCACCGGATTCTCCCATGCCAACAACGGGCCTTCAAATTGTGGGAGTTCGATCCGCACAGACTCATCTCGACAAGGCTCTTCGACACTACGCACGAAGATGCCTCGAAGGTGCTGTTCAAGGGCGCCGAGGTTCTACATCCGCTACCAAGATCGCGGATTCAGCTCGCAGCGTCAAGCGAAGCGAGGTGAGTTATTTTACCCTTTATGGGACTCTTTTTCATAGTTTGACTCTATGCGGGATCTAAAACTCCCTAACCTTTAACAGACTGGCTGGGGGCGTCCGACAGGTTAACTGTCCGGCCTTTGCCGAAGACCCAGCGGATGCCCGATTGACGGGCTGCTGGCTTCGTACCCCATGTGGTGCCGAGAAGAAGGTTAAGAAGGAGGCCCCGGAACTCAAGGAGCTCCCGACGCCAAAGGTCGATTCTGAAGCGGAATCTTCTCCCGAGAACGAGGAGGAGGAAAGAAGCCTCTCCCAGCGAGGGAGGAGAGGAAAGGAAGGCCGCCCAACCGGGAGGCCGGAGGGTCTAAGAAGGAAGGACCTTCCTCGGACTTCTCCACCAACGCCGACGACGAGGAGGAGGAGGGCCAACGAGGCCAAGCCCCTGGCAAGATCGTAAGTTTCCGGATACCCCTGGCTTTTTTATCATTGCATAGTGTTCTCTAATGACGAACAATTATACAGCCCGCCCAAGGGCGAGTTTGCCGCCTCGTCGAGCGGGTCCCTGGGTTCGTCCGAAATGGAGAGTACTTCACTTCCGGCCGCCTCCTCGCCTCACGCTGCGGATGACGCCGAGGTGGTGCCCCAAGGGGGGCCTGGTCAAGAGGAGGTGGCGCAGGAGGCACCGTAAGGCAACCTCCCGGACTCAGCGCGTGGGGCGAGACCCCAGGGCTCTAAGCCCACCTCGCCCGGACTCCATGCCGAACCTTCAGCAGTTCCGGAGTCCGGCAAGCGGTCCCTTCGTAAGAAGGGTAAGACGCCGGTGTCCTCCGTCCAACCGGAGGCACCAGATAGCTTACTGGAGGCGCTTAACAGCGCTTCCATCGAGGAGGAGCACCGCACTATTATGAGTGCTGTGATCCGGACAGTTCAGTCTGCCAAGAGCGGGCTGACTGAAGCTGCACCAGCCTTCTAACAGCTTTGAGGTAAGTTTAGAATATGTAAAAATATTACCGCATAGACAGTAGTTCTCGATGCTTAGTTCGGTGTTCGGAAAGAAAAGCCGGACTAAGGATCGAAAAAGATATACGCAGGAGTCTAACATAAGTATGTCAATATGGGAATGCAAAGCTGCTGCTGACCTCTGCCAGACCGATCGCGGAGGTCAATGCATTGAAGCAGAGCCTCGAGCAGTCCGAGAACGAGCTCGGCCTTGCCAAGAAGCAGCTCGAGGACAAGGAAGGTAAGTAATACATTATTAAAGAAATACCTTATAGAAAAGGTTTTGGTTTCAAAAAATAACAGGAATAACTTGGGTACTACAGAGGCCACGAACGAGGTGGCGACCCTGAAGGAAGCGGTGTCCGTGGCCGAAAGCAAAGCGGCCGCTGAGCGCACCGAACGAGAGAAGGGGGAGACGCAGCTGGCGGAGGTGCGGCAAGAGCTCCAGGCTCGTGAAAAACACGAGGGTTTGGAGCGTGACTCAAGACCCGAGTCCGAGCTTGCCTCGGCTCTTGAGAGTGCCAAAGCTGCTAAGGCCGAGGCCCACAAAGCCCTCAAGAAATTGAATCATTAAAAAGATAGCGGCGGTAAGGCATTCTTTATGCAAAGCAAGCATGTGAAAGTGAATTACCTATTACTTACCCGGATTCGAGCTCTCCAGAGCATTCGCAGATTTGCCTCAGTGGTGTGTGCGATGTCGCCGCATTCTACCGCGCCAAGGAGGGGAGCTCGACGGAGAAGGTGTTCTGGTCTCAGTATGCTGAGGCCGAACGTCCGGTGCCCCTGAGCGACCAGCTGAAGCAGCTAGTCGAGCTCCACAAGGTTGCCGAACAGGCCATGAAGGGCCTTATAGTTCGGCTGTGGACATTGGAAGCCATGCCTGGGAGCTACTTCGGCTTAGTGCAGCGGCTGGTGGATGCCTGTCCACGAATTGAAGTCATCAAGCGCTCCGTCTGCATTGAAGCTGTCCGTCGGGCCCTTGCCCGTGCTAAAGTGCATTGGGGCAAGCTGGATGCGGAGAAGCTTGTGACGGACGGGCCACCGAAGGGCAAGGAGCATCGCACGCCCAAATGTACTATGAGGGCCTCTGAAGGGTGCCCATTAATAGCGGATGAGTGCTCCAAAGATGTAATTTTGAATAGACTCGCATTTGTTATCCCGTCGCTGAAAACTTGTTCATATGCGCTAAGCAACGCTTGTTAATTTAAAATATTACCTTCAGGCGGCCGCTTATCAAATTTGAGAGATGGCAAGTCGTTGGCTTCAGCCCCATGCCACGAGTGCCGGGGTGTTCGGATAAACTTGAGCACTCTTGTTCCCATTCTTGGGTCCATCTAGGAGGCGCTCAACGAACGAACAAGGCAACCGGACTTATAATGCTTGAACACTCTCACTTAGCCATAGAATTCTATAATTTTAAATTTCGCGAAGCCCCTAGTATTCGAAGACCGAGTTCGGGCGCTATCCACGCCTTGGCCGGACAATTCCGGTTCCTCGCCTAAGCGGCATAAGTCTTTAGGGACCAAAAACCTCATGAACAGCGATCGCTCTCGCCCTATCATGACGGTCAGTTTAGCTTTCTCCATCGAGGTGCTCGACCCAGCTCAACTGGGCACAATCGCAGATGGTTCTCCCGTGCTACCTTAGTCGATATAATGGAACATAAGGTACCAAAACACGGGAGCCGGGCAAACCCAACTATTGACCCAAGACATGATTCGGAGCCGATGCATATAGTGCTATAAGTTCGGGTGCCGCACTTGTGAAAGTGTTCGGACTTGTCACACCATAATTTTGGGGTACTTAAGCCCTCGGTGTATTGGCCGCACTAAAGTGTACGGGTGCAACATGTCATGAAATGAACATATGTATAGATAAAGAAAGGAGTGCAATAATAAGCAAAAGCTATGTATTGTTTATTCAAAAAGGTACTGCAATGAAAGCGAACGATACAAATAGTCACGATAAGCAAGGGATGGGACTATCTAACATGTCCCCTCCGTGGGTAGGCTGCAGGATGGTATGTAAAATAGGTATAATGCTCGTAATAGAGACCACCAACACTCGACGAGCTTTCGCTTCCCTGGCTGTTGCATCGTGAGTTCGGCGATTCTAGTGCCGGACAGGACTTCTGGAAAACGGAGTCCTGAAAGTAAAAAAAATGAAAAAAGAATGACACAATCGGGAGCCCCTGGTGTGGTTGAGCCGCATTCCGGGCGTGCCGTGGTCGTGCCCCTCCCCTTATGCCCATGGTATCTCCAGAGCGTAGTTATGTACGCGTAGTACTAGCTTCGCAATTTCGCGAGGGCTGGGGTTGGGGCCGGATTGCTACGCGTGCTTGAATCGTGCCAGGCGGTCTTGTTGTAGGTTACTCCACGCGCGCTTAACAGTGTCCGGACGCTTAGTGGCCGGACACGAGAATTGCTGTAAGGGGCTGCTTTGCGCCTCCGCCGCGAGGGCTGCCGTGTGCTCCTCCGTTTGGAGAGAGCGTTCGGTGTTTCCATTGACCGTGATTACTCCTCGAGGGCCTGGCATCTTGAGCTTGAGGCATGCGTAGTGCGGCACCGCATTGAACTTTCCAAACGCGGTTCGTCCGAGCAGTGCATGATAGCCGCTGCGGAACAGGACGATGTCGAAGATTAACTCTTCGCCGAAGTTATCCGGGATCCAAGACCACTTCGAGTGTAACGAGCTCGCATAATTGGCCTCTACACCGGTATGACGCCTTTAAAGGTCGTCTTTGTAGGTTTAATCCTTGAGGGTCTATGCCCATTTTGCGACCGTATCTTGATAAAGCAGGTTCAGTTGCTACCGCCGTCCATCGGACTCGGTGAGGTGAAATCCGTCAATAATTGGGTCCAGAACCAATGCGGCGAAACCGCCGTGGCGAATGCTAGTGGGTGGTCCTTCGATCGAAGGTGATCGGGCAGAAGACCATGGGTTGAACTTTGGGGCGACTGGCTCCATCGCATATACGTCCCTTAGTGCACGGTTCCGCTCCCTTTGGGTATGTGGGTTGCGATATCATGTTCACCGTCCGCACTTGTGTGGGAAAGCCCTTCCATCCTCTATTTTTCGGCGGCATGGGCTCTTCCTCGTCATCGCTATGCAGCCCTTGTCATTGAGTTCGCACTTAACTTGCTCGCTTGCTTGAACACCCAACAATCCCTGTTGGTGTGATTGGCTGGTTTTTCGGGGTGCCATGTATCCGCACAAGCGATCGAGTATTCGGTCCAAGTTGGGCGGGCCTGGGTATTTCTTTTGAATAGCTTCTTCCACGACGGGTTTAGAGCCTCTGAATCCGGCATTGACGGCAGTATCTTCAGCATTATCACCGTTAATGCGGCGCTTGTTCTTATTGCGACGCGAACCGCCGTTGCTGTCCTTGGTATCCGAACTATCAGGGTGTTTGGCCAAGTTGTTGCTTCGAGCTAGCCAGCTGTCCTCTCCCGCACAAAAGCGGGTCATGAGTGTTGTGAGGGCTGCCATGGATTTCGGCTTTTCCTGTCCTAGGTGCCGGGCAAGCCATTCGTCGCGGATGTTATGTTTGAAGGCTGCAAGGGCCTCTGCATCCGGACAGTCAACGATTTGATTTTTCTTTGTTAGGAACCGTGTCCAGAATTGTCTGGCCAATTAATATTGATGATATGGGTAACAGAAGATCGAACGAAAGAAGGGCGAATAAAACGGCAAAGATGAAGTGGGGGAGAGGAAAACGAGAGGCAAATGGCAAAAAATGTAATGCGAGGGATAAGAGTTTGTGATGGGTACTTGGTATGTCTTGACTTGTGCGTAGATCTCCCCGGCAACGGCGCCAGAAATCCTTCTTGCTACCTCTTGAGCATGTGTTGGTTTTCCAAGGGTGATGCAGCAAAGTAGCATAAGTATTTCCCTCAGTTTTTGAGAACCAAGGTATCAATCCAGTAGGAGACTACACGCAAGTCACCTAGTATCTGCACAAACAAATAAGAACCTTGCAACCAACGCGATAAAGGGGTTGTCAATCCCTTCACGGCCAATTGCAACAGTGAGATCTGATAAAGATAATAAGATAAATATTTTTGGTATTTTTGTTGTATAAATTGGAAAATAAAGATTGCAAAATAAACGGCGACAGAAATAACTAGTTGACGGAAAACTAATATGACGTAAATAGACCCGGGGGCCATAGGTTTCACTAGTGGCTTCTCTCAAGATAGCATGTATTACGGTGGGTGAACAAATTATTGCCGAGCAATTGATAGAAAAGTGCATAGTTATGCTGATATCTAAGGCAATGATCATGAATATAGGCATCACGTCCGTGTCAAGTAAACCGAAACGATTCTGCATCTACTACTATTACTCCACACATCAACCGCTATCCAGCATGCATCTAGAGTATTAAGTTCATAAGAACAGAGTAACGCATTAGGCAAGATGACATGATGTAGAGGGATAAACTCAAGCAATATGATATAAACCCCATCTTTTTATCCTCGATGGCAACAATACAATACGTGCCTTGCTGCCCCTCATTCTCGGGAAAGGACACCGCAAGATTGAACCCAAAGCTAACCACTTCTCCCATTGCAAGAAAGATCAATCTAATAGGCTAAACTAAACCGATAATTCTAAGAGACTTGCAAAGATATCAAATCATGCATATAAGAATTCAGAGAAAAATCAAATAGTATTCATAGATAGTCAAGTTCATAAACCCACAGTTCATCGGATCTCGGCAAACACACCGCAAAAAGAGTTACATCGAATAGATCTCCAAGAAGATCGAGGAGAACTTTGTATTGAGATCCAAACAGAGAGAAGAAGCCATCTAGCCAATAACTATGGACCCGAAGGTTGATACGTCTGTAACGTATCTATAATTTTTTATTGTTCCATGCTATTATATTATCTGTTTTGGATATTTAATGGGCTTTAATATACCTTTTTATATTATTTTTGGGACTAACCTATTAACCGGAAGCCCAGTGAAAATTGCTGTTTTTTTGCCTATTTCAGTGTTTCGCAGAATAGGAATATCAAACGGAATGAAACCTTCGCGACGATCTTTTTGGAACAAACGCAATCCAGGAGAATTCAGTGGAGGTCGATAAAGCTACGAGGCGGCCACGAGGTAGGAGGGAGCGCCCCAACCCTCGTGGGCTCCTCGCAGCTCTACCGACCTACTTCTTTCACCTATATATACTCTTATACCCTGAAACCTTCGAGGAGAGCCACAAACACCTTTTCCACTGCCGCAACCTTCTGTACACGTGAGATCCCATCTTGGGGCCTTTTCCAGCGATCTGCCGGAGGGGGATTCGATCATGGAGGGCTTCTACATCAACACCATATCCTCTCTGATGATGTGTGAGTAGTTTACCACAGACCTTCGGGTCCATAGTTATTAGCTAGATGGCTACTTCTCTCTCTTTGGATCTCAATACAAAGTTCTCCTCGATCCTCTTGGAGATCTATTTGATGTAATACTTTTTGTGGTGTGTTTGCCGAGATCCGATGAATTGTGGGTTTATGAGCCTGATTATCTATGAATATTATTTGATTCTTCTCTGAATTCTTATATGCATGATTTGATATCTTTGCAAGTCTCTTTGAATTATCGGTTTAGTTTGGCCTACTAGATTGATCTTTCTTGCAATGGGAGAAGTGCTTAGCTTTGTGTTCAATCTTGTGGTGCTCGATCCCAGTGACAGAAAGGGAAACGACACGTATTGTATTGTTGCCATCGAGGATAAAAAGAAGGGGTTTATATCATATTGCTTGAGTTTGTCCCTCTACATCATGTCATCTTGCCTAATGTGTTACTCCGTTCTTATGAACTTAATACTCTTGATGCATGCTGGATAGCTGTTGATGTGAGGAGTAATAGTAGTAGATGCAGAATTGTTTCGGTCTACATGACACGGACATGATGCCTATATTCATGATCATTGCCTTAGATATCATCATAACTATGCACTATTCTATCAATTGCTCGGCAGTAATTTATTCACCCACCGTAATACATGCTATCTTGAGAGAAGCCACTAGTGAAACCTATGGCCCCCGGGTCTACTTTACATCATATAAGTTTCCAATCTAATTTTCTAGTTTACTATTTATTTTGCAATCTTTATTTTCCAATCTATACAACAAAAATACCAAAAATATTTATCTTATTATCTTTATCAGATCTCACTTTTGCAAGTGGCCGTGAAGGGATTGACAACCCCTTTATCGTGTTGGTTGCAAGGTTCTTAATTGTTTGTGCAGGTATTAGGTATTTGCGTGTAGTCTCCTACTGGATTGATACCTTGGTTCTCAAAAACTGAGGGAAATACTTACGCTACTTTGCTACATCAGCCTTTCCTTTTCAAGGGAAAACCAACACATGCTCAAGAGGTAGCAAGAAGTATTTCTGGCGCCGTTGCCGGGGAGACCTACACACAAGTCAAGACATACCAAGTACCCATCACAAACTCTTATCCCTCGCATTACATTATTTGCCATTTGCCTTTCGTTTTCCTCTCCCCGACTTCACCTTTGCCGTTTTATTCACCCTTTTCCGTTCGTCTCTTTTTGTTTGCTCGTTCTTTGTGCGATTTGCTGCCATCATGTCTGAAACTGGGGAGGTTATCATTGATAAGGATAGTGGTAATAACATGGAAAACTTTGATGCTTTTGATGATCCTCATGAAGATCCTATTATTTTACACACTAAAAGGTTTCAGATTGGTAGTGGTAATATTATTGCAAAAGGAGTTATCCAAGATTTGTTTACTTGTGTCAGTGCCCTGCCCACTATGGGTGGGTCTATTCTTCATAGAACTAGTAGTCTCGCAGATGCTATATCTTTGCTCGTGCTTGAACTTGAAAGACAATTTATTCATATGCATCCTTGCATACAAAGGATTTTTCTAGAGTTTTCCAATATCGAGCATTCTTCTGTTAAGCGAGCAGCTACTATCTTTTTGGCACATGAGTTCCGATTTATAATGAAAGAAGCCAATGAAATTTCTGCGCATTATAGGGTGGACGTTGGTCGTCCTCCCATAGAATCTATCCTTTTTAATCAAGAAGACTTAATGCGTTTACGATCTTTAGATCATGTTGCTTACCATGAAAACCTTAGAAAGAAGGTTCCTACCAATGTTCTAGTTGATAGAATTTCTGAACTCAATGATGATTTTGTTATTCAGAACAATTGGTTAGGTTTTTCTCTTGAACAGAATCATGACTTTTTACCAAAAGAATGCTTATAATGATGATTTGGTTGTGCAATATAAGGGGCCAAAGGAGGAACCCATACCTCCCGATCTTGATCTTGGGGACTTTTGTCCCATTAAATTTAGCCCTTTTGATTACTTTTGCTTGCAACAAAGAAAACTTGCTGCTGAACGTAGGGAATATGATATGAGTTTTCGCGATTTGCCTTACCATTATTATGGCAATACCTAGATCTATTCTTGTTTTTATGTCTAGCTAGGGGCGTTAAACGATAGCGCTTGTTGCGAGGCAACCCAATTTTATTTTTCTTGCCTTTTGTTTCTGTTTAGTAGTAAATAATTCATCTAGCCTCTGTTTATATGTGTTTTTATGTTTTAATTAGTGTTTGTGCCAAGTAGAACCAATAGGATCTTCTTGGGTGATAGTTGTTTGATCTTGCTGAAAAAGACAGAAACTTTACGCTCACGATAATAATTATTAAAATTCACCAGAACGTGATAAAATACCAACTCTTTTTGCAGTAGATCAATATACAAAGTATCTAGGTTTTCCTAGTTTTTCAGAATTTTTGGAGTTCCAGAAGTATTCGAACAAATCAGATTTCTAGAGACTATTCTGTTTTTGACAGATTCTTTTTTTCGTGTGTTGTTTGCTTATTTTGATGAATCTATGGTTAGTATCGGGGGGTATGAACCATAGAGAAGTTGGAATACAGTAGGTTTAACACCAATATAAATAAAGAATGAGTTCATTACAGTACCTTAAGGTGGCGGTTTGTTTTCTTATACTAACAGAGCTCGTGAAATTTTCTGTTAAGTTTTGTGTTGTGAAGTTTTCAGGTTTTTGGGTAAAGATTTTATGGATTATGGAATAAGGAGTGGCAAGAGCCTAAGATTGGGGATGCCCAAGGCCCTCCAAGGTAAAATTCAAGGACAACCAAAATCCTAAGCTTGGGGATGCCCCGAAAGGCATCCCCTCTTTCGTCTTCATTTATCGGTAACTTTACTTGAGGCTATATTTTTATTCACCACATGATATGTGTTTTGCTTGGAGAGTCTTGTATGATTTGAGCCTTTTCTTTTTAGTTTACCACAATCATCCTTGTTGTACACACCCTTTTGGGAGAGACACACGTGAATCGGAATTTGTTAGAATACTCTATGTGCTTCACTTATATCTTTTGAGCTAGATAATTTTGCTCCAGTGCTTCACTTATATTTTTTAGAGCATGGTGGTGGTTTTATTTTATAGAAATTATTGATCTCTCATGATTCACTTATATTATTTTGAGAGTCTTTTAGAACAACATGTTAATTTGCTTTGTCTATAAAATTAGTCCTAATATGATAGGCATTCAAGATGGGTATGATAAAAACTTTCATATAGAGTGCATTGAATACTATGATACTTGATAGATGTTTTGAGATATAAAGGTGGTAATGTTAAGAGTCATGCTAGTTGGGTAATTGTGAAATTGAGAAATACTTGTGTTAAAGTTGGCAAGTCCCGTAGCATGCACGTATGGTAAACATTGTGTGAAAAAATTGAAGCATGGGGTGTTCTTTGAGTGTTTCCTTATGAGTGGCGGTCGGGGACGAGCGATGGCCTTTTCCTACCAATTTATCCCTCTAGGGGAATGCGTAGTAGTACTTCTCTTCTAGGGCTAATAAACTTTTGCAATAAGTATATGAGTTCTTTATGACTAATGTGAGTCCATGGATCATACGCAGTCTTACCTTTCCGCAATTTGCTAGCCTCTACGGTACCGTGCATTGCCCTTTCTCACCTTGAGAGTTGGTGCAAACTTCATCGGTGCATCCAAACCTCGTGATACGACACGCTCTATCACATATAAGCCTCCTTATATCTTCCTCAAAACAGCCACCATACCTACCTATTATGGCATTTCCATAGCCACTCCAAGATATATTGCCATGCTACTTTCCACCGTTCCGTTTATTATGACACGCTCCATCATTATCATATTGCTTTGCATGATCATGTAGTTGACATCATATTTGTGGCTAAGCCACTTTCATAATTCTTTCATACATGTCGCTCTTGATTCATCGCATATCCTGGTACACTGCCGGAGGCATTCACATAGAGTCATATTTTTGTTCTAGTATGGAGTTGTAACATTGAGTTATGAGTAAATAAAAGTGTGATGATCATCATTATTAGAGCATTGTCCCATGTGAGGAAAGAATGATGGAGACTATGAAAAAAAAGAGGCCAAAGAAGCCCAAACAAAAAAATGAGAGAAAAAGAGAGAAGGGACAATGTTACTATCCTTTTTCCACACTTGTGCTTCAAAATAGCACCATGATCTTCATGATAGAGAGTTTCTTATTTTGTTACTTTCATATACTAGTGGGAATTTTTCATTATAGAACTTGGCTTGTATATTCCAATGATGGGCTTCCTCAAAATGCCCTAGGTCTTCGTGAGCAAGCAAGTTGGATGCTCACCCACTTAGTTTCTTTTGATGAGCTTTCATACACTTATAGCTCTAGTGCATCCGTTGCATGACAATCCCTACTCCTCGCATTGACATCAATTGATGGGCATCTCCATAGCCCGTTGATTAGCCGCGTCAATGTGAGACTTTCTCCTTTTTTGTCTTCTCACATAACCCCCCATCATCATATGCTATTCAACCTATAATTATATATCCATGGCTTGCGGTCATGTATTGCGTAAGGGTTGAAAAGGCTGAAGTGCGTTAAAAGTATGAACCAATTGCTCGTCTTGTCATCAGGGTTATGCATGATGGGAGCATTTTGTGTGACGAAAATGAAGCACGGCCAAACTATATGATTTTGTAGGGATAAGCTTTCTTTGGCTATGAGATTTTGATAAGACATAATTGCTTGGTTGGTATGCTTGAAGTATTACTATTTTTATGTAAATATTAAACTATTATCTTGAATCTTTTGGATCTGAACATTCATGCCACAATAAAGAGAATACATTGAAAATTATGTTAGGTAGCATTCCACATCAAAAAATTTGTTTTTATCATTTACCTACTCGAGGACGAGCATGAATTAAGCTTGGGGATGCTTGATATGTCTCCAACGTATCTATAATTTTTTATTGTTCCATGTTATTATATTATCTGTTTTGGATGTTTAATGGGCTTTATATACCTTTTTATATTATTTTTGGGACTAACCTATTAACCGAAAGGCCAGTGCAAATTGTTGTTTTTTTGCCTATTTCAGTGTTTCGCAGAAAAGGAATATCAAACGGAATCCAAACGGAATGAAACCTTCGCGAGGATCGTTTTTGGAACAAACGCAATCCAGGAGACTTGGAGTGGAGGTCAAGAAAGCCACGAGGCGGCCACGAGGTAGGAGGGAGCGCCCCCACCCTCGTGGGCCCCTTCCAGCTCCACCGACCTACTTCTTTCGCCTATATATACTCTTATACCCTAAAACCTTCGGGGGGAGCCACGAAACACCTTTTCCACCGCCGCAACCTTCTGTACCCGTGAGATCCCATCTTGGGGCCTTTTCCGGCAATCTGCCGGAGGGGGATTCGATCACGGAGTGTGATACGTCTCCAACGTATCTATAATTTTTGATTGCTCCATGCTATTATATATTCTGTTTGGGATGTTTAATGGGCTTATTTATACACTTTTATATTATTTTTTGGGACTAACCTATTAACCTAAGGCCCAGTGCAAATTGCTGTTTTTTACCTATTTCAGTGTTCCGCAGAAAAAGAATATCAAACGGAGTCCAAACGGAATGAAACCTTCGGGAGCGTGATTTTTGGAACAAACGTGATCCAGAGGACTTGGAGTGGACGTCAAGAAACATACGAGCAGGCCACAAGACAGGGGGCGCGCCTGCCCCCCTGGCGCGTCCTCCACCCTCGTGGGCCCCTCGTAGCTCCACCGACCTACTTCTTCCTCCTATATATACCTACGTACACCAAAACCATCGAGGAGCACGACTAAAACCTAATTCCTCCGCCGCAACCTTCTGTACACGTGAGATCCCATCTTGGGGCCTTTTCCGGTGCTCTGCCGGAGGGGGCATCGATCACGGAGGGCTTCTACATCAACACCATAGCCTCTCCGATGATGTGTGAGTAGTTTACCACAGACCTTTGGGTCCATAGTTATTAGCTAGATGGCTTCTTCTCTCTCTTTGGATCTCAATACAAAGTTCTCCTCGATCTTCTTGGAGATCTGTTCGATGTAACTCTTTTTGCGGTGTGTTTGTCGAGATCCGATGAATTGTGGGTTTATGATCAAGATTATCTATGAACAATATTTGAATCTTCTCTGAATTCTTTTATGTATGATTGGTTTTCTTTGCAAGTCTTTTCGAATTATCAGTTTGGTTTGGCCTACTAGATTGATCTTTCTTGCAATGGTAGAAGTGCTTAGCTTTGGGTTCAATCATGCGGTGCTCGATCCCAGTGACAGTAGGGGAAACGACACGTATTGTATTGTTGCCATCGAGGATAAAAAGATGGGGTTTATATCATATTGCATGAGTTTATCCCTCTACATCATGTCATCTTTCCTAATGTGTTCCTCTGTTCTTATGAAATTAATACTCTAGATGCATGCTGTATAGCGGTCGATGTGTGGAGTAATAGTAGTAGATGCAAGTAGGAGTCGGTCTGCTTGTCGCAGACGTGATGCCTATATACATGATCATGCCTAGATATTATCATAATTATGCATTTTTCTATCAATTGCTCGACAGTAATTTGTTCACCCACCGTAATACTTATGCTATCTTGAAAGAAGCCACTAGTGAAACCTATGGCCCCCGGGTCTATTTTCCATCATATTAAACTCCCGTCAACGAGCTATTTTTGGCACCGTTTATTTTGCAATCTTTACTTTTAACCTTTACCATAAAAATACCAAAAATATTATCTTAGCATCTCTATCAGATCTCACTTTTGCAAGTGGCCGTGAAGGGATTGACAACCCCTTTATCGCGTTGGTTGCAAGGTTCTTATTTTTTTGTGTAGGTACGAGGGACTTGCGTGTGGCCTCCTACTGGATTGATACCTTGGTTCTCAAAAACTGAGGGAAATACATACGCTACTTTGCTGCATCACCCTTTCCTCTTCAAGGGAAAACCAACGCAGTGCTCAAGAGGTAGCAAGAAGGATTTCTGGCGCCGTTGCCGGGGAGGCTTACACCAAGTCAAGTCCAGATTCGATCTCCCGCCAACGTGCGATTTCTGGCGCCGTTGTCGGGGAGTCTACGCACAAGTCAAGGCATACTAAGTACCCATCACAAACTCTTATCCCTCGCATTACATTATTTGCCATTTGCCTCTCGTTTTCCTCTCCCCCACTTCACCCTTGCCGTTTTTATTCGCCCTCTCTTACCGTTCGCCTCTTTTTCGCTTGCTTCTTGTTGTCTGTTTGCCCTAATGGCTCTGCCTAAAAACGTTGATCCTTACCTTAAAAGGTTGAAAGAAATTGAAAACAACGTCAGAAGCTTTATGACTTTGCAATTTGAGCATAATAATTTCTTTAGGAATGAGCTTAAAGAACAAAAAAGCTTTATGGGGTACATGAATAAAGAGCTTGATGATATGTCTAAGGAATTTTATGGCTTGAGATCTCAGTTTGCTCATCTTGAAAAATTAATAGCCCAAATTTCGGATAAGCAGGCCGCCTTAGTCAATAAGATGACCGCTAAACCGGAAGATTTGGAGGGTAATAAAGATGAAGATCTAAAAGTAATTGATGTGTCCCCTATTAAATCTCTTTTTCGCAACATGAATCTTGATGATGATGGGACTGGAGATGAGTCAACTTTAGTTAAAGGGCGTCCAATGATTCGGAGTTTTTAGATCTTGATGCAAAATTTGGTAAAAGTGGGATGGAAGAGGTCAAAACTTTAGATAGCAATGAAGTCACTATCTTGTATTTCAAGGAATTTAATTATGATAATTGTTCTTTAATAGATTGTATTTCCTTGTTGCAATCTGTGCTAAATTCTCTACATGCTTATAGTCAAAATAAGGCTTTTACTAAACATATCCTTGATGCTTTAATGCAATCTTATGGAGAAAAGCTTGAATTGGAAGTTTCTATCCCTAGAAAACTTTATGATGAGTGGGAACCTACTATTATAAATTAAAATTAAGGATCATGAATGCTATGCTTTGTGTGATTTGGGTGCTAGTGTTTCCACAATTCCAAAAACTTTGTGTGATTTGCTAGGTTTTCGTGAATTTGATGATTGTTCTTTAAACTTGCACCTTGCGTATTCCACCATTAAGAAACCTATGGGAAGAATTAATGATGTTCTTATTGTTGCAAATATGAATTATGTGCCGTAGATTTCATTGTTCTTGATATAGATTGCAATCCTTCATGTCCTATTATTCCTGGTAGACCTTTCCTTAGAACGATTGGTGCAATTATTGATATGAAGGAAGGAAATATTAGATTCCAGTTTCCGTTAAGGAAAGGCATGGAACACTTTCCTAGAAAGAAAATAAAATTACCTTATGAATCTATCATGAGAGCCACTTATGCATTGCATACAAAGAAGATAATACCTAGATCTATCCTTGCCCTTACGCCTAGCTAGGGGCGTAAACCGATAGCGCTTGTCGGGAGGCAACCCAATTTTATTTTAGTTTTTTGCTTTTTGGTTCTGTTTAGGAATAGATAATCCATATAGCTTCTGTTTAGATGTGGTTTTGTGTTTTAATTAGTGTTTTTGCCAAGTAGAACCTTTGGGAAGACTTGGAGAAAGTCTTTGCGATCTTGCTGTCAAAAACAGAAACTTTAGCGCTCACGATATTAGCTACAACCTTTCACTGGAGAGTGCTATTTAGTTGATTATTTTTAAATATGATTAATAGATAAATTCCTCACGTCCAGCAATTTATTTTAGAAATTTTGGAGTTCCGGAAGTTTGCGTTAGTTACAGATTACTACAGACTGTTCTGTTTTTGACAGATTCTGTTTTTCGCATGTTGTTTGCTTATTTTAATGAATCTATGGCTAGTAATGGAGTTTATGAACCATAGAGAAGTTGGAATACAGTAGGTTTAACACCAGTATAAATAAAGAATGAGTTAATTACGGTACCTTGAAGTGGTGTTTTGTTTTCTTTCGCTAACGGAGCTCACGAGATTTTCTGTTAAGTTTTGTGTTGTGAAGTTTTCAAGTTTTGGGTAAGGATTTGATGGATTATGGAACAAGGAGTGGCAAGAGCCTAAGCTTGGGGATGCCCAAGGCATCCCAAGGTAAAATCTAAGGACAACCCAAAAGGCCTAAGCTTGGGGATGCCCAAGGCATCCCAAGGTAAAACCTAAGGACAACCCAAAAAGCCTAAGCTTGGGGATGCCCCAGAAGGCATCCCCTCTTTTGTCTTCGTCCATTACTTGGAGCTATATTTTTATTCACCACATGATATGTGTTTTGCTTGGAGCATCTTGTATGATTTGAGTCTTTGCTTTTTAGTTCACCACAATCATCCTTGCTGTACACACCTTTTGAGAGAGACACACATTATTCGGAATTTATTAGAATACTCTATGTGCTTCACTTATATCTTTGAGTTAAACAATTTTGCTCTAGTACTTCACTTATATCTTCTAGAGCACGGTGGTGGTTATATTTTATAGAAATTATTGATCTCTCATGCTTCACTTATATTATTTTGAGAGTCCTTTGGAACAGCATGGTAATTTGCTTTGGTTAAAAAATTAGTCCTAATATGATAGGCATCCAAGATAAAAACTTCTAAGTGCATTGAATACTAAGAGAAGTTTGATACTTGATAGTTGTTTTGAGATATAAAGGTTGTAACATTAAAGTTGTGCTAGTTGAGTAGTTGTGAATTTGAGAAATACTTGTGTTGAAGTTTGCAAGTCCCATAGAATGCACGTATGGTAAACGTTGTGTGACAAATTTGAAACATGAGGTGTTCTTTGATTGTCATCCTTATGAGTGGCAGTCGGGGACGAGCGATGGTCTTTTCCTACCAATCTATCCCCCTAGGAGCATGCGCGTAGTGCTTGGTTTTTTATGACTTGTAGATTTTTGCAATAAGTATGTGAGTTCTTTATGACTAATGTTGAGTCCATGGATTATACGCACTCTCAACCTTCTATCATTGCTAGCCTCTTCGGTACTGTGCATTGCCCTTTCTCACCTTGAGAGTTGGTGCAAGCTTCGCCGGTGCATCCAAACCCCGTGATACAATACGGACTATCACACATAAACCTCCTTATATCTTCCTCAAAACAGCCACCATACCTACCTATTATGGCATTTCCATAGCCATTCCGAGATATATTGCCATGCAACTTTCCACCGTTTCGTTTATTATGACACGCATCATCATTGTCATATTGCCTTGCATGATCATGTAGTTGACATCATATTTGTGGCAAAGCCACCATGCATATTATTTCATACATGTCACTCTTGATTCATTGCCCTTCCTGGTACACCGCTGGAGGTATTCATATAGAGTGATATTTTGTTCTAAGTATTGAGTTGTAATCATTGAGTTGTAAATAAACAGAAGTGTGATGATCATCATTAATAGAGCATTGTCCCAAATATATAAAAAAAGAAAGGCCAAAAAAAGGCCCAAAAAAAAGAAAAAAAGGGACAATGCTACTATCCTTTTTCCACACTTGTGCTTCAAAGTAGCACCAAGATATTTATGATAGAGAGTCTCTTGTTTTGTCACTTTCATATACTAGTGGGAATTTTTCATTATAGAACTTGGCTTGTATATTCCAACGATGGGCTTCCTCAAATGCCCTAGGTCTTCATGAGCAAGCAAGTTGGATGCACACCCACTTAATTTCTTTTGTTGAGCTTTCATTCATTTTTAGCTCTAGTGCAGCCGTTGCATGGCAATCCCTACTCCTTGCATTGACATCAATTGATGGGCATCTCCCTAGCCCGTTGATTAGCCGCGTCAATGTGAGACTTTCTTCTTTTTTTGTCTTCTCCACACAACCCCCATCATCATATTCTATTCCACCCATAGTGCTATATCCATGGCTCACGCTCATTGAAAGCACAAGTGCTCCCTAGGTGGTTTTGGTAATTAATGTCAACATATCTCTTGTTGGACTAACACTTTTATCTAGTATGTTTCAGATAAGTTCAACAATGGAGTGGCATGGACTAAAGGATGTGGGAACTCCTTCAAGATGCTAAGGACAAAGGATTGGCTCAAGCTTCAAGCTCAAGACTCTTCATTTTACATTTTAGTGATCCAAGATCACATTGAGTCTATAGGAAAAGCTAATACTATCAAGGAGGGATGAGGTGTTGCTTAACGAAGCTCTTGCTTCATTTTCTTAGTGATATGCTCCAAAACCCTCGACTACTTTCCCACTTCCACACATATGACCTAAACCTAAAGTCAAACTCGGCCCTACCAATTTTTTCTATCCGGCGCCACCGAGTTCAGATGTCATAGCCACTGCCACAAACCCTAGGCAAATCGGTTTCACCGATAGGGATCTCGGTCTCACCGAGATGGGATTGTAATCTCTCTGTGTATGTCCATTACCAAAATCGGTCTCACCGAGTTTGTGTAATCGGTACTACCGAGATTACAATGCAAACTCTCTGGTTAACTTATTACCAAAATCGGTCCCACTGAGTTTGAGTAATCGGTCCCACCGAGTTTGCCTGACCAACTCTCTGGTTAGCTAATTACCAAAATCGGTCTCACCGAGTTTGTGTAATCGGTCTCATCGAGATTACGTTATGCCCTAACCCTAACCATATCGGTCCTACCGAGTTGCATATCGGTCCCACCAAAAACCCTAACGGTCACTAGGTTTACTAAATCGGTCCGACCGAGTTTGATGATTCGGTCCCACCGAGTTTGGTAAATTGTGTGTAACGGTTAGATTTTGTGTGGAGGCTATATATACCCCTCCACCTCCTCTTCATTCATGGAGAGAGCCATCAGAACAAGCCTACACTTCCAGCATCCTATTTCTGAGAGAGAACTACCTACTCATGTGTTGTGGTAAAGATATTCCATTCCAACCATATGAATCTTGATCTCTAGCCTTCCCCAAGTTGCTTTCCACTCAAATCTTCTTTCCACCAAATCCAAATCCCGTGAGAGAGAGTTGAGTGTTGGGGAGACTATCATTTGAAGCACAAGAGCAAGGAGTTCATCATCAACACACCATTTGTTACTTCTCGGAGAGTGGTGTCTCCTAGATTGGCTAGGTGTCACTTGGGAGCCTCCGACAAGATTGTGGAGTTGGACCAAGGAGTTTGTAAGGGCAAGGAGATCGCCTACTTCGTGAAGATCTACCGCTAGTGAGGCAAGTCCTTCGTGGGCGACGGCCATGGTGGGATAGACAAGGTTGCTTCTTTGTGGACCCTTTGTGGGTGGAGCCCTCCGTGGACTCACAAGAACTGCTACCCTTCGTGGGTTGAAGTCTCCATCAATGTGGATGTACGATAGCACCACCCTATCGGAACCACGACAAAAACATCCGTGTCTCCAATTGCGTTTGAATCCTCCAAACCCTTCCCTTTACATTCTTGCAAGTTGCATGCTTTACTTTCCGCTGCCTATATACTCTTTGCATGCTTGCTTGTTATGTATTGTGAATGTTAAACTTGTGCCTAAACTCCACTTAAACCAAAAGAAGTTAAAAACTGCAACTTTGGTACTTAATGTCTAATCCCCCCCCTCTAGACACCTCTTCTCAAGATCCTACATGTGGTATCAGAGCATTGGTCTCCATTGCCTTGGTTTAATCACCATTGGAGGAAGATGGATGAGTCTACTTTGGGGAGTCTTAGACATAGAGTGCCTATCCTTGATGGAGAGTATTTTCATGAGTGGAAAAATGAGATGCTTGTAATTTTCAATCAATATCATTTGAACAAGTACATTGCTAGCCCTTGTGCACCTCTTGTTGATCCTATGCATCCTAACCTTGATGAATCAATTGACATGACTATAAATCTTAGAACTGTTAATCCCATCACTAGAGGCTTGCCTAGAAACTTAATTAGAATCCTGCCTACTCTTGAGTGTGCCTACACTATATGGAAATTTCTTGAGGAACGCTTTCCAAATTATTCCTTAAAAAATCTAGATGAGATTCTCCATAAGTCTATTGCCTTGAGTAAGATGAATACTAGTGATCGTATGTTTGGTGATCGTCTATTTGAACTTACCGACCTTATGCGTGCCAAAGGAGATGTTGGAATTATTGGTGATATTATTTCCGAAGCTATAAGAATTCATAAGCAAGATCATTGTCAAACTCACTCTAACGAATTACCCTCTCTAGGACTTGATCCACCACATGACGATGTTGAACATGGATACTATGATGAAGATGATGATAGTGACTTCGATCTTGATGATGCAATGAGACATTTTGGTCTTATGGCAAATCTTCGGGGATATGTGTCAGGAGGAAAGGAATGGGTTCTTGACAGCGGATGTACCGATCACATGACCGGAGATAAAGACATGTTTCGTGAGCTTGCTGGAAATGATAGTCCTCGAAAGTATGTCACTTTTGGTGACAACTCAAAGGGTAAGGTGGTTGGCCTCGGTAAGGTGGCCATCTCACATGATAGCTCCATTCAGAATGTCATGCTCTTTGAATCTCTTGGCTACAACTTACTTTCAGTATCTAGACTTGCTGATTTCGGTTTCAATGTCCTATTTACTGAAGTAGATTTCCAAGTGTTTCGTCAAGACAATCATAAAATGGTCTTTACCGGTATATGTAGAGGTGATCTTTACATTGTTGATTTCTCTAAAAAGGCACAACCTAAAACTTGCTTCATTGCTAAATCCTCAAAAGGTTGGTTATGGCATAGACGACTAGGTCACGTTGGCATGAGAAACCTTGACAAGCTTATTAAAGGGAATCATATCCTTGGTGTTAACGATGTCATATTTGATAAGGATAGACTCTGCAGTGCTTGTCAAGCAGGTAAACAGCTTGGAGGAATGCATCCCGTGAAGAACATCATGACCATAAGGAGGCCACTCGAGCTACTTCATATGGATCTCTTTGGTCCCAACGCTTACAAAAGTCTCGGTGGAAATTCTTCTGGTCTAGTTATAGATGATGATTTTTCAAGATTTACGTGGGTGTTCTTTCTCGATGATAAATCGCAGGTCCAAAAGATCTTCAGAAACTTCGCCAGGAAGGCTCAAAATCAGTTTGAAGTGAAGATCAAGAAGGTTCGCAGCGACAACGGAACGGAGTTCAAGAATGCAAACGTGGACACCTTTCTTGACGAAGAAGGGATTCCACACGAGTTCTCGGCTACGTACACACCTCAACAAAATGGAGTTGTTGAGAGGAAGAACCGGACGCTCATCGAAATGGCGAGAACGATGCTTGATGAGTACAAGACGCCGAAGCACTTTTGGGCAGAAGCGGTTGAGACAGCTTGTCATGCAACAAATCGCTTGTATCTTCACAATCTACTCGGCAAGACGGCATACGAGCTCCTCACCGGTAACAAACCCCAAGTTGGATACTTTCGGTATTCGCTCAAAGTGCTACATTCTTGATAAGCATCGCTCGCTCAAAATTTGCTCCTAAATCACATGAAGGTTTCCTACTGGTTATGGCTCAAACTCTCACACATACCGTGTCTACAACAATTTCACCCGAAAGGTTGAAGAGACGGTAGATGTGAAGTTTGATGAATCTAACGGCTCGCAAGTAGCGCAATTGCCAATTGATGTAGGAGACAAAGATCCTACAGAAGCATCCACAAGTGGAACACACCAAGATGAAGAAAACGAGGAAGAACATCACGAACGTCAACAACCTCCTTCTCCACCACGACAAGAAAACGACAATGCCAACAATGAAGAAGATCAAGAAGAAGAAGAAGAAGAACAAGATGAAGAAGATGTTCAACCAAAACCCAAGCAAAAGCTTTCACAAGTTCGAGCAAGAATTGCTAAAGACCATCCCGTGGAGCAAATCTACAATGATATTCAAACCGGGAGAATCACTCGCTCTAAAACTCGTTTAGCTAACTTTTGTGAAAACTATTCTTTCATCTCTAGCATTGAACCTATGAAGGTCGAAGAAGCATTGGAAGATCCGGATTGGATAAATGCTATGCATGAAGAGCTACACAACTTTGAGAGAAACCAAGTTTGGACGTTGGTTGAGAAGCCCGACAACAACCACAACATCATCGGTACCAAATGGGTGTTTCGCAACAAGCAAGATGAAGATGGACAACTAGTTCGCAAATCGCAACAAAGCACGTCTCGTCGCCCAAGGCTACACACAAGTCGAAGGTATGGACTATGGTGAGACTTATGCTCCCGTTGCTAGACTTGAGTCCATTTGCATCTTACTTGCCTATGCTAATCACCATGATATCACCTTGCACCAAATGGACATTAAAAGTGTGTTTCTAAATGGTGAAATAGAGGAGGAAGTTTATGTTAAACAACCTCCCGGCTTTGTCAATCCTAAGAAACCAAATCATGTTTACAAACTTCACAAAGCCCTTTATGGTCTTAAACAAGCTCCTAGAGCTTGGTATAAATGCTTGACCAAGTTTCTTCTTGAAAAGGGATTTGAAATTGGGAAAATTGATTCCACACTTTTTACTAAAAGGGTTAATGGAGAATTATTTGTATGCCAAATTTATGTTGACAATATCATATTTGGATCAACTAACCCTCATTTTAGTGAGAAGTTTGGAAAGATAATGTCGTAGAAGTTTGAGATGTCAATGATGAGTGAACTCAAATTCTTTCTTGGGTTGCAAATCAAGCAAACTAAGGAAGGTACTTTTGTTTCTCAAACTAAGTACACTAAGGACTTATTCAATAAGTTCAATATGCAAGAGTGCAAAGGTATGTCTACACCCATGCCTACTAGTGGACATCTTGATTTGACCAAAGATGGTAAACCAGTTGACCAAAAGGTTTATCGCTCTATGATTGGTTCATTGTTATACCTATGTGCTTCACGTCCCGATATTATGCTAAGTGTGTGCATGTATGCAAGATATCAAGCTGCTCCTAAAGAATGTCATCTTAAGGCTGTAAAAAGGATAGTGAGATACTTAATTCATACACCAAATTTCGGCATTTGGTATCCTAAGAGGGCCTCTTTCGATCTTGTTGGCTACTCCGACTCGGACTATGCCGGAGACAAGGTTGATAGAAAGTCCACTTCGGGTACTTGTCAATTTCTTGGTAGATCTCTTGTGTCTTGGTCCTCCAAGAAACAAAACTCGTATCCTTATCTACACCAAGCGGAGTACATTGCCGCTGGTTCATGTTGTGCTCAATTACTCTGGATGACCCAAACTCTTAAAGATTATGGGATATATGTGAAACATGTTCCATTGCTTTGTGACAATGAAAGTGCTATCAAAATTGGTCATAATCCCGTACAACATTCTCTAACTAAGCATATTGAAGTTCGTCATCATTTCATTCGAGATCATGTTGCTAAGGGTGATATTAAACTTAGGCATGTTCGCACCGAAAAGCAATTAGCGGATATATTTACTAAACCTCTTGATGAGAAAGTGTTTTGCAGGTTGAGAGGAGAATTGAACATCATTGATGCTTCAAACTTGGAGTAGAAACTCCATTGGATACATGCAAGACATGAGCTTATGACTAATCCATGATATCTCTCTTATGATGAAAATATTATATCTTGGATATATTTGCATCTTGCATGTTATCTAACCCATGTAGGTACTTGGTTGAATCAAACTCCATGAGATTGTAACCTACTCACATCTTGAGCAATCTCTACATCACCAAGTCTCTACACTATGGTGGTTGAAGACAAGGAAGCACGGAATCATTCAAACATATCCTTTGACAAACTCTATGATTGAGCTTCATGATTAACTTTTTTTTTGGGATATACAAGTGCTACTCCTTGCAAGAACTAACCCATGTAGGTAGATGGACTCAAATGCCAAGTGGTGCTCCCAACTCTTGATGAGCTACATCAACCTTGAGCAACCCACACAAGTTCAACTACATGATCAACACCACCAACCAAGGTATGTTATTCCATCTTAGAGAAGCTTTACTCCGAGTCATGAGCTAAAGCAACTCGACAAGATGTGAATACATCAAGATGCTTAAACGAAAAATGGTAACCCCATTTTGAGCTTAAACAATGAGTATGACCTATGATCAAGTGTCGGTGTACAAAAAGAGGGGTACGCTCTTTGTACCCCAATAACTGTGCACGGACAGTCTGAGCCGCGGGCGCCGCCGCACTGAGCAAGACAAGGGAGGTGAGCCAAGGTAAGGCCAAAGCTCGAAAGGAGCAGAACGACGCCAAGACCAAGACCACAAAGAGCAAAGGGGACAAGGCGGACTCCCCCGGCAAGATCCTTGCCAGGGGGCGGTTTTAGCAAACCCGGCAAGACCCTTGCCGTGGCCGTTCGTCCCACACCTACGGAGCGAGTCACCCTTGAGTCCACTGCCCCCATGGGGCAAGGATTCGGGAGACATCCCCGTGGTGGCATGCAGATCTTTGTGAAGACATTCAAGATCAGATACACACTATAGAAGACAACGACCCTTGGCGGGATCCCAGCCAAGGAGGACCTCAAGGCCCCCAGCAAGAGCCTTGCCGGGGATGATAGCAGGCGCCGCGGCAAGACCCTTGCCGGGTCCCCGGCAAGACCCTTGCCGGGGCTACGGTGAGGCCCTTGCCAAGGACACCCGTGGGGCCACCATCAGTGTAACGCCCTCGATGCGGCTATATCTCCCACGTGTCGAAGCACGACTTAGAGGCATAACCGCATTGAAAGCAATGTCGCAAGTGAGGTAATCTTCACACAACCCATGTAATACATAAGGGAAAGAGATACATAGTTGGCTTACAGTCGCCACTTCACACAATACATAAATAAACATCCATCATCCAGATTACAATCAAGGTCCGACTACGGAACCAAAATAAAAGAAGACTACCCCAAATGCTACACAGATCCCCGATCATCCCAACTGGGCTCCACTATCGATCATCGTGGAAAAGACACATAGTAACGACCACGCCCTCATCGAACTCCCACTTGAGCTCGGTTCGTCACCTGCACCGCATCGTCGGCACCTGCAACTGTTTTGGTAGAATCTGTGAGTCACGGGGACTCAGCAATCTCACACCCGCGAGATCAAGACTATTTAATCTTATAGGAAGGACAGAGTTTGTGAGGTGGAGCTGCAGCAAGCGACTAGCATATATGGTGGCTACATTCGCAAAAGAGAGCGAGAAGAGAAGCAAGGCACGGTCGTGAAGCTAGTAGCGATCAAGAAGTTATCCTGAAACTACTTACATCAAACATTACTCCAACACCGTGTTCACTTCCCGGACTCCGCCGAGAAGAGACCATCACGGTTACACACGCGGTTGATGTGTTTTAAATCAAGGTCAACTTCGGGTTTTCTACAACCGACATTAACAAATTCCCATCTGCCTCATAACCATGGGCACGGCTTTGAAAGATAATACCCTGCAGGGTGTCCCAACTTAGCCCATTATAAGCTCTCACGGTCAACGAAGGATATTCCTTCTACCGAAGACCCGATCGATCTCGAATCCCGGACTACAAGACATTTCGACAAAGAATAAAACAAGACCAGCAAAGCCACCGAATGTGCCGACAAATCCCGATAGGAGCTGCACATATCTCGTTCTCGTGGCACACCGGATTGTCCAAGCTTCCGTTAGGCCATCTCGAGTTGCCCTCGATGGCCACCGGCGGTGACAGTTGGACCAGCACTCGAGGAGCACCGCCCGGGGTTAAAATAAAGATGACCCTCGGGCTCGCGAAACCCGGGGAAAAAGGCTTAGGTGGCAAATGGTAAAACCAAAGTTGGGCCTTGCTGGAGGAGTCTTATTCAAAGCGAACTGTCAAGGGGGTCCCATAAATCACCCAACCGTGTAAGGAACGCGAAATCAAGGAACATAACACCGGTATGATGGAAACTAGGGTGGCAAGAGTGGAACAAAACACCAGGCATAAGGCCGAGCCTTCCACCCTTTACCAAGTATATAGATGCATTAATTATAGAAGATATATATTGTGATATCCCAACAAGTAAACATGTTCCAACAAGGAACAACATCTCCATGTTCCAACAAGGAACAAACTTCATCTTCACCTGCAACTAGCAACGCTATAAGAGGGGCTGAGCAAAGCGGTAACATAGCCAATCAACGGTTTGCTAGGAAAGGATGGTTAGGGGCTTGACATGGCAATATGGGTGGCATGATATAGCAAGTGATAGGCATCGTAGCATAGGCATAGCAAAAGAGCGAGCATCTAGCGAGCAAAGATAGAAGTGATTTCGAGGGTATGGTCATCTTGCTCGCAAAGTTCTCGAGTTGTCGAAAGCTTGATCCTCGTAAGCGTTCTCAACAGGTTCCTCGCTCACGCATCGCCTCCTGGCTCTACCCAAAGCAAGAACACAAACAATGGAACCACAATAAATCACGGTGCAATGCACAAGCAACATGATGCAATACATGGCATGATATGCGAGATGTGATATGCAATGCGTATGCGTGCTCCGGAATGAAAATGATGAACCAGGCATCAACTTGGCAAACCAATTATGCCGCTGGAAAGGTGAGATGATTTCGGTTGAAATCGATATAAAGATCACCGGAATCGGATGCACGGTTTGCAAATGACAAGCAAAACAAGAATGGCACAAATCTGCCATTAACAGCATGATGCCACATAGCAAGCAACAAGAAATTAAGCTACTTCACCCAAACGTACAAACAAAGCATATGGCAGTGATCTACTCAATATGCTTGACAAAAGATGAACACTGAGCTACGGCTAAATCACACCATAACAGGTCCAAACAAGCATGGCAAAAGTGCAAAATATATCAGCTTCACAGACTTAGGAAAATACTGAACATGGCAGAATCACCATCAGGAAGCAATGTTCAGAGCAAGCAAACAACATGCTACAGGAACTTATAATTGCAAAACAAGGCATGGCATGAATCTACTCAAAGCATAAAACAAAAGTCCCTTACTGACCATAAGCCAAAAAGGATCAGAAGATATGATTGCACCCACGTAAACATAGCAAGTTTCGTTAACAGATTCAGCAAACAGGGCATGACATTGACAGAATTATGTAGGCACCTTCGCGAGCTCGATGCACTCACTACAGAGCATTACATGATAAACTAAGCATACATCCATCAATAAGACATGGCATAGAAGCTACACATGGCAAGAATAACATCATAGCATACACGGATCAACTACAACAACCTTGGCAAAATTGAATAACATGTAAACAATCTGCCAGGAAACATTTTATAGCAAAAGTAGAGCTCGATTGACTCAAGATATGGCTCTCCATAATTGCAAACAAGGGCATGGATGGATAGAGCATAACCATATGTTCAAAACATCCTTACTGAAGTATCTCAAAATAAGCATGGATCTCTCGGTAGCATCAAGCTTACATGGCATAAAAATATCAGCAAAACAGGGGCTGAAATCAGCAACATCATGAAGCCTAGTTTGCATGCTTGTGCTAGTCACCACAGAGATCACAAAAATACATGGCATACACCCCTGTAAAGATGACATGGCATATTACAAAACACATGTAGGACTCAAGATCATAGGGTGCACACATCAATCATGGCAAAAATGACAAAAGTGCATGTTCTGATAAGAATCTGAAACTAACACCACATAGCCCTCTTCCAACATCATTTCGGGCATCAAGATGAGCTCAAATGAAAATCATGCAATGGGATGAAATGATCTACTCTTCGAGACGAACAATTCGGTATGCTATACTCCCCAAACGGAGCCACGGGTGCAAAGTTATGGCATGATGAAACTGCAACAAAAATACTGACAAAAAATGACTTGGAGGATTCGGGGGAGGGGAAAGTCAACCGTCTCGTGGATCTGAGATCCGGAGCGCGCGCGAACCGAGGCGGGGCAGGCGGCTTTCGCGGAACGGCGCCGGAGGAGGGAGGAGAGGCCGAGGCCGGGCCGGGCGAGGTGGGGCGGCGCTGGGCGGAGGAGGCGGCGCCAATGGGCTATGAGGGCGGCGGCGGGCATATGCGGGGCAGCGGCGGCGGGCGGTGGAGGCTGGCGGGCGACGGCGGGGGCGGCGAGGCGGCCGTGCGCTGGCCGGAGGGTTCCGCCGCCCGGCGGGTGGCGGCGTGTGGCGGGGGGCGGCCCACGTGGCGGCCCCGGTTGGCCGGGGCGGCGGGCGGACGTGTCCGCCCGTCCGGATCGCGTCCCGGGCGGCGCGGGGAGGAGCGGGGCTAGGGTTAGGGGTGGAATTGATCCGGGATTTCGGGTGGAGGGGTGTTTTTATAGGTAGAAGGAGCTAGGAAGCTCCAAATGAGGTGTAGTTATCGCCCACACGATCGTGATCGAACGACGATGGACATGGAAGTGACTTAGATGGGTTATTGGGCTATTTTGAAGGGGTGTTGGGCTGCAACTTAAAAGAGGCCTTTGCGAGAGTGCGGTTAACCGCTGAGTACCAAACGAGCTCCAAATGACCAAACTTGACAGTGGTCTACCGGTGGTGTACCAAGGCCACTTGACAAACCTCGGTCCATTCCGAGAAAGTTTAGTACCCGCTCACGGAAAAACGTAAAAGGGGACGCCGGGGGACATAGGAGTGCCGGATTGCAAAACGGACAACGGGGAAAATGCTCGGATGCATGAGACGAACACGTATGCGAATGCGATGCACATGATGACATGATATGAGATGCATGACATGGACAAAATGCAAAAATGAAGAAAAACCCAACCACGGAGGGAATATCATATCACAATGCCGAAAATGGCAAGAGTTGGAGTTACAAATATGGAAACTTACATCCGGGGTGTTACAATCAGGCCCATGACAATCAAACCTTCACCGCCGTTCGCATGCAGCTGCCGACCCAACCAGTTGGGCAGGCACCTGCGTGGCGGCAAGCGGATCTTCATGGAGACCCACCGCTGCGCCACCTCAGCTGCCTGCCTGCCTACATGGCACCACGGGCACCGCTGGCCAGGGCGCGTGTCGACACGAGAGGGAGCGGCGACGGACGAGACTGGGCTCTCCCCCATCCCCGATAAAGCAAGGACACCTAAGCAAGATGCATTAAATGCGCCTTGTCATATAATGTGAGGTATAAACTCGCGTCACTGTGGCAACCCCTTTCCCTATAAAAGGAGGCCCAAGGCGACCAGGAGGAGGATTCGGCTTTTTGGAGCTCCTCACGCCCCATAGCTAGCTCAAGAACACAGATAAACAAGCCACCAAAGGAGGAGTAGGATTTTACGCATCCTCGCGGCCCGAACCTGGATAAAGAACCGTGTGCTATCTGTTTGATCCGCTCTTCTCACAACCCCGCGCCCCGCAACCGTAGTAGGGATTCTTGTGATCCCATAGGTGTCGTCCCCGCACCGACATCTTTGGCGCGCCAGGAAGGGGGTGCAGTTGTGAGAATCAGCTCTAGCAGTTAGTTCGACGCTTCTTCATCGTCATGGCGCCCAAGAAGAAGATGACGGTGGCGGTTGGCCCGTCGGAAGCCGGACATCCCATCCCGACGCGGGCGAGCAGCGGCCCGGTCGCAGAAAGGACCCGGGGCGCCGCTCGCGAACACCAACACCGTCCCAACAGCCGAAGTTTGGGAGGCGGTGATGTTCGTGCGCCTGGTAACGGGCCGCACGCCGCCAAATCCAAAGACGGAGCCAGGCCCTCCGCGGGTGGTGCGGGGCCTTCCAAGATCGCTGCCACCTCGCTCGCAGGCGACGGGAGGGCTTCCAAGACTTCCACGGCGGCGCCGACGGCGCGCTCTTCTCAAGCGACGCGCGACAAACGGCGTAATCACGCCGAGGACCCCGGGCATCGCCGTGGAAAGAGCCCCGAGCGCCACTCCCGGGATTTAGAAGACCTGCCCGCTCGCCGAGGCGCTAGTGAAGATGGCTTGCGACCGCGGGATCGTGATAGAGCTCCTTCTGACATGGTCAGAAGTCGAAGCGCGTCGCGATCCGTGCAGGTTTCGCTGCCACCAACGCCAGCAGAAGCCCTGGCGCGCGCGCAGTTGCTCCTCGATTTCCCTCCCACTACGGGGAAACTCGACGAATGGAGAGCCACTATCCGAAGCCTTGTTGCGGAGGCCAACAAAGACGAACCGAGTCCGGTGGAGCCCCCGGGTCGATGCTCCGACGGAGTCCCACGCACCAGTGGCAGGAGAGCCGAGGACGCCGCAACCACGGTGCACTCGCCTCCTCCTCGCCCGGTACCGCGGACGCTAGCCCGTCGCGACGTTACGGGCGACGAGATCTCCGTAGCATCGTCCGACCCGCGGGCCCACTGTGACCAACGCCAAGTTCTTCGGGAATGAGAACATGAAGACGCTCGAACCACTATCGAGCGCCGGCGCGGAGCGCGCCACCAATCCGACAGGCGAGCAGGGCCTGCTGTGAGACACCCGGCACCGGGGAGCCCTGGAGGCCTACTGTCGGTGTCAAAACCGGCGGATCTCGGGTAGGGGGTCCCGAACTGTGCGTCTAGGCGGATGGTAACAGGAGACAAGGGACACGATGTTTTTACCCAGGTTCGGGCCCTCTCGATGGAGGTAATACCCTACTCCTGCTTGATTAATATTGATGATATGGGTAGTACAAGAGTAGATCTACCACGAGATCAAGGAGGCTAAACCCTAGAAGCTAGCCTATGGTATGATTGTTGTTCGTCCTACGGACTAAAACCCTCCGGTTTATATAGACACCGGATAGGTTAGGGTTACATCGAGTCGGTTACAATGGTAGGAGATCTACATATCCGTATCGCCAAGCTTGCCTTCCACCCCCTAGTCCGGGACTCCCTCAGTAGCCCCTGAACCAGGCTTCAATGACGACGAGTCCGGCGCGTTGATTGTCTTCGGCATTGCGAGGCGGGTTCCTCCTCCAAATACTTTATATAAGGTTTTGAACACAAGGATAGTGTCCGGCTCTGCAAAACAAGTTCCACATAAAACCGTAGAGAGAATAATTTTTGCACAGACCTGCTGACGTATTCCGCATGTGACATCACACCACGGCCAGGCCTTTATATGAATCGTTTTTTACCGTTTCACCTTAGCGCGTTTAGCGAGGTGGTTTCCTTAGCACGTCTTATCAAAGCATAGATCATGCCCCCTTATTCCGGGATTCTCATCAATACGGACGTGGGTAACCCATCTGCGCCATTGATTACGGCGCTTGGGAAATAAGCGAGTTTTACCAGGCTGGTGGGGGACGCATAGTTTCGCCGGTCTATATAAGGGGATAAGGATCCACCTTTTCACCCATGCCTTCTTCCTCCTTTGCTTATCCATTTCCGCGAACTCGAGCTCCAGCGCCCAAGTTCGCACATCCCACCTCAACCTTCTCCAACCATGTCAGGAGCGGGAGGCAGGTGGATGGCCTCCTCCGTCACGGAGGGCACATCAAAAAGATCTGGGAGGCGGATACTTGTCCGCGACATTGCGCCTGAGCTGCCCAGGCGGGCAGCTTATTCCAACCCCCGGCCCCATGAGAGGGTAGTGTTTCTCCCCCACTTCCTCCGCGGACTAGGTTTTCCACTTCACCCATTTGTCCGGGGGCTCATGTTCTACTACGGCCTGGACTTCCACGACCTGGCCCTGAATTTCATCCTCAACATCTCGGTGTTTATAGTCGTGTGCAAGGCTTTCCTTTGCATCCAGCCCCACTTCGGCTTATGGCTGAAGATCTTCAACGTCCGGCCGAAGGTAGTGGACGGCCGTCAAGCGGAGTGCGGAGGCGCCATGGTTGGCAAGATGGCCAAGGTCCTATGGCTCGAGGGCGCCTTTGTGGAGACCATAAAGGGGTGGCAATCGGGGTGGTTCTACATCACCGAGCCACGCGACCCCGAATGGGTGGCGGCCCCCGAATTCAGATCTGGCTTCCCCACACGGCTCTCGTCATGGAAGGAGACGGGCCTGACGTGGGGGGATTCAGAAGAGCTATCCGGACTCCAAACATGCGTCCGAAACCTGGTGGACAAGAATCTCAGGCTTGTCGACGTAATCCAGGTAATGCTCATCCGCCGGATTCTCCCATGCCAACAACGGGCATTTAACTTGTGGGAGTTCGATCCGGCACAGCACCGAACCTTGAGCCGGCTCTTCGACACTACGTACGAAGATGCCTGGAAGGTGCTGTTCAAGGGCGCTGAAGCCTCAACATCCGCTAACAAGGATCGCGGATACAGCACGCGGCGTCCAGCCGGCGAGGTAAGTTATTTACCCTTTACGAGACTCTTTTTTCATAGATTGACTCTACGTGGGATCTAAAATTCCCTAATCTTTGACCGATGGTGAAGACGTCCGGACAGATTAACTGTCCGGCTCTTTGCGGAAGACCGGAGGACGCCCGATTGACGGGCTGCTGGCTCCGGCGCCGCACGTGGTGCCGGAGAAGAAGGCCAAGAAGGAGGCCACGGGAACTCGAAGGAGCTCCCGACGCCAGGTGCTGTCAGATTCCGAAGCAGAATCTTCTCCTGAAGATGAGGAGGAAGAAGAAGAAGCTCCTCCCCCAGCAGGGGAGGAGAAGAAAAGGAAGGCCGCCCCTACTGGGGAGGCCGGAGGGTCCAAGAAGGGAAAAACCCTTCCTCCGGACTTCTCCACCAACGTCGACGATGATGAGGAGGATTGGCCTACAAGGGCCAAGCCCCTGGTGAGATAGGAAGTGTCTGGATACCCATGGTTTTCTATTATTGCAGAGTGTTCTCTAATGTCGAACAACTGTGCAGCCCGCTTAAGGGCGAGTTCGCCGATTCATCGAGCGGGTCCCTGGGCTCGTCGGAAATGGAGAGTACTTCGCTTCCGACCGCCTCCTCGCGTCACACTGCGGATGACGCCCCGGTGGGGCCCCAAGGGGGGCTTGGTCAAGAGGAGGTAGCACCGGAGGTGCCACAAGGCAACCTCCCGGACACCAGGCGCGCGGGGGGCAAGACCCCCAGGGGCTCTAGGCCCGACCCTTGTCCGGTTTCCATGCCGGAACCTTCAGTGGTTCCGGAGTCCGACAAGCGGACCCTTCGGAAGAAGGGTAAGACGCCGGTGTCCTCCATCCAACCGGAGGCACCGGATAGCTTACTGGAGGCGCTTAACGGCGCTTCCATCAAGGAGGAGCACCGCACCGTTATGAGTGCGGTGATCTGCATGATTCAGTCCGCCAAGAGCGATCGATCAAGCCTCTGCACCAGCCTTCTAACAGGCTTTGAGGTAAGTTTTAGAATATGTAAAATATAACCGCATAGACAGTAGCCCCTGATGCTTAGTTCGGTGTTCGGAAAGAAAAGCCAGACTAAGGATCTAAAAGATATACGAGGAGTCTAACATAAGTATGTCAATATGGGAATGCAAAGGCTGCTTTGACCTCTGCCGCACTTATCATGGAGGTCAATGCATTAAAGTAGAACCTCGAAGGTCCGAGAACGAGCTCGGACAAGCCAAGAAGCAGCTCGAGGACAAGGAAGGTAAGTAATACCTTATTAAAGAAATACCTTATAGAAAAGGTTTTGGTTGCAAAAATAACAGGAATAACTTGGTACTGTAGGGCCACGAACGAGGTGGCGACCTCAAGGAGGCGGTGTCCATGGCCGAAAACAAAGCGCTGCAAGTAAACGCACCGAGCGAGAGAAGGGGAGGCGAGCTGGCCAAGAATGCGGCAAGAGCTCCAAGCTCGTGGAAAAACATGAGAGTTTGGAGCGTGACTCAAGACTCGAGAGTCCGAGCTCGCCTCGGCTCTTGAGAGTGCCAAAGCTGCTAAGGCCGAGGCCCAAAAGCCCTCCAAGAAATTGAGTCTTTAAAGAAGATAGCAGCGGTAAGGCATTCTTTATGCAAAGCAAGCATGTGAAAGTGAATTACCTATTACTTACCCGGATTCGAGCTCTCCAGGAGCCTTTGTAGATTTGCCCAGTGGTGTATGATGTCTTTGTCGATTCTACCGCGTCAAGGAGGGGAGCTCGACGGAAAGGGTGTTCTGGTCTCAGTATGGTGAGGCCGACATTCCGGTGCCCCTGAGCAACCAGCTGAAGCAGCCGGTCGAGCTCCATAAGGTCGCCGAACAAGCCATGAAGGGCCTTATAGCGCGGCTGTGGCCATTGGAGGCCATGCCCGGGAGCTACTTCGGCTTGGTGCAGCGGCTGGTGAATGCCTGTCCGCGGCTTGAAGTCATCAAGCGCTCCGTCTGCATTGAAGGTGTCCGTCGGGCCCTTGCCCGTGCTAAAGTGCACTGGGGCAAGCTGGATGCGGAGAGGCTTGCAACGGACGGGCCACCGAAGGGCCATGAGCATCGCACGCCCAAATGTACTATGAGGGCCTCTCAAGGGTGCCCACCAATAGCGGATGAGTGCTCCAAAGATGTAATTTTGAATAGACTCGCATTTGTTATCCTGTACGCTGAAAATTGTTCATATCGCTAAGCAACGCTTATTAATTTAAAATATTACCTTCAGGCGGCCGCTTATCAAATTTGAGAGATGGCAAGTCGTTGGCTTCAGCCCCCATGCCACGAGTGCTAGCGTGTTCGGGATAAACTTGAGCACTCTTGTTCCCATTCTTGGGTCCATCTAGGAGGCGCCAACACAACGTAACAAGGCAACCGGACTTATAATGCTTGAACACTCTCACTTAGCTATAGAATTCTATAATTTTAAATTTCGGGAAGCCCCTAGTATTCGGAAGACCGAGTTCGGGCGCTATCCATGCCTTTGGCCGACAATTCGGTTCCTCGCTCTAAGCGGCATAAGTCTTTAGGGACCCAAAACCTCTCGAACAGCGATCGCTCTCGCTCTATCATGACGGTCAGTTTTAGCTTTCTCATCGAGGTGCTCGACCCAGCTCAACTGGGGAACAATCGCAGTGGTTCTCCGGTGCTACCTTAGCCGATATAACGGAACGTAAGGTACCAAAACACGGAGCCGGCAAACCCAACTATTGACCCAAGACATGATTCGGAGCCGATTCATATAATGCTATAAGTTCGCGGTGCCGCACTTGTGAAAGTGTTCGGACTTATCACACCATAATTTTGGGATACTTAAGCCCCTGGTGTATTGGTCGTACCAAAGTTTACGGTTGCAACATGTCGTGAAATGGACATATGTATAGATAAGGGAAGTAGAGCAATAATAAGCAAAAAGCTATGTATTGTTTATTCAAAAAGGTACTGCAATGAGAGCAGAACGATACAAATAGTGCGATAAGCAAGGGATAGGACTATCTAACATGTCCCCCTCCAGGGGTAAGCTGTGGAATGGTATGTAAAATAGGTATAATGCTCGTAATAGAGACCACCTGAACACTTCGACGTGGCTTACTGCTTCCCTGGCTGTTGCATCGTGAGTTCGGCGATTCTAGTGCCGGACAGGACTTCTCAAAGACGGAGTTCTGAAAGAAAAAAGGAAGAAAAAAGGAAAAAAGAAAAAGAATAACACAATCGGGAGCCCCTGGTGCGGTCGAGCCGCATTCTTGGCGTGTCGTGGTCTTGCCCCTCCCCATATGCCCATGGTATCTCCAGAGCGTAATTATGTACGCGTAATACTAGCTTCGCGATTTCGCGAGGGCGGGGGTTGGGGCCGGATTGCTACGCGTGCTTGAATCGTGCCAGGCGGTCTTGTTGTAGGTTACTCCGGGCGCGCTTGACAGTGTCCGGACGCTTAGTGGCCGGACTCGAGAATTGCTGCGAGAGGCTGCTTTGTACCTCCGCCGCGAGGGCTGCCGTGTGCTCCTCCATTCGGAGAGAGTGTTCGGCGTTTCCATTGACCGTGATTACTCCTCGAGGGCCTGGCATCTTTATCTTGAGGTATGCGTAGTGCGGCACCGCATTGAACTTTGCAAATGCGGTTCGTCCGAAAGCAAAGGCATGATAGCCGCTGCGAATGGGACGATGTCGAAGATTAACTCTTCGCTTCGGAAGTTATCCGGGGATCCGAAGACCACTTCGAGTGTAACTGAGCCCATGCAACTGGCCACTACACCCGGTATGACGCCTTTAAAGCTCGTCTTTGTAGGTTTAATCCTTGGGGGGTCTATGCCCATTTTGTGCACTGTATCCTGATAAAGCAGGTTCAGGCTGCTACCGCCGTCCATCGACTCGTGAGGTGAAATCCGTCGATAATTGGGTCAAGAACTAATGCGGCAAAGCCGCCGTGACGGATGCTAGTGGGTGGTCCTTCGATCGAAGGTGATCGGGCAGGAAGACCATGGGTTGAACTGGGCGATCGGCTCCATCGCATATACGCCCCTTAGTGCACGCTTCGCTCCCTTTTGGGTATGTGGGTTGCGATATCATATGTTCACCGTCCGCACTTGTGTAGGAAAACCTTCGTCCTCTATTGTTCGGTGGTCGGGCTCTTCATCGCCATCGCTATGCAGCCCTTGTCATTGAGTTCGCACTTAACTTGCATGCTCGCTTGAACACCCAACAATCCCTGTTGGTGTGATTGGCTGGTTTATCGGGGTGCCATGTATCCGCACATGCGATCGAGTATTCGGTCCAAGTTGGACGCCCCTCGGTATTTCTTTAGAATGGCTTCTTCCGCGACCGGTTTAGAGCTCAATCCGCATTGACGGCCGATCTTCGATGATATCGCCGCAATGCGCGCTTGTTCTTGTTGCGACGCGACCGCCATTGCTGTCCTTGGTATCCGAACCGCTCAGATGTTTGGCCAAGTTGTTGCTTCGAGCTAGCCAGCTGTCCTCTCCCGCACAAAAGTGGGTCATGAGTGTTGTGAGGGCTGCCATGGATTTTGGCTTTTCCTGTCCTAGGTGCCGCAAGCCACTCGTCATGGATGTTATGTTTGAAGGCTGCAAGGGCCTCTCGCATCCGGACAATCAACGATTTGATTTATCTTTGTTAGGAACCAAGTCCGTAATTGTCCGCCGATTCTTCCGGCTGCTGAATTATGTGGCTGAAGTCATCGGCGCTCGGTGGTCGCACATATGTGCCCCGAAGTTATCAAGGAATGCGACTTCCGTGTCCTCCCAACAACCAATTGATTCTGCACGCAAGCTATTGAGCCAATGTCGAGCTGGTCCTTTAAGCTTGAGGGAGGTATTTGATGGCATGTAGATCATCACCGTGGGCCATGTGGATATGGAGGAGATAGTTGTCATGCTTCCGGGAATGAGGGTCCTGTGACTTGCACTGCGCCTCAGCAGCCCGGCGGGCGTGGCTCAAAGGAGGCCTGTGACAGCCCATCTTCATCAACACAAGCTCAAGACCTCGCGAGGGGCCAAGCCTCCTGGGCGGACGACCAAGAGCTTCCTCCTCGCTGCCTCATCAGGCTGGCTCATGAGGAGGCGGAGAGTTCAAGGCAGGGTACCTCGCGAGGTGCCCATGACGCAAGCCATGATTTACCAAGGGCGCCACATGCAGGCGCCAGCCGCGCAGATCCTCCTTTCCTCTTTGGTGCAAAGGAGCAAGCGCAGCGAGAGCATCAAGCAAAGGCATCCGCTTCGTGCAACAAGACCAAGACCAGCCCCAACGGTTGGAATGCCATCATGGAGCCCAAGCAGCGCCATCACCAGAGCCTTTGCAAAGGCGAGACCAACTTTAGTCAGATAAGTGTACCCACTGCTCCCCTTCAAATGGCTAATTGTTGGCGCCTTCCCGCCAATATTTGGGAAGAGGCCCAGGCCTTCATCTATATAAGTAGAACTAGCCACCATGGTAGAGCAGGCTCTCCCTCTGGCAGGCATTTTGGAATCCAGAGAGAGAGATAGAGACCCGATCCTCAAGCTAGAGCGACGGGACACCACTTAGCAGTTCATCACACCCACCAAGAATGTACCTTCATGAGGCTGTTCTTCCTCAGTACGTTTCTTCATCAGCCCTAGAGGCAATCCACCACACCACAAACTAGAGTAGGGTATTACACCACAACGGTGGTCTTAACTAGTATAAATCTTATGCCTCTTGTGTTGTTGTTGCTAGTAGTTTAGGTTCTTGCGATTCGGGCGAGGTATGAGACGGTGGAGGGTTGGATCTCCGCCGCACCCCTGAGTTCGAACCTTAAGGGTCTCGCCGAACCCGTAATTCGACATTTGGCGCCGCTGTAGGTGTGCCGAATCCGCTTTTCTCGCCACCTCGTGTCCCGTCGCATCGTCATCACCATGTCCGACGAACAAGCTGGCAACCCAGATCCTGGGCGGCGTGGCCGCCCATCGCAGAGCCGCCGCCGGCGCGCGACCTGCGCCCTGTGCAGCTCGTGGTCCGCAGGCGCCGCGACGCGGCGACGCGACAGGCTTCGACGGCTCACACCGCGGCAGGCGCGTCAGCAGCAAGAGCCTCAACCACGCCGCAACCACATCACCGCACACCCGCCGAGCAAAGCGAACTCAAGGGCAGCGCCACAGCGGCCCGAGAGAGCTGCGGCGTGCAAAGGCCGGAGGGCGGCCGCGACGCGGCCTTGCCGAGCGAGTGGCGGAGCCCCTGGCTTCGCCGCCGGGGCTCACCCTTCGCACCCAACTCCCACTCAGCCGAGGGCGGCCCGCACGGGCTCCACGCGACGCCAAGCTGGCTCCGGGTTACCCAGCGCCGGTGAAGAGTCACGCTGGCCGGGCGGCGGGTTGCCCCGCCCGCCCGCAGAGAAGAAGGACCCAATGCAGCTCACGGCCTTGGTGGACCGCCGCCCCACCATCCCACGGCGGGCGCATCAAGCAGAGCAGCGAGGCACGCTCAGCACTACGGCGTGGCCTTCGGGATGACAGCGCCAGAAGAATACGCGGCTCTACATGATGGACCAAGGGCACCGCATGAGGGAGAACAAGACTCGCTCCTCAGCCCAATCTGGGGATGAGGCGCCAGTTGCCAGCTTCCCAGAGTCTCGAGACGGTCCCACTGGTCACGCCGGGGCGACGATTATCGGGCACCGCTACTTCCTCAAGAACAAACATACGCTAACCATAGGTCGCAGGAGGTACAGGTCGCCACGACGAGCAGCTGCCCTGGCCTCATCAGCCTCCTACCCTCGGGAGGGGGGCGCAGGGGCTGCCGGAGAGGGCAGAGATCCGACATCACCACCGCCGGGCTCGGAGCAAGGCGTTCTCGTGGAGGTAGGCCTTCGCTGGGAGGTGCCTCGTGGCCTGCCTCAGGCGGAGGACCCGTGGTCGTCGGGAACCGGCTGGCACCGCTCTTACCCCATCGGAGGCGCCCTGGTTTCCGGTCGCTGGTGGCACTAGAGTGTGGCGCAAGGCGGGCCTCGTCTGGCGATATGAAGCAAGGCCGGTACTGTGAAGAAGGCCCAGTGCTCGTGAAGCTCGCCGCCTGCGACACTCTCACGTAATAATGAGTGGGGCTGTACACGCCCCGGAGTCTCAGGGGGTGCCAAACTCAGGCCCTGGGGCTCCCTCCTACGCCCAGTAGCAGCACTTAGCTCCGCGCTGGTGAGAAGACATCCAAGACTAGACTAGGTGCCGGACGCGGCCTTTTTCTGCTTTCATTGGTTTTCCTCCGGCTGTCAAGCTTCCGCTGTTGGATTTGTTGAATTTGAGTTTGAAGATTTGCGCGATTCGGGAAGGGGTGCTTAGTCTCGTTCGAGCAAATCTCTCGCGTTTCGGTTAGAACTCCGCCTTAGCTGCCTCCCCTCGTGAGCCCCTCGCGAGCCAGGCCAGGCCAAGCTTGCGCGCAGCCCAGCCTGTCGCCGCCGTGTCCTCTCCGGAGGGTTTTTCCTGCAGGTCCTACGGATTCGATCAGTAGACACCCAGATTGCCTCAGCCTCCCACAGGCTATCTCGGGGCTCGTACGAAACTAAGGTAAACCACCTAACTAGCGCTACTGCTTAGCCAACCACTTGCGCTGGGCGTAATATGTAACACCTGCCAATACGAAGAACACAAGTTTTACATAAGGGGCTCCCCCTCCCAAAATGCTCTCACCTACATCAGGCCAAAACCTGAGTTCTATTCATGCAAGGTAATGGAACAAGGACAATACATGATCAAGTAAGACAACCGCCAATGCATCCTCGTGAGCACCTCTCGAGCCGCTGTCGGCGCCGCTGGCCTCGCTGCCGCTGTCTGCGTGATCGCCGGCAGCGTCCGGGCCGCTCACCACGCCGCTTTCATCGGCGGCCACGCACCACGCCGCTGCCGTCTCGGCGGCGTCTGGACGAGGACATCCACGTTGTCTTCCACCCAAAGGCGCCAGGTCGCCCGGACGGCTCGGGAATCGGGGCGATGGCCGCGCCAAAATCGGGCGAGGGTCCATGTCCCGAGATGGCTGAAGACACGAGAGAAGGCGCTACCAGCAGCGCTGCTCCTTCCTCCACCAACCTGCCGGCCCCGACCGATCAGCGCTTCCACCGCCACCACGCCGCTGAAGAACTCAAGGTTGCCGGGCGAAGTTAATCTGGCGGCGGGCGCGCTTACCGCCGCCGCAGATATTGTCCAAGGCTGCGTTAGCTTTTCCCGGAGGCGTGGCAGCATGGGACCATGCTCATGTTCCAGATTCGCCACGACGATCTCGTCCGTGATTCGCGCGCCATACCCTCGACTCTCCACCACTGGCGGAAGGAGCGCCGGCCCAGAGGTGGTGGACTCTCTCGCCACCTCGAGGGCGGCCCGAAGAGCATCGCCCGCCCAGACGCTTCCTCCGCTTGGCCTCAAGGCAGCAGTCCTGCCTCACTTCGCCTTGATCAACCCCAACCGCTTCCTCAAACTTGCGCCGAGGTTCGAGCCGCCGCCACTCGGCGTCCGACCTCCATGACGCTGGCTTCCTGCTGCAACCTCATCCTTCCGCACGCCGCCAAGCGCCTCGCTCCAAGCGCCAGACGCTGCTGCGGCGCGGCTCTGCCGCCAACGCCTCACGCTCGAGCTCCGCCGAGTCGCGGAGGCCACCTTCATCGACGCAAGGGCTGCCTCGCGCAGCTCCACTTGCTCCTCCAACGAGTGACACCGGCCAGGAGTTCCATCGCTCGCTCCTCCGCCGCCTCGCCGTTAGCTGCCGGGGCCTCTCGACGCCCGAGAGCAGAGCCTCCCGAGAGGCTGCCAGCGATGCCTTGGCCTCTTCATCATCAAGATCGTGTTGGCGGCGCTGCAGGGCGGCGCCTCCAGCCGCACCTCTCGCGCCAGGCGCAGGCCTCAGCCTCAAGGCTGGCTTCGCCAAAGAAGCTCTTCACCAAGAAGGCTCACCGCGCCGGCCGCCTTCAAGGAATCTTGGCGGCGGCGACGCCCGGGCAAGGCCACGCGCGCCCTCCACACCATCGACCGCCCAGACGGGCGCCGGAGCCGCTGACCGACACTCCTCCGGCAGGGGCTGGGGCTGGCACCCTCGCGATGGCCGGGCGCTGCAGCCAGGCCCGCCCGAGCCAGCCCATCCCAGCACGAGGGCGCAGGAAGCGCCAGCCAATCGCCGCCCACGACCAAAGCGAGAAGCCCACGGCAGGCTAGTTATGCCTCTGGAAGGCTCGCGAGGAAGGATCGCGAGGCGCGCAGGGTCACGACGCGCCTTGGGACGGCTCACCTCCCCGGCCGCCCTCACCACAAGGGCAACACTGCTTGGAGCACTCAAGGACGGGGGAGGGGGCGAGGCCGGAGAGGACGACCCCTCACCCGTCTCCGTGAGCTCGGCAGAAGGGATTCTGCAGGCAAGGATCGCATAAGCAGCAGTAAGAATCAGGAGCTAGAGAAGGAGAAGGCTTACTCATCAAGAGCGGCATTTCCCAAGGCTTCAAAGCAGCGCATGGGTAATCATCGCCCAGGCCTCCCTTCCTTCCGGGAGGGCCTCAAGTTCACGCGAAGCGACCCAAGATTTGAGCGCAGGGTCAGCCTGCGGCGAGGGAGGAGCATCAAGGCGACCAAGCGCCTGGGCGCCCGCCGACGCACGCGCGCTGATCGCCTCACCAAGAGAAGCAGCAGGGCCTGGGGGCTTCATCCGCAGTGCTGCGGGCGGCTGCCTGCCGCCTCAGCCCACGGCGGCATGAGCCTCGGAGCTGCCCTCTCGAAGCGCCGCCTCGGCCGTCACCTGGCGGGGTCCTGCTGCCTCGGGCGGCTCAGGCCTCCCTCGCTCCGCCACTCGAGGAGGAGTCGCTGGCAATCGGAAGGGCTGTCACCACCACCGGATTCTCGCGAGGCCCTCGAGACCAGCGGGCGCAGCCCCCATTCATCGAAGATAGGCATCTGTTCACCAAATCACCCCTGCTCCGCAGACGAGAGCAAGGCCCCTTCATGCCGGATGCCACCGGGTTAGGATCGCGCCAGACCAGGAGCACTCTCCTTAGCGCCAGCGCCAGTCTTCTTCCCCGAGCCTCATATGATCGCCAGTTCACCAAGGCCCACATCCGTGGGAATGGCGCCGAGAGGAGCAATGCGCGCGATCAGAACTCTTCACCACCATGGGCGCCTGTCACAAGATGCGACCTCAGGAACGCGAGGCGGCGCCAGACGAAGATGAGCCAAGGGCTTGAAAGCGTCTCCTGGCCCCAGCCTGAATTGGGGACAGCAGGCGAAGTTGGCTCCGATAGCGTGGGGCTGGGCACCCCACATCCACGCACAGCCACCTCTCGTGGAACTCACCATGGGCGGAGGCAGGCTGAAGTCAATCCCTGAGGCCGCTGTCTCGGGCGCGGCGACGAAGCTCACGCACGCCGAGCATTGAGTGGGGTCGACAAGGCGCAGAGAGAAGAAGTGGCGCAGCAAGGCAACCGAGGGAAGGATGCCCATCATTGCCTCACAAACAAAGGCGAAGACCGAGAGGAGAGTAACGGACTCAGGACCCAGATGCATCATGTGGATCTGATAGTGGGAAAGCACGACATTAAAGAAATCAGAGAAAGGGGGAACCAGCCCCGCCCACAGGGCGTCAACGAAATACCGGACCTCGGTGACTATCCTCGCCGATGGCGGTGGGACGGGCCAGGCCGCCGCCCTCCGCATTCGCTGAAGGAGGTGACCAGAGCCGAATTGACCTTGCCCAAGCCCTCCAGATTGAGTATGATCGACGGTCGACAGAGGGCCGCCGCGGCGGGCGAGCAAGGCGGCGAGGTTTTTCCTTTCCCTTCTTCGCCGGAGCCACGGGCGATCGAAAGGGGGAAGGGGAGATTTGAGATTGGATTGGAAATGGAAGCTGGAGTTCGAGAGAGGGAAGGACTGGAGCGCACAAGCAGCAAAGAGGGGAACGGATGTGTGCAGCAGCGTGTCCGCCTAGCAAGGCGCGAAATAAGGAGGCGTGGGGAACAAGACCACCCACGCCCAATCAACCGCCACGCCGCCTAAGACCGCAGGCTGTTAGGGCCGTGGACGCCGTGACTTGCCCTTCGCCTCTCTGCCGGTCAAGTTCAGCGCCAGGGGCCGGGGGGCTATCATCGGCGTTCGGGAACGGGGTTCCCAGACTTGCCTGCCTGCTGCCTGCGGCGCTGGCTCAAAGGAGGCCCAGACAGCCCATCTTCATCAACACAAGCTCAAGACCTCGCGAGGGGCCAAGATCATGGGCGGACGACCAAGAGCTTCTCCAGCGCGGCCTCGTCAGCCTGGCTCATGAGGAGGCGGAGAGTTCAAGGCAGGGTACCTCGCGAGGTGCCCATGACGCAAGCCATGACGACCAAGGGCGCCCGCGGGCGCCAGCCAGCAAGAGCGCCCTCCTTTCCTCTTTGGTGCAAAGGGAGCAAGCGCGGCGAGAGCATCAAGCAAAGGCATCCGCTTGGTTGCAACAAGACCAAGACCAGCCCCAACGGCTGGAATGCCGCTCATCGTGGAGCCCAAGCAAAGGCCATCACGAGCCTTTGGCAAAGCGAGGACCAACTTTAGTCGAGGATAAGTGTACCCGCTGTTCCCTTCAAATGGCTAATTGTTGGCGCCCTTCCCGCTCAATATTTGGGAAGAGGCCCAGGGCCTTCGTCTATATAAGTAGAACTAGCCACCATGGTAGAGCAGGCTCTCCCCGCGGGCAGGCATTTTGGAATCCAGAGAGAGAGAGAGATAGAGACCCGATCCTCAAGCTAGAGCGACGGGACACCACTTAGCAGTTCATCACACCCACCAAGAACAGACCTTCGCGAGGCTGTTCTTCCCTGTACTATTCTTCATCAGCCCCAGAGGCAATCCACCACACCACAAATTAGAGTAGGGTATTACACCACAACGGTGGCCCGAACTAGTATAAATCTTGCGTCTCTTGTGTTGTTGTTGCTAGTAGTTTAGGTTCTTGCGATTCGGCGAGGTATGAGACGGTGGAGGGTTGGATCTCCGCGCGCACCCCAGAGTTCGAACCTTAAGGGTCTGCCGGAACCCGTAATCCGACAATAGTCCTCGATCCAGACCGCAGGATCTGTAGTACCATCGATGATTCGATGTTTATGGGTTTAAAGCCCTCGGATTTGATGATCCATTACTTCATCTCGTGAAGCATAGTGGGTGTCGCGGCGCCTATATTGGGCTATATCACGGCGTAGCTCATATGAGCTTTGTTCATCGTGTTCGGTCCGCCGGGTTTGTCAGATCCGCACGACAAAATCATCCCGTGTCGTTGGGCATCCACGCGATCCGTAGATCGATCTTGTATGTTTTGCCTTATCCTCCAATATATCTCGCAAGTCCGACGCGCTTTCCCGTGCCTTGGTACTTTTGAGCGGCGCGGGGTGTGCTTGAGCGAGGGCCGAGGCTTCTCACACGGCTACGGGCGTGGCCGGAATGCCATGTCGTGGCGCTGGTAACTTGGTGCTTCCTCCTCTAGTCGAGGCAACGACCTGTGTTTGGGGTAGCTTTTGAGGGCGCTCGAGTTCATACTCTTCGCTGCAAGGACTTCGATCCATCCGTCACCTAGCGATCCCTGGTCAGCTCTAAGTCGTTGTCTTTTTTTGAGGCTGCTTGCCGTGGCCATAAGCCCGCATTTGAAACGCCCTGTTCGGTGGGGATCCTCAGCACGACAAATTGCCGTCGCCGAGGCTTGCCTCATCTTTGGAGGGAGGCGATAATTATCGCCTCGACCTTTCTTTCTGCAGACCGTCGTGTGGACTTGCTTCTCCCTCCTCCCGAGCTGAGTCCTGCCGAGGGGGTTCTTCGCACCGTCCGGGTGTTATTATCTCCGTGGCGGAATCACCGCTTATTATTGGCGGGATTTAGAGCGGCGCCGCCGACGCCGGGCGCTTGCTGTTTCTTGGAGGAGTCATCCTCCGTTGTTCCATCGCCGTTCCCATCTTTTGGGATGTCCACCATGTATATGTCATATGATCGAGGTGGCCTTCCAAAGCCCTCGTAGGCGCTGGGTCTTGGTCGCTCTCGGCGCCGTCGCCCATACCGCCAACGCTTCGAGTCGAAGTCGGCATGTCGGTTAAATCATCGACAGTGGCTACAAAGTGGGTGGTGGGTGGGCGCTGAATTTCGTCCGTATCCCAACCTTCCCGTCCGCAGTCCGCCAGGCTTCCGGATAAAGAGAGACTTTAGCGATTCCAGAATGTCGCCAAAGGGCGAAGCCGAAAGATGTCCGCGTGAACTCCATAACGGGCGCCCAATCGGATTCAATTGGCAAGGGCGCGGAGGGTTCGGAGTCCGGAGAGGAGTCCCGCACCACAGAGTCGAGGTCTTCGCAGCGACAGGACGGAGTTCGCCTCAATCGCCAGAGATTGTAGCCCCGAGGCGGTGTCCAACCACTCGCCCTCGATCGGGAATCAGGCTCCGGATTAAGGGTCGGAGCGGATGCTGAGTGCAGCCTCCGGGCACTCGCTCGCTGCGAGCTAGATCATGCCCATCGAGACAGCGGCGGCGCGGCTTATTGCTGCGGCTCGAATCCGTCGAAGATCAAGTCCCCGCGATATCGGCCGTATAGTTTAAACTTCCAATCTGACCTAATGGCCAGGGCGAAGCTTCGATCTGCTCTAGATGGCCAGCGAATTAGCCCACAAAGCAAAGCCGCCGAATACGAAGATCTGTCCGTGGAGAAAAGTCTCACCTGGACTGCGCTGTTGTTGATGATCGAAGGAGCCATCGGGCCTATCGGTGACGACACAGAGGAACCTCTGAATGAAAGCACCAATGTCGGTGTCAAAACCGGCGGATCTCGGGTAGGGGGTCCCAAACTGTGCGTCTATGTCACGCCCAATATGCGACCCTATCCAAAAGGAACTCGACGGTCCCACCAAGGATAGACCCGCATATTGAAACGCTTTTGCAAGGTGGATATCATTACATCAACATTACATAATAGATGGGGATACATACATAAGGCACAAATGCCACAAGAATACATCAACATCATATACAAGATGCCAACATCCGACTACGGATGAAACATAAACAGAAACTCAAACGACATCCACCACTGCTAGCCCAGGCTGCCGACTCGAACCTATCCCCGATCAAGAAGAAGCGAAGAAGAACTCCAACACAAGCAAACATCGCCTCGCGTCATGATCATCGCAAACCTGTACCGCAACTGGTGTGTAGTAATCTGTGAGCCACGAGGACTCAGCAATCCCATTACCATGGGTATCAAGACTAGCAAAGCTTAAGTAGGAAAGGAAGGGATAAAGTGGTGAGGTTGCAGCAGCGACTAAGCATATATGGTGGCTAACATACGCAAATGAGAGCGAGAAGAGAAACAAAGGAACGGTCGTCAACTAGTAATGATCAAGAAGTGATCCTGAACTCCTACTTACGTCAGACATAACCCAGAAACCGTGTTCTCCTCTCGATCAACCCCGAAAAGAGACACTCACGGTTACGCACACGGTTGGTGTATTTTAGAAGAGTTTGCTTCAAGTTTACTACAACCGGATATTAACAAATTCCCATCTGCCACATAACCGCGGGCACGGCTTTCAAAGTTTATACCTGCAGGGTGTCCCAACTTAGCCCATGATAAGCTCTCGCGATCAACGAAGGATATTCCTTCTCCCCGGGAAGACCCGATCAGTCTCGGAATCCCGGCTACAAGACATTTCGACAGTAATAAAACAAGACCAGCAAAGCCGCCCGGATGTGCCGACAAATCCTGATAGGAGCTGCACATATCTCGGTCTCGTGGCACACCGGATGAGCAGTCCGCACAACTAAAACCAGACCTCAAGTTGCCTTGAGGGGCACTGCGACAGGTTTCTAGTTCGGACCAACACTTAAGGAGCACTGGCCGGGGGCTAAAATAAAGATGACCCTTGGGCTCCGGAAACCCAAGGGAAAAAGGGCATAGGTGAGGCAAATGGTAAAACCAATGTTGGGCCTTGCTGGAAAAGTCTTATTCAAAGCGAACTGTCAAGGGGGTCCCATAAATCACCCGACCGCGTTAGGGACGCAAAATCCGGGAACATAACACCGATATGACGGAAACTAGGGCGGCAAGAGTGGAACAAAACACCAGGCATAAGGCCGAGCCTTCCACCCTTTACCAAATATATAGATGCATTAATTAAATAAGATATATTGTGATATCCCAACAAGTAAACATGTTCCAACAAGGAACAACATCTCCATGTTCCAACAAGGAACAAACTTCATCTTCACCTGCAACTAACAACGCTATAAGAGGGGCTGAGCAAAGCGGTAACATAGCCAAACAACGGTTTGCTAGGAAGGGTGCAAAAGGTTAGAGGCTGACATGGCAATTTGGGAGGCTTGAGGAGCAAGTGATAGGTAGCGCAGCATAGCGATAGAACGAAGCAACTAGCATAGCAATGATAGTAGTGAGATCCAGGGTAGCGGTCATCTTGCCTGAAATCCCGCAAGGAAGAAGAACGAGTCCATGAAGAAGACGAACGGATGAAGCCGAACCAAGCGTAGACGAACGAATCCTCACGATCGCAACGAAACAGAACTAACAAGAAGAAGCACACAACATAGTAAACACACCACACATAGACAAGACATGATGCACAACAAACATGATGCATGACAAAGCTACATGAGGCTACTCATGGCAAGAGATGATGCAAACAAGAACAACACATCAAAGCAAGTTTAAATGAGGCCGAAACAACATATAACAATTCCGAAGTCCTCATATGCAAATTTCGAAATTGGTCCAGATCTGAATAACTTTATGTTCAAGTTGTTAAACAGCAAGTTAAGATGCACCACGATGATCTACACGAAATTCTAGTCAAGTTACATATAAAGTTCATTAGATTCGGAGCTACGGCCTAGAAGATATGAGCAAAACAAGATAAGCATGGCATTGATGCAAAATGCACCCAAACATCAAGCAAACACCTCAAAACAAGGATGCAACATGATAATATGAAGCTACATGCAAAATCAAGCAAGTTTCATATAGAGCACACTCAAAACGGAGCAACGGATCAACACATACACACAATACAAGTTATGACAACAATCTGTCCAAAACAGCAACTAGGCATAATGCAAGCATCAAAACAACATGCTACAGCAACTCAACAAGAAAACAAAAAGCATGGGCATGAAGTACAGGTAAAGCATTACAAAACATGAACACTGAGCTATCTCCAGAAATCACTAGAACATGCTCAAAAACACATGGCAAGATTGCAAATAATAACAGCTTAGCATTGGCGTAAATAACATCAGGTTGCAATGTTTAGAGCTATGAAACAACATGTAACAGGAACTATCAAGTCAAACAAGAGCATGGCATGAATCTACTCAAAGCATAGAACAAAAGTCCCTTACTGACCATAAGCCAAAAAGGATCATAAGATATGATGGCACCCATGTAAACATGGCAAGTTATATTACAGATTCATACATGGCAGAAACAACAACAAGTAGGCATGTTGGTGAGCTTGAACCACTCACCACAGAGAAATACATGGCATTGCAAGGCAACCAACAGTAAGAAGACATGGCATAGAAGCTATACATGGCAAGAATAACATCATAGCATGCTTGGATCAACTACAACAACCTTGGCAAAATTGAATAACATGTAACCAATCTGCCAGGAAACATTTTATAGCAAAAGTAGAGCTCGATTGACTCAAGCTTTGGCACTCCATAAATGCAAACAAGGGCATGGATGGATAGATCAAGACATGTTTAACAAAACATCCTTACTGAAGTATCTCAAAATATGCATGGATCTCTCTGTAGCATCAAGTTAACATGGCATCAAAATATCAGCAAAACAGGGCTGAAAACAACAACATCAGGAAGCCTACTTTGCATGCTTGTGCTAGTCACCACATAGATCACAAAAATACATGGCATACAACCCTGGAAAGATGGCATGGCATATTACAAAACACATGTAGGACTCAAGTTCATAGGGAGCACACATCAATCATGGCAAAAAATGACAAAAGTGCATGTTCTGATAAAAATCAGAAACTAACATCACATAGCACTCTTCCAACAGCATTTCGGGCATCACGATGAGCTCAAATGAAAATGATGCAATGAGATGAAATGATCTACTCATCGAGACGAACATTTTGACATATTATACGCGCAAAACGGAGCTACGATGACAGAGTTATGGCACGACGAAAATGCAACAAAAATGCAACAATTTCGGGGACTTAGTGGAATTTATACCTCCGGGAAAAGTCAACCCGGGATGGAGATATCCGGGACGAGGGGATCCGGGACGAGGCAGAGGCGCGTTTGGATGGGAGGACCGGTGGATCTCGTCCACCCTGCAGCCGATCCGGCTCCGGCGAACTCCGGCGAGGGCACGGAAGCCGAGGCGACGGTTGACGACTCCGGCGACGAGCAGGGAGGTCGGGGAGGTCCGGCGGAGGGTGGGATCCCTCGGATCCGGACGACGGCAGCCGGTCCTAGCCGGAGGCGATGAAGAGGCGACGGGGCGGCGAGCTCGCCGGGCGGCGAGGCCGGAGGGAGGCGGCGGCGCACCGAGGCGGCGTGGCACGCCAGGCGGCTGGAGGCGGCCGGGCGGCGCAGGCTGGCGGCGAGCGGAGCTCCCGGGCGGCGGCGGCGGGTCCGGCGAGGTTCGGTGCCCTGGGAGGCGGGCGGAGGCGAAGCGGGCGGGCGGCGGCGGCGGGCCCACGGGGCCGCCTCGGGCCGAGCAGGCAAGACGGGGCTGAGAGAGAGAGAGGTGGCGGTGAGGTGGCGGCGTGATTGGGTGCGGGCGGCGGCGAGCTGACGTGGCGCCGGCTGATTGGCCGGGCGACGTGGAGGCGGCGGCGGACACGTCCGGCGGCGGGTGGACACGTCCGTCCGTATGGAGGGAGAGGTTGGCTAGGGTTAGATCTGCGAAAAATCCGGGGAGGAAGACATATATATAGGTAGAGGGAGCTAGGAGAGTCCAAATGAGGTGCGGTTTTTACCTTGATCATGATCGAACCGCCGAGAGCATGGAGGAGAGTTTGCTGGGTTTTGGGCCACTTTGAAAGGGTGTTGGGCTGCAAACAAAAGACGCTTTTGTCGTTACCCGGTTAACCGTTGGAGTACCAAACGACCTCCAAATGATCCGAAACTTGACAGGCGGTCTACCGGTGCTATAACAAGGCCGCTTGGCAAACATCGGTCCATTCCGAGAACGTTTAACACCCGCACATGACAGGAGGTAAAAGGGGGCGCCAGGAGACATAGGAGTGCCGGATTGCAAAACGGACAACGGGGAAAATGCTCGGATGCATGAGACGAACATGTATGCAAAATGAAATGCGCATGATGGCATGATATGAAATGCAGATGATGACATGACAAAGTGCAACACGCAAGCACATGACATGGCAAAGACGGCGAATAACTGGCGGACACCTGGCGCATCGAATCCGGGGCGTTACAACACTCCTCCACTAACAAGAGATCTCGTCCCGAGATCTTAGGACCGAGACGGAAGGGAAAAGGGATGAGGTGAAACAGAACTCAATAGAAGAAGCAAAGAATCGAGAGCACTCGAGAAGAAGAGACGGACGACGAGAATGACGAGAATCGAAAGCTCACGGAATCAGATAGACTATGAAATCACTCGTTCTAACCGGAGTGGTTAGAATGAGAAAAGAAACGAATAAGACTGAAAGGATTTAGGCAGCACTCCGGCTAAACATGGAAGGAGTTGGAACTGAGTTTGACAAAATAGAAAGAATTTAGAAGGAATGATTGAACGAAGTTGTTGAGAAAATCAACAACGAAAGAATAAGCTTGATGTGGACTTATGGATAACATCTCAAAATTATGAGGTGATAACCAACCACAAACGGAAATGATTGGATAGCTGAGGAGAACGAAGAAATGCAAAACTCCACTTTAAAAGAAAACGGAGAATTAATTACACTTCAAGACGCGAGAAGACAGATACTTGAACTCCACCAACAAAATCTTGATGAACTCTTGGAGAAGAATTAAATCATGAAGAACCACCATGAAGAACTCCGGTAACAAAAGATGATGAGATAGAATGAAGGAAGAAAGAATAAGATGAGCCTTGCGATGATTTAGATGGAGGTTCCGACGAAATGGCCGAGAAAATAATTGAACTCCGGAAAAGAAAAGATGAAAACACTTGGAAGTGGAATTTATTCCTCAAGAACAAACTCTGAAGGAGGGGATTAAACACTTGGATGAAATAAGAATAAGATTTATTGTATGCTTATCCTTCATCAAATTAAATTGATGACCAACAATGGATTTTACATACTACTTATTCTTCTTGAAAATGATTAAGGAAATATGGCGCAGAGAAAATCTTCATGAACCACCGGTAGAATTTGAGAGAACGAATGGATTAAAATGATAATCAAAGAAAAAGAATCTTGAACGAACCACCGTAAGAATTTGGAAATGACTGATGAAAGAGAATGAATCACCGGGAAGAATTAGAAAAACAAATATGCTCGAGGGGAATTAGATGCAAAAGGACGAAGAGATCACGAGCTGATTAAAGAACACTTGAACGAAGCACCGGAAGAATATTGAGACGAACGAAGGGGCGCGGATATATAATAATTGGCGAACGACTTTGAAAACTTGGAACGAAGAAATCTTCCGAAAAGATGGCCTCCGGATGATTGAGACGGAAAGTAACTCCTGGAATGCTCCGGATGGATGAAAAGAATTGCATGACTGGAAACAATTAGATAGGATCACATCGAGCTAGCACCATGAATCTCCGGGGGAACGGACAAGATTTAAGAGAAACTCTACTTCGGTCTTTAACTGATGACGAGAAACACCACCAGAATTACTGAGGTACTCCCGGAGAATGAAAAGCAAAGAGGTTGAGTCAACAATGAAAATGATTTGAAATCGATCTTGGAAAAACATCTGACTGATGAAATTCATACTTACGTCAAATTTCGAAAAGAATTGAGAATAACTCCGGGGAAATTATAAGAGTCAGGTAAGATCCTGGGAAAGACCTGTGGGTTAGGGCCCACTGAAGAGATAACACTGTTGGAAAGGATTATTGAACAGATAGATGATGCACCGGAACAATTAAATATTTGAATGAGGTGACAACCTCGAATTAATTCAAACACAGACGAGTCTCCTGAGATGTCTTGAACACTCCGGAAGGATAAACTGGCAAGAGGCGAACGTGCAAAGGGAAATATCTGAGCTGAGGGAAAGAATACGATCGACAACGAAAAAAAAACTAGAATTGAATCCACCGGAGAAGAAAAAGAGATGATGAATGACGAACTAGACGAGAATTCACCGGTTGAAATAATTTACGAAAGACTGAAAAGGCTCCACATGAATGAAATAGATGGTCGGAAGAAACTCGAACTCCGGGAATAATAGGGTGGGAGGGCGGGAAAACAAAGACAACTTGGAAGGGGAAACCGACGAATAACTTGAAGAGAAAACACCGGTTGAAATCATTGAGGAGAGAAAGCAAAAACTTCGCACGAGTAGAATCGATACTCGATTACGGACTCCGGTTCCGAGAAGAAGAAGGGGTGGCGGGCGGGAAAAACAAGGACAACTTCGGACAAGGAAAAACAACGACGTCAGAGGAAGAACTGAGGATTGAACTTGGCAAAGATGAAGAGGCTCGAGTCGACTTGACGAGAAATGCACTGGATAAAAAGAGCTGAGGAACAACTACCGGAAAAACAACTGCGTGAACCTAAAAAAATTTGAAGGGGAAGAGAAGTAATTCAAAACACCTACGTCAAGATTCCTCACCGGAGCGATTTAAGGGACCGAGGAGTAAAAAATTCCTACTCTCGATGTAACTAGACTCAAAAGTTTTCTTCTAGACTCAACAACGGCCAAACTACACGATCAATCAAGGGGCTCCTAGGGTCGGTCGAGGCTCGATACCAACTTGTCACGCCTAATATGCGACCCTATCCAAAAGGAACTCGACGGTCCCACCAAGGATAGACCCGATATTGAAACGCTTTTGCAAGGTGGATATCATTACATCAACATTACATAATAGATGGGGATACATACATAAGGCACAAATGCCACAAGAATACATCAACATCATATACAAGATCCAACATCCGACTACGGATGAAACATAAATGAAACTCAAACGACATCCACCCCGCTAGCCAGCAGCAATGACCGGAACCTATCCCCGATCGAAGAAGAAGCGGAAGAAGAACTCCAACACAAGCAAACATCGCTCTCGTCAAGATCATCGCAAACCTGTACCTGCAACTGGTGTGTAGTAATCAGGAGCCACGAGGACTCAGCAATCCCATTACCATGGGTATCAAGACTAGCAAAGCTTAAGTAGGAAAGGAAGGGATAAAGTGGTGAGGTTGCAGCAGCGCTAAGCATATATGGTGGCTAACATACGCAAATGAGAGCGAGGAGAGAAACAAAGGAACGGTCGTCAACTAGTAATGATCAAGAAGTGATCCTGAACTCCTACTTCGCCGAGACATAACCCGAAACCGTGTTCTCCTCTCGATCAACCCGAAAAGAGACACTCACGGTTACGCACACGGTTGGTGTATTTTAGAAGAGTTTGCTTCAAGTTTACTACAACGGATATTAACAAATTCCCATCTGCCACATAACTGCGGCACGGCTTTGAAAGTTTATACCCTGCAGGGTGTCCCAACTTAGCCCATGATAAGCTCTCGCGATCAACGAAGGATATTCTTCTCCCGGAAGACCCGATCAGTCTCGAATCCGGCTACAAGACATTTCGACAGAATAAAACAAGACCAGCAAAGCCGCCGGATGTGCCGACAAATCCTGATAGGAGCTGCACATATCTCGGTCTCGTGGCACACTCGGATGAGCAGTCCGCACAACTAAAACCAGACCTCAAGTTGCCTTGAGGGGGCGCCTGATAGGGTTCTAGTTCGGCCAACACTCAAGGAGCACTGGTCCGGGGGCTAAAATAAAGATGACCCTTGGGCTCCGAAACCCAAGGGAAAAAGGGCATAGGTGAGGCAAATGGTAAAACCAATGTTGGGCCTTCTTGAAAAGTCTTATTCAAAGCGAACTGTCAAGGGGTCCCATAAATCACCCGACCGCGTTAGGGACGCAAAATCCGGGAACATAACACCGATATGACGGAAACTAGGGCGGCAAGAGTGGAACAAAACACCAGGCATAAGGCCGAGCCTTCCACCCTTTACCAAATATATAGATGTATTAATTAAATAAGATATATTGTGATATCCCAACAAGTAAACATGTTCCAACAAGGAACAACATCTCCATGTTCCAACAAGGAACAAACTTCACCTTCACCTGCAACTAACAACGCTATAAGAGGGGCTGAGCAAAGCGGTAACATAGCCAAACAACGGTTTGCTAGGAAGGGTGCAAAAGGTTAGAGGCTGACATGGCAATTTGGGAGGCTTGAGGAGCAAGTGATAGGTAACGCAGCATAGCGATAGAACGAAGCAACTAGCATAGCAAAGATAGTAGTGAGATCCAGGGTAGCGGTCATCTTGCCTGAAATCCCGCAAGGAAGAAGAACGAGTCCATGAAGAAGACGAACGGATGAAGCCGAACCAAGCGTAGACGAACGAGTCCTCACGATCGCAACGAAACAGGAACTAACAAGAAGAAGCACACAACATAGTAAACACACCACACATAGACAAGACATGATGCACAACAAACATGATGCATGACAAAGCTACATGAGGCTACTCATGGCAAGAGATGATGCAAACAAGAACAACACATCAAAGCAAGTTTAAATGAGGCCGGAAACAACATATAACAATTCCGGGAAGTCCTCATATGCAAATTTCGAAATTGGTCCAGATCTGAATAACTTTATGTTCAAGTTGTTAAACAGCAAGTTAAGATGCACCACGATGATCTACACGAAATTCTAGTCAAGTTACATATAAAGTTCATTAGATTCGAGCTACGCCTAGAAGATATGAGCAAAACAAGATAAGCATGGCATTGATGCAAAATGCACCCAAACATCAAGCAAACACCTCAAAACAAGGATGCAACATGATAATATGAAGCTACATGCAAAATCAAGCAAGTTTCATATAGAGCACACTCAAAACGGAGCAACGGATCAACACATACACACAATACAAGTTATGACAACAATCTGTCCAAAACAGCAACTAGGCATAATGCAAGCATCAAAACAACATGCTACAGCAACTCAACGAGAAAACAAAAAGCATGGGCATGAAGTACAGGTAAAGCATTACAAAACATGAACACTGAGCTATCTCCAGAAATCACTAGAACATGCTCAAAAACACATGGCAAGATTGCAAATAATAACAGTTTCAGGCATTGGCAGAAATAACATCAGGTTACAATGTTTAGAGCAATGAAACAACATGTAACAGCAAGCTATCAAGTCAAACAAGAGCATGGCATGAATCTACTCAAAGCATAGAACAAAAGTCCCTTACTGACCATAAGCCAAAAAGGATCATAAGATATGATGGCACCCATGTAAACATGACAAGTTATATTACAGATTCGTACATGGCAGAAACAACAAGTAGGCATGTTGGTGAGCTTGAACCACTCACCACAGAGCAATACATGGCATTGCAAGAAAACCAACAGTAATAAGACATGGCATAGAAGCTATACATGGCAAGAACAACATCATAGCATGCTTGGATCAACTACAACAACCTTGGCAAAATTGAATAACATGTAACCAATCTGCCAGGAAACATTTTATAGCAAAAGTAGAGCTCGATTGACTCAAGCTATGGCACTCCATAAATGCAAAAAAGGGCATGGATGGATAGAGCAAGACATGTTTAACAAAACATCCTTACTGAAGTATCTCAAAATATGCATGGATCTCTCTGTAGCATCAAGTTAACATGGCATCAAAATATCAGCAAAACAGGGCTGAAAACAACAACATCAGGAAGCCTACTTTGCATGCTTGTGCTAGTCACCACATAGGTCACAAAAATACATGGCATACAACCCTGGAAAGATGGCATGGCATATTACAAAACACATGTAGGACTCAAGTTCATAGGAGCACACATCAATCATGGCAAAAATGACAAAGTGCATGTTACGATAAAAATCAAAACTAACATCACATAGCACTTTCCCAACAGCATTTCGGGCATCACGATGAGCTCAAATGAAAATGATGCAATGAGATGAAATGATCTACTCATCGAGGCGAACATTTTGACATATTATACGCGCAAAACGGAGCTACGATGACAGAGTTATGGCACGACGAAAATGCAACAAAAATGCAACAATTTCGGGGACTTAGTGGAATTTATACCTCCGGGAAAAGTCAACCCGGGATGGAGATATCCGGGACGAGGCAGAGGCGCGTTTGGATGGGAGGACCGGTGGATCTCGTCCACCCTGCAGCCGATCCGGCTCCGGCGAACTCCGACGAGGGCACGGAAGCCGAGGCGACGGTTGACGACTCCGGCGACGAGCAGGGAGGTCGGGGAGGTCCGACGGAGGGTGGGATCCCTCGGATCCGGACGACGGCGGCGGTCCTAGCCGAGGCGGCGAAGAGGCGACAGGCGGCGAAGCTGGGCGGCGAGGCCGGAGGAGGCGGCGGCGACCGAGGGCGGCGTGGCACGCTACGGCGCTGGAGGCGGCCGGGCGGCGCAAGGCGCGCGCAGCGCGGCGGCGGACCCGACGGCGGCGGCGGCATGAGCTCCGGCGGCGGCGGCGGAGTTCAGGCGGCGGCGGCGGGTCCGGGCGAGGTTCGGTGCCATGGAGGCGGGCGGAGGCGAAGCGGCCGGGGGCGGCGGGCGCGGGTTCGCGGGGCAGCCTCGGCCCGAAAGGGAGCGGCTGGGGCGAGAGAGAGAGAGAGAGAGTGGCGGGTGAGGTGGCGGCGTGATTGGGTGCGCGGCGGCGGCGGAGTTGACGTGGCGCCGCTGATTGGCCGGGCGACGTGGAGGCGGCGGCGGACACGTCCGGCGGCGGGGTGGACACGTCCGGCGCGGAGGGGGAGGTTGGCTAGGGTTAGACTGCGAAAAATCCGGGGGAGGAAGACATATATATAGGTAGAGGGAGCTAGGAGAGTCCAAATGAGGTGCGGTTTTCGGCCACGCGATCGTGATCGAACGACCGAGAGCATGGATGAGAGTTTGCTGGGTTTTGGGCCACTTTGAAAGGGGTGTTGGGCTGCAAACAAAAGACGCTTTTGTCGTTACCCGGTTAACCGTTGGAGTACCAAACGACCTCCAAATGATCCGAAACTTGACAGGCGGTCTACCGGTGCTATACCAAGGCCGCTTGGCAAACATCGGTCTATTCCGAGAACGTTTAACACCCGCACATGAAAGGAGGTAAAAGGGGGCGCCGGGAGACATAGGAGTGCCGGATTGCAAAACGGACAACGGGGAAAATGCTCGGATGCATGAGACGAACATGTATGCAAAATGAAATGCGCATGATGGCATGATATGAAATGCAGATGATGACATGACAAAGTGCAACACGCAAGCACATGACATGGCAAAGACGGCGAATAACTGGCGGACACCTGGCGCATCGAATCCGGGGCGTTACAGTCTGGGCGGATGGTAACAGGAGACAAGCGACACGATGTTTTTACCCAGGTTCGGGCCCTCTCGATGGAGGTAATACCCTACTCCTGCTTGATTAATATTGATGATATGGGTAGTACAAGAGTAGATCTACCACGAGATCAAGGAGGCTAAACCCTCGAAGCTAGCCTATGGTATGATTGTTGTTCGTCCTACGGACTAAAACCCTCCAGTTTATATAGACACCGGATAGGTTAGGGTTACACCGAGTCGGTTACAATGGTAGGAGATCTACATATCCGTATCGCCAAGCTTGCCTTCCACGCCAAGGAAAGTCCCATCCGGACACGGGATGAAGTCTTCAATCTTGTATCTTCATAGTCTTAGAGTCCGGCCGTGACGATAGTCCGGTTATTCGGACACCCCCTAGTCCGGGACTCCCTCACCTACCTTACGAAGTAGGCTGTCCGGCTCTTACCCGTGAGCTGCGGCAGTTCCAGTGGCCCACTCACCGCACCTTCAAACCCGACGTGGGCGAAAAGTACAGTGGCAAGACCGACCCGTCCGAGTACCTCAGCGTCTACACCATCGCGATGCAGGCTGCCGGAGCCCGCGACGATAAGGTGCTTGCGAATTACTTTCCGTTGGCTCTTAAACCCAACGCCATGTCATGGTTGATGCACTTGCCGGTAGACTCTATCTCCTCCTGGTCGGATTTGTGCCATGAGTTCGTGGGCGCCTTTACTGGAGGCCACCAAGCCCATGGCCAAGAAAGCGACCTGCACGTCATTCCCTAGAAGGGAGGCGAAAGTCTCCGCAAGTATATTCAGAGGTTCAGCTGGGTACAGTACAATATCCCTGATGTTCACCCTGCCGCCATCATCAGCGCGTTCCATCAGAACGTGCGTAACCGCAAGATGCGCGACGAGCTGGCAATGAACAAGGTGAGAGACGTAGGAGAACTCTATGTTCTTGCTGACAAATGTGCCCGGGCTGAAGAGGGAAGGAAGTACCCCGGCGAAGATGCCGGCGTGGAAACCGACTCCTCAGATGAGGATGTTGCCACCCCGGCCAAGAAAGGCTGGCGCCGCAACAGGAAGCGCAAAGGAAAAGCTGTGCTTGCCGTCGAGGGATCTGATGACGCCGGCTCCACCAAGAAAACCAAGGTAGACGACCCCGGCAAGGAGATTGCCGGATGTGTCGCCTGTCGGGCCTTGGCGGCTGCCGAGAAGCCGGGAAACTCCGACAAGCGATACTGCAAGATCCATCGCACCAAAGGCCATGCTCTCCAGGACTGCCGACAGGTTGAGCTCCTCGCTGAGAAGCAGAGGGCTGAGTATGAGAGGTGGGACAAGGAGAAGGGCCCAGACGGTGCTGAGGGGTCCGGCAAGAAGCATGACGGCCAGGCGGGCCGTCGCGGCAAGGATAAGCAACAGGAGAGGCCCGCCCGGGGCCGTGACAGAAAGCCAGAAGACGACGATCACGAAGAGGACGACGAATCCGACGACCAAGAGTTTCAGAAAGCTACAGAGGCCATGTGCATCGACGGCGGCGCCTCGCTGCATACTTCTCACCGCCGGCTTAAACAAGGGCGCGAGATTACAGCCGGCAAGAGCTGTCGTTTGATGCCCAAAGGTCTGAAGTGGTCCACTCACCTATCATCTTTGACATTGAGGACCACCTGATCGCACCACTGCGGTCGGGTGCTTGCCATTGTTGGTTTCACCAACAATACGCAACCTCAAGGTGACGAAGATGCTAGTCGATGGCGGGGCCGGTCTGAACATGATTTCGCTTTGCCGTGATCGAGAAACCGCAGATTCCTGATGGAGACCTCAAGAGACGGGCACGCTTGAGGGGTCAACCCGGAAGAAGCCAACCTAAGGGAAAGGTCACGCTGCCGTGACTTTTGGAAGCGACCTGAACTTCGGGACGGAGAGGATCGTGTTCGATGTTGCCAAGATCCCTTGCCCTACAACGGATCCTTGGCCACCCAATACTGGCCAAGTTCATGGCGGCGCCACACTACGCCTACAACACCCCGAAGATGCCAGGACCTATGACGATCATCACCCTCCCCTCCGACAAGAAAGATGCGCTGATTTGCGCTGACCAACTATACTAGCAAGCAGTCGTAGCAGCTGCCGCCACTAGGGCACTTGCTCCTGCCGCTGGGACCCCGGGGGAAGAAGAAGAAGAAGACCGGTGAGACCTCGGGCAACCACTCCGGCAAGCGCACCTCTTCGGAGTGTAGCGCTGCCGTCGAGGACATGCCAGAGAGCTCCACCGGCGGAAACAAGAAGCCCAGGTCCATACTGCCGGGAACCAAGAAGGTTTCTGTCAATGAGGACGGCACGGGAGGAGCTTTTACCATAAGCTCCACCCTTGACGACAAATAGGAAGACGCGCTCGTCACCTTCCTGCGCGGCGAATGTCGATGTGTTTGCATGGCAAGCTTCCGACATCCCGGTGTTCCTGTGGAGGTGATTGAGCACCACCTGCTGTCTGCCCTCATGCGCGCCCGTCAAGCGTAAGGTCGAAAGCAAGCTTTGGAACGACAAGAGTTCATCACGTAAGAGATCCGAAACTGGAAGCAGCGGGTTTGGTAAGAGGAGTGCTCCATCCAACGTGGTTGGCCAATCCGGTCGTGGTGCGCAAGGCAAATGGGAAGTGGAGACTGTGTATTGATTACACAGATATCAATAAGGCTTGCCCTAAAGACCCCTTCCCGTTGCTGCGCAACGACCAGATTGTTGACTCCACGGCTGGGTGCGATCTTTTGTCATTCCTCGACGCCTACTCCGGCTACCACCAGATCTTCATGACAAGGGAAGACGAAGAGAAAACAACATTCATCACCCCATGTGGTACGTATTGTTTCATGCGGATGCCTTTCGGGTTGAAGAGTGCTGGTTCGACGCTTGCAAGGGCGGTCCAAATTGGTTTTCAACCCCAGCTCCATAGAAATATGGAAGCTTATATGGATGACATAGTGGTCAAAACCAAGGACAGGGCAACCCTCATACTGGATTTGCAAGAAACATTTGCAAACCTGCAAGATCAATCTCAAGCTGAACCCTGAGAAGTGCGTCTTTGGCGTCCCGTCCGGCAAGCTTCTCGGGTTCTTGGTGTCACAGCGTGGGATAGAGGCCAACCCGGACAAAATCAAAGCTATAGAGCAGATTGAAGCACCCAAGCGGATCAAGGATGTGCGTCGGCTTGCTGGTTGCGTCGCCGCCATGGGCAGGTTCATTTCCAAGTCTGCCGAGGGCGCCCTTCCCTTTTTCAAGATCCTGAAAAAGGCGGGCCGGATGGAGTGGATGCCAGAAGCCGAAGCAGCATTGCAAGGTTTGAAGAAGTACCTCTCCTCCGTGCCAATACTAGTTGCGCCTAGGCCATAGGAGCCGTTGCTGCTATACCTGGCGGCAACGGACCAGGTGGTCAGCGCCGCACTAGTGGCGCAGAGAGAGGTTGACAACGAGGAGATGGCAGCGGCAGAGCCCAACACCACCAATGCAGAGACGACACAGCCTGTTGAAGTGCCGCCGAGGAAGAAAATGATGCAGCACCCGGTCTACTTTGTTAGTTCCCTCCTGCAGGGGGCTAGATCAAGGTACTCCGGCGTGCAGAAACTGCTCTTTGGCATCCTTATGGCCTCGAGGAAGCCACGTCACTACTACCAGGTACACGAGATCACTGTCGTCACTCGCTTCCCTCTGCAACGGATATTACACAATCCGGATGCAATGGGAAGAATTGTGGAATGGGCACTGGAGCTGTCCAGCTTTGGCCTCAAGTTTGAAAGTACTTTGACGATTCAGAGCCGAGTCCTAGCGGAGTTCATTGCGTATGGACCGCAACGCTGACGAAGAAGTCCAAGAGACTGCTCTCCCGCAAGGAGGCAAGTTGTGATTGGATGATGTACTTTGATGGAGCTTTCCCCACAGGCGCCGGGCTGGCGATCGCTTGTCGCGCCATCGGAGAGCACCTCAAGTACGTGATCCGGATGCACTTCCCTAGGAGGTGTCAACCAACAATACCGCAGAGTACGAAGGGCTGCTTGCCGCCTTAGGATCGCGCGGACCTCGGAATCAAGAAACTCATCGTCGGGGACTCGCAGCTTGTCGCAAGCAAGTCAACAAGGATTACCAGGAGCCCGTTGATGAAGGCCTCACGCCGATGAAGTGAGAAAGCTGGAAGAGCGTTTCGACGGTATACAAAGGAACACGCTCCTCGAAAGCGTAGAAGGATATCGCCGACACTGTCAAAAACGCGCTGCCCTCAAGCTACCTGTGGAACCAAGTACCTTTGTGCTTCAGCTAACTCAGCCATCCGCTGATCCATCAACAGAGCAGAATAAGAGGAGGAAATCGGGCCCAGCAAGTACTTTCCCGCCGAAGCTCCCGGAGCCGCCGCAAGGATGTTGCCGGGATACTGAGCCCGCCACGGACGATCGCTCGGCGGAGCGTCAAGCTTTTGCCGTCGAGACAGCCGCCTCCCATGAAGCGGAAGAAATGTTTTAGTCCTCGCCGTGAGCCCCAGGCTCCGGCGTGGCACAACATACCGCCTGATTCTCCAAACAGGGAACTTCCCGAGGAGCAGGAAAAAGCGGAAAAAAGTAGCCCGTCGCTTACCATGTACCAGTTAAATCGATGACGCCCTGCATGTAAAGAGGCCGAACGGTGTGAAATTGAAGTGTATCCCTTGAGAGGAAGGACTGAGCTGTTGGCGGAGATACACGGAGGCATATGTGGATCCAACATTGGGTCAAGGGCCCTTGTCGGCAAGGCATTCCGGCAAGCCTTCTTCTGGCCCACCGCCCTCCAGGATGCGACGACACTAGTCACCAGGTGTGAAGCGTGTCAGTTCCATTCAAAGAAGCTTCATCAGCCAGCTCAAGCCCTTCAAACCATTCCTCTCTCCCGCCCTTCTCGGTCAGGGGCTCGACATACTCGGCCCCTTCCCCCGCGCTGTCGGGGGCTTTGAGTACTTGTACGTTGCAATCGACAAGTTCACAAAGTGGCCGGAGGTGGAGGCAGTGATTAAGGTCACAGCTCAGTCAGCCGTCAAGTTCTTCAAGGAACTAGTGTTCCATTTTGGTGTACCCAACAGGGTTATCACCGACAACGGCAAACAGTTCACAAGCCGCACCTTCATGCAATATACTCAAGACCTCGGCAGCAAAGTCTGTTTTCGCCTGCTCACCCGCCAAGCAATGGTCAAGCCGAGAGGGCAAATGCTGAAGCATCGCGAGGCTTAAGGACCAAGACTTTTGACAGGCTGCACAAGAGTGGAAGGCGCTGGATTGATGATTTGCCGGCGGTTCTTTGGTCGATCAGGACGACGCCAAATCGAGCCACCGGCCAGACACCTTTTGCCCTAGTATACGGGGCAGAAGCAGTTCTCCCAACTGAACTCATATACGGGTCACCTCGAGTGGTCGCTTATGATGAGCTTGAGCAAGAGCAACTGCGGCAAGATGACGCAGTGCTCCTTGAGGAAGATCGTCTTCGGGCGGCTGTGAGAGCAGCATGCTACCAGCAAGCCTTGCGCCGCTACCATAGCCGCAAGGTTCATGCCTCAAGCCTTGAGGAAGGCGACTTTGTCCTTCGCGCGCAATCGCCAAGAATTCCAACAAGTTGATGCCAAAGTGGAAGGCCCTTATCGGGTAATACGAGTCACCAGGCCCGGCGTAGTCCGCCTGGAGACCAAGATGTCGCTCCGTGAGTAACTCGAACATTGAGCATCTTCGCAAGTTTTACTCGGAGGCGCGGCTTGTCGCCCCCGACAAGCCACCTTTTGTACAAGCATTGCCGATGATGCATGTAACCTTTCAGACAAAGCCAAAGCAGACCTCGAGCATAAATAAATGAAGCGCCGCGCCTAAGTTATAGCATGCATGCTAGGTCGAGTCTCGCCCTTGGTTAGGGTTGATAGTGCTTAGCGGCGACTAACCCCTAGCTTAGAGGTCGAGTGTGGCCCCTTGCCATTCTTTTTGTCTTCTTTGGTTCGCCAGATATCCTTGCCGGATCGCTTGAGGACGAAAAAGAAAAGAGGGACAGGCTGGTATCTAGACCCCGGCAAGCCAGTATTGCCGGGGGCTGCAAGTGCAAAGATTCACCCACGGCAAACCAGAGTTGCCGGGGGCTACAGCTTCAGATAAGTTCTTCATCCCTTATCATGCACTCCCTTATGGACTGAGGTATGCGAAACCTCGTTTTTTCCCAAAGCTACCGTGCTCCCCTAAAAAACTCTAGGCCCTAGGGCTCGTTCCTGGGACCAGGTTTGGTCGTAGCCGCGGCAGCAAAAGGATGAAACGAGGAGCCTGAACCCACCTCATCCCTGCCTCCGCCGAAAGCGTGAGAAAGGTCGAGCAAAGTGGGATGATGGCAAGGCCTGTTGCTGGGCAAGGAAATGTTTATCTTAAGGATATCAAGGGTTTACTCCTTGTCGTGGCTTCTACCCACAAACAAATGGGCCGGCAAGCATCCCTTTTTCATTAAAAACATTCCACTCAGGTACAGTCCATAGGGAATGAAAAACATGAATGATGGGATTACAAGTTTTAAATTCAGTCAAGGCCCGAAGGCTTACAAACTAAAAAAAGATAAGGTGCTCAGAATCCTCTCTTGTCCCTCTCCTCGGGAGGCAGGTCGAGGAGGCGAAAAGGAAAAAGGCGCTTAGGCGAAGCTACGGTGGCAGGAGGCACCAAGAGAACATCTCGGTGGCCGTCCAAGGCGGTTGGTGATGGCGGCGCGGAAGCAGAGCTCAAGACGGCGGCAGGACGTCAAGACGCATCGAAGGTGTCGCGTCACAGATTCGATTTGACGGCCTCGCCGCCCGCCCCTTCCTCTTCCGCAGCCTCCCAATGCCAGCCGCCCAAGGAGACGACTTCGAAGTTCAGGAAGCGGCGACACGGATGATGGGATCGCCGGTGCCGCACGGAGCGACGCCGACACCTAGTCGGACCCGTCATCCTGCCGCTGCTACCCTCGCTGTCGCTGCCGCTGTCCTCCTTGCCACTCCCGCCGAGGAGGAGCCTTCTATCGAAGAGCTCTCCACGCAGCACCTTGCCCGAGTCCCGAAGCACCCAAAGACCTTGACGGAGAGGAGGCCGCCCTCCATCAGCTTGAAATGGAGAGTGAGCCCCGCCGTCAAGCGGTGGATGTGAGCGAACGTCTTCCACCCTCGACCAAGATACATCACGTGAGGGGCTGGGAAGTCGACGCGAACTCGCGTACCGCTGATCCAGCAGCCCCTCATGTGCAGTCGCAGTGACTCCGGCGGATCCTGCTCCATCTCGCTCGCGAATGCAGTCGGGAGACGAAGGCGACGGCGAGGCGGCCGGCGCAGCCTGACGAAGAACTCGCAAGGATCATCCCCAACATGGCCCTCCATGGGGGGAGGAACTTCTGGCGGAGGCGAAACCGGCGCGCCACCCCGTTCTCCTCTTCCCTGAGTGCCTCGGCCTCGCCCACGACCTCGCCCGCGGCCTCGCCCCCTTCCTCTTCCCCTCGCGGCTGGCTCTGCCACCGCAGGTGCAGGAGAAGGAAGGACGCGTTGTCGAGCGGCGACCCTTGCCGCCACCGTTGAAGAGCCAGGATTCCCTCTCTCCATGGCGGATGGAGGGAGGGACCAGAAGCTAAAGGAAGGAGAAGATGGAAGAGTACGACACCGCCCCCCAGCTCTTTATAAAGGAACGGGTGGGGCTCGCCGCCCACTCAGCCAATCAAGACGCGAAGGCGCAGGAACTTGACCAACCCGCTGCCTCGCCCGCGACGGCCCGGTTTCCGCCTCCACCGTTCGCCACCCGAAGAGCATGAGAGCCACGTGGCAGGCATGCGGGACCGAGGCGACGGTGAGGCGACCTCTCCCACCCCGTGATCGTGGGGAGTGGACGCCTTGAAGACCACGCCCGCCCCGCTTCAAAATGGGCCGCCTCCATGCCTCCCTCCGCTTATGGGGAAGGCGCGAACCGCCCCTTTTACTACTGACGTGGCGCATGCGCGTGAGCTCAGCCCCACGCATGCTGCCCACGCCACGCACGCCTCCCACGCCGAGCCACGCGCTGGAGGCATGGGAAGCGCAGCCAAGAAACTTACCTGTAAAACCACCCTGCCTGCCACAAGACCGCTTTTTGGGCCTAGCCCAACGACGCGATTGCGCTTACGTGTGGCCTGGCCCGGGGCTCTGTCGATGTACAAAAAGAGGGGTACGCTCTTTGTACCCCAATAACTGCACGGCAGTCTGAGCTGCAGGCGCCACCAGATCGAAAGCAAGGAAAGGGAGGTGAGCCAAGGTAAGGCCAAGCTCGAAGGAGCAGAACGACGCCAAGACCAAGACCACAAAGAGCAAAGGGGACAAGCGGACTCCCCGGCAAGATCCTTGCCGGGGCGGTTTAGCAAACCCGCAAGACCCTTGCCGTGGCTGTTCAATCCCACACCTACGGAGCGAGTCACCTTGAGTCCACTGCCCCATGGGGCAAGGATTCGAGACATCCCGTGGTGGCATGCAGATCTTTGTGAAGACATTCAAGATCAGATACACACTATAGAAGACAACGACCCTTGGCGGGATCCCAGCCTAGGAGGACCACAAGGCCCCCGGCAAGAGCCTTGCCGGGGATGACAGCAGGCGCCGCGGCAAGACCCTTGCCGGGGCTACGGCGAGGCCCTTGCCAAGGACACCCGTGGGGCCACCATCGGGCCCACGCCAATCAAACCTTCACCGCTGTTCGCATGCAGCTGCCGACCCAACCAGTTGGGCAGGCACCTGCGTGGCGGCAAGCGGATCTTCGTGGAGACCCACCGCTGCGCCACCTCAGCTGCCTGCCTGCCTACATGGCACCACGGGCACCGCTGGCCAGGGCGCGTGTCGACACGAGAGGGAGCGGCGACGGACGAGACTGGGCTCTCCCCTGTCCCCGATAAAGCAAGGACACCTAAGCAAGAAGCATTAAATGCGCCTTGTCATGTAATGCGAGGGATAAACTCGCGTCACTGTACCCTTTCCACCTCATATGTGCCACTGTGGCAACCCCTTTCCCTATAAAAGGAGGCCCAAGGCGACCAGGAGGAGGATTCGGCCTTTTGGAGCTCCTCATGCCCCATAGCTAGCTCAAGAACACAGATAAACAAGCCACCAAAGCAGGAGTAGGGTTTTACGCATCCTCACGGCCCGAACCTAGATAAAGAACCCGTGTGCTATCTGTTTGATCCGCTCTTCTCACGACCCCGCGCCCCGCAACCGTAGTAGGGATTCTTGTGATCCCATAGGCGTCGTCCCCGCACCGACATCAAGTGATCTCACTTGACTCCTAAGTCAATATACTCTAACATAGGTGACTTTGTCGCCGACCATTTCTAGATGAAGTTCTCTCGTGTTCTTTTCTGAGTTTTTGCATTTGTCTCATGCATATTTGTTTCCCCTGTCAAAAAAAAACTTCATCTAGATTTCCTTTGTTTTCTTTCTTTTCTTTTCAGTTGCTTTGCATTTCCTGCATCCAATTCATTGCATATCATTCAGTAAATTCCTTGCAAATCTTTGTGAGATCTTACTAGTCTAGTGAGCTGAGGTGACAAGTGTTTTCTCTGTGATGAACTCGGTTTCACTGATTTTGTTTTCGGTCCAACCGAATCCTTTCGGTACAACCGAAGCATACCACTCGATGCCATCGATTTCACAACAGGAAAAACAATTTGCCACTTATTCTGTGTTTCTTCTGATCCAGCTCCACTCAATGAATCTTGTCCTCTACAAGCATCACATTTTTTATCCAGTGCTTTGTGTTGTAACTCAAGGACCAAACCCATTCACAACCAATTCCAGAAGACCCTTCTTGGAAATTGATGTCAAAGGGGGAGAGAGAGATCACATCAAATCTTATCACTTCCAAAGTGAGAGAGAGAGAGAAATCTCCAGGGGGAGAGAATACTGAAGGATCCCAGATGCTTGATGTTCAAGAGGAGAGATGCCACATGTCTTTTTGGGGGAAAGACATGTTCATATGTGCTTATTTGCATTAAGCTCTATTCATTTATATCTTTCAGCCCTGATTTTATGTTCCCTATCTTCTCCCAGTATCCCATGCTAGATTCAGGGGGAGCAAGACATCTAAGGGAAATAAATCATTTAAATTCATTGCATATCTTTACTCTTGGCAACATGTCTAATCCAATGTGGTACCTAGTACTCACTCTCTACATGTCATCCCAGTCTTGGTATTCTTGTGGTTTCTTCTGTTTGCTCTAGCTAGTAGATGTACCTGTGTTATCTAACCTTGTTTGCGCAGGTTCATTCCATCCTAAGCCAACTCAAGACTACAAGGTAAGTATATGCATCACAATCATGTGTATGAGGAATTCTTGCTGATGTACATACTGTTTGCAAGAAGGACTCATGAGCATGAAGGTACTTTCTTTAATATTCTTTGCTCTGATGCATATGGCCAAGATACATGTAACACATTGCCTACTCTATCATGGTTATGCTCTCACATGCTTCTATATTCCATATTCACATGATTGCATACATATAGGGGGTGCCTATGCTTGTTACATGTCTTTCCGAAGCTTTACTTGCTACTCTTTATATCTTTATCTAAAGCTTTGATGTATGTTGTCATCAATTACCAAAAAGGGGGAGATTGAAAGCACAAGTGCTCCCTAGGTGGTTTTGGTAATTAATGTCAACATATCTCTTGTTGGACTAACACTTTTATCTAGTATGTTTCAGATAAGTTCAACAATGGAGTGGCATGGACTAAAGGATGTGGGAACTCCTTCAAGATGCTAAGGACAAAGGATTGGCTCAAGCTTCAAGCTCAAGACTCTTCATTTTACATTTTAGTGATCCAAGATCACATTGAGTCTATAGGAAAAGCCAATACTATCAAGGAGGGATGAGGTGTTGCTTAATGAGCCTCTTGCATCATGTGCTTAGTGATATGCTCCAAAACCCTCGACTACTTTCCCACTTCCACACATATGACCTAAACCTAAAGTCAAACTCGGCCCTACCGATTTTTTCTATCCGGCGCCACCGAGTTCAGATGTCATAGCCACTGCCACAAACCCTAGGCAAATCGGTTTCACCGATAGGGAACTCGGTCTCACCGAGATGGGATTGTAATCTCTCTGTGTATGTCCATTACCAAAATCGGTCTCACCGAGTTTGTGTAATCGGTACTACCGAGATTACAATGCAAACTCTCTGGTTAACTTATTACCGAAATCGGTCCCACCGAGTTTGAGTAATCGGTCCCACCGAGTTTGCCTGACCAACACTTTGGTTAGCTAATTACCAAAATCGGTCTCACTGAGTTTGTGTAATTGGTCTCATCGAGATTACATTATGCCCTAACACTAACCATATCGGTCCTACCGAGTTGCATATCGGTCCCACCGAAAACCCTAACGGTCACTAGGTTTACTAAATCGGTCCGACCGAGTTTGATGATTCGGTCCCACCGAGTTTGGTAAATTGTGTGTAACGGTTAGATTTTGTGTGGAGGCTATATATACCCCTCCACCTCCTATTCATTCGTGGAGAGAGCCATCGAACAAGCCTACACTTCCAAAGATCCTATTTCGAGAGAGAACTACCTACTCATGTGTTGAGGCCAAGATATTCCATTCCAACCATATGAATCTTGATCTCTAGCCTTCCCCAAGTTGCTTTCCACTCAAATCTTCTTTCCACCAAATCCAAATCCTATGAGAGAGAGTTGAGTGTTGGGGAGACTATCATTTGAAGCACAAGAGCAAGGAGTTCATCATCAACACACCATTTGTTACTTCTTGGAGAGTGGTGTCTCCTAGATTGGATAGGTGTCACTTGGGAGCCTCCGACAAGATTGTGGAGTTGAACCAAGGAGTTTGTAAGGGCAAGGAGATCACCTACTTCGTGAAGATCTACCGCTAGTGAGGCAAGTCCTTCGTGGGCGACGGCCATGGTGGTATAGACAAGGTTGCTTCTTCATGGACCCTTCGTGGGTGGAGCCCTCCGTGGACTCGCACAACCGTTACCCTTCTTGGGTTGAAGTCTCCATCAATGTGGATGTACGATAGCACCACCTATCGGAACCACGACAAAAACATCCGTGTCTCCAATTGTGTTTGAATCCTCCAAACCCTTCCCTTTACATTCTTGCAAGTTGCATGCTTTACTTTCCGCTGCCTATATACTCTTTGCATGCTTGCTTGTTATGTATTGTGAATGTTAAACTTGTGCCTAAACTCCACTTAAACCAAAAGAGGTTAAAAACTGCAACTTTGGTACTTAGTGTCTAATCCCCCCCCCCCCTCTAGACACCTCTTCTCAAGATCCTACACTCATGTATTGCGTGGAAGTTGAAAAAGTTTGAGATTACTAAAGTATGAAACAATTGCTTAGCTTGTCATCGGAGATATGCAAAATGAGAGCATCTTGTGGGACGAAAATGAAGCATGACCAAACTATATGATTTTGTAGGGATGAACTTTCTTTGGCCATGTTATTTTGAGAAGACATAATTGCTTTGTTAGTATGCTTGAAGTATTATTATTTTTATGTCAATATTAAATTTTTATCTTGAATCTTTCGGATCTGAACATTCATGCCACAATAAAGAAAATTACATTGAAGAATATGCTAAGTAGCATTCCACATCAAAAATTATGTTTTTATCATTTACCTACTCGAGGACGAGCAGGAATTAAGCTTGGGGATGCTTGATACGTCTCCAACGTATCTATAATTTTTGATTACTCCATGCTACTATATATTCTGTTTTGGATGTTTAATGGGCTTATTTATAAACTTTATATTATTTTTGCGACTAACCTATTAACCCAAGGCCCAGTGCAAATTGCTGTTTTTTTTGCTTATTTCAGTGTTTCGCAGAAAAAGAATATCAAACGGAGTCCAAACGAAATGAAACCTTCGGGAGCATGATTTTTGGAACAAACGTGATCCATAGGACTTGGAGTGGACGTCAAGAAACATACAAGGAGGCCACGAGGCAAGGGGCGCGCCTACCCCAGGCGCGCCTCCACCTCAGGGCCCCTCGTAGCTCCACCGACCTACTTATTCCTCCTATATATACCTACATACCCCGAAACCATCGAGGAGCACCACAAAAACCTAATTCCACTGCCGCAACCTTCTGTACACGTGAGATCCCATCTTGGGGCCTTTTTCGGCGCTCTGCAGGAGGGGGCATCGATCACGGAGGTGTTGGGTAACGTAGTAATTTCAAAAAATTTCCTACGCACACACAAGACCATGGTGATGGAATAGCAACGAGAGGGAGAGGTCTGTCCACGCACTCGTGAGACCGAAAGCGAAGCGCGATAACAACGCTGTTGATGTAGTCGACGCCTTCACGATCCGACCGATCCAAGCACCGAATGTACGGCACCTCCGAAGTTCTGCACATCGCTCAGCTCGATGACGATCCCCGGACTCCGATCCAAAGAAAGTGTCGGGATGAGTTCCACAAGACGACGGGCGTGGTGACGATGATGATGTTTCATCGGCGCAGGCTTCGCCTAAACTCTGCGACGATATGACCGAGGTGGAATATGGTGGAAGGGGCACCGACACGGCTAAGAGATCCAAGGGATCAATTGTTGTGTCTTTTGTGCTAGCCCTGCCTCTATTTATATGTTGAGCCCGGGTCGAAACTTGGAGCAAAACCTCCTCAAAGTCGGTTTTGCCGAAAGGCAAGAGTCCCACTCGACTCCAGACCAAACGCCACAAACCTTGGCGTCTCGCCCAGACGCCATGGGCCTCGGCGTCGCCCAGGCCGACGCCGTGGTCTCCGCGTTTGGCCCCGGCCTCATAAAACTCCTTTTGCACCGACCTAAAGCCTCATGGGCTTGACCCTTGGCCTAAACATATCATCCAATATATGAATCTTTACGCTTGACCATTTCGAGACTCCTCGTCATGTCCCCGATCTCATCTGGACTCGAACTCCTTCGGTACATCAAAACATGCAAACTCATAATATAACCGCCATCGAAACCTTGTTGCAAGGACCCTACGGGTTCGAGAACTATGTAGACATGACCTAGAACTATTCTCGGTCAATAACCAATAGCGGAACCTGGATGCCCATATTGGTTCCTACATATTCTACGAAGATCTTTATCGGTCAAACCGCATAACGACATAATGTTGTTCCTTTTGTCATCGGTATGTTACTTACCCGAGATTCGATCGTCGGTATCCAATACCTAGTTCAATCTCGTTACGGCAAGTCTTTTACTCGTTACGTAATGTATCATTCCGTAACTAACTTATTAGCTACATTGCTTGCAAGGCTTATAGTGATGTGCATTACCGAGAGGGCCAGAGATACCTCTCCGACAATCGGAGTGACAAAACCTAATCTCGAAATACGCCAACCCAACATGTACCTTTGGAGACACCTGTAGTACTCCTTTATAATCACCCAGATACGTTGGACGCTTGGTAGCACCAAAGTGTTCCTTCGTAAACGGAGTTGCATAATCTCATAGTTACAGAACATGTATAAGTCATGAAGAAAGCAATAGCAACATACTAAACGGTCAAGTGCTAGGCTAACGGAATGGGTCATGTCAATCAGATCATTCTCCTAATGATGTGATCCCGTTAATCAAATGACAACTCATGTCTATGGTTTAGGAAACATAACCATCTTTGATTAACGAGCTAGTCAAGTAGAGGCATACTAGTGACACTCTGTTTGTCTATGTATTCACACATGTATTATGTTTCCGGTTAATACAATTCTAGCATGAATAATAAACATTTATCATGATATAAGGAAATAAATAATAACTTTATTATTGCCTCTAGGGCATATTTCCTTCAGGAGGGCTTCTACATCAACACCATAGCCTCTCCGATGATGTGTGAGTAGTTTACCACAGACCATCGGGTCCATAGTTATTAGCTAGATGGCTTCTTCTCTCTCTTTGGATCTCAATACAAAGTTCTCCTCGATCTTCTTGGAGATCTATTCGATGTAACTCTTTTTGCGGTGTGTTTGTCGAGATCCGATGAATTGTAGGTTTATGATCAAGATTATCTATGAACAATATTTGAATCTTCTCTGAATTCTTTTATGTATAATTGGTTATCTTTGCAAGTCTCTTCGAATTATCAGTTTGGTTTGGCCTACTAGATTGATCTTTCTTGCAATGGGAGAAGTGCTTAGATTTGGGTTCAATCATGTGGTGCTCGATCCCAGTGACAGTAGGGGAAACGACACGTATTGTATTGTTTCCATCGAGGATAAAAAGATGGGATTTATATCATATTGCATGAGTTTATCCCTCTACATCATGTCATCTTACCTAATGCGTTACTCTGTTCTTATGAACTTAATACTCTAGGTGCATGCTGGATAGCGGTCGATGTGTGGAGTAATAGTAGTAGATGCAGGCAAGAGTCGGTCTACTTGTCGCGGACGTGATGGCTATATACATGATCATGCCTAGATATTCTCATAATTATGCATTTTTCTATCAATTGCTCGACAGTAATTTGTTCACCCACCGTAATACTTATGCTATCTTGAGAGAAGCCACTAGTGAAACCTATGGCCCCCGGGTCTATTTTCCATCATATTAATCTCCCGTCAATGAGCTATTTCTGGCACCGTTTATTTTGCAATATTTAGTTTTAGCCTTTACCATAAAAATACCAAAAATATTATCTTATCATCTCTATCAGATCACACTTTTGCAAGTGGCCGTGAAGGGATTGACAACCCCTTTATTGCGTTGGTTGCAAGGTTCTTATTTGTTTGTGTAGGCACGAGGGACTTGCGTGTGGCCTCCTACTGGATTGATACCTTGGTTCTCAAAAACTGAGGGAAATACTTATGCTACTTTGCTGCATCACCCTTTCCTCTTCAAGGGAAAACCAACGCAGTGCTCAAGAGGTAGCAGAGGGCTTGTACATCAACACCATAGCCTCTCCGATGATGTGTGAGTAGTTTACCACAGACCTTCGGGTCCATAGTTATTAGCTAGATGGCTTCTTCTCTCTCTTTGGATCTCAATACAAAGTTCTCCTCGATCCTCTTGGAGATCTTTTTGATGTAATACTTTTTGAAGTGTGTTTGCCGAGATCCGATGAATTGTGGGTTTATGAACTTGATTATCTATGAATATTATTTGATTCTTCTCTGAATTCTTATATGCATGATTTGATATCTTTGCAAGTCTCTTTATGGGAATTCGATCCGGAGAAGCACCAGAACTTGGTGAGGCTCTTCGGAACCACTCACGAAGATGCCTGGAAGCTGCTCTTCAAGGGCGATGAGAATCCGCCGTCCATAGACTCCGACCGTGGGCACGATCTTGCCCACCCCGCCAATGCGGTAAGTCCTTCACCTCTCAAGGCATACCCTTTACTTGCTTGTCCAAGGAGGGTAACTAAACTTTGCTAATTTATCCTTTCAGGAATGGACGGAGAAAGCGGAGTGGATTTAATGTTCGGCTCCGCTACCCGAATAACTAGTCATCCTGCTCCTGGCGAAGATGCTGGTCCCGGCGCCCTATCAGCCGCCGGAGAAGAAGGCCAAGAAGAAGGCCAAGGGGGGCCAGGGTGGCCCCTGCCGCAAGGGCGCTTCGGACATGATGTCCGAAGACAAGACTCACTCCTCTTCCGCCGAAGATGACGATGAGGAGGAGGAGGAAAGCAACCCTCCCCCTGATGGGGGGAGGAAGAAGAGGGCGGCCTCCACAAATCTGGAGGCGGAGGCGCCCAAGAAGGGGAAAGGCTCCCTTGTGGATAACACCACGTGGGACGTCGACAGTAGTCCGGAGCGACGCCCCCGGAACAAGCCCCTGGCCGCATCGTAAGTACTGACAAACTCGTATTCGTTCGTGTATCCTGCCTCTCCTCTTCATTGTATTAACATGGTTAATTGTGCTATTGCAGTCTGGCCCACGACAGCACCCAGCGATCCTCATCAAGAGGTTCGTTGGATTCAAAGGCGATGGCCAGTGAATCACGGCCAGCCGCTTACTCTCCCACGGCCAAGGGCAACGCCGAAGTGCTATCGCGAAGGACTTTCCCAGGCCAGGGAGAGTCTCAGGAGGCCGTTAGGGTGGCGCCAGCGGGCGAAACCTGTGCCGCCGGACAAATGGGGGAGCAGTCCCTCATGGAGACTGGCGATGGGGGCCATGCTCAGTTCAGCCCCCAGTCGAATATGATGCCGGAGACCTATACGGTTCCGGAGTCCAGCCAGCAACCTCCTTCGAAAGATGGAGGTGTACCTATCCCACCGGTGACTGATACGTCTCCAACGTATCTATAATTTTTTATTGCTCCATGCTATATTATCTACTGTTTTGGACATTATTGGGCTTTACAATCCACTTTTATATTATTTTTGGGACTAACCTATTAACCGGAGGCCCAGCCCAGAATTGTTGTTTTTTTGCCTATTTCAGAGTTTCGCAGAAAAGGAATATCAAACGGAGTCCAAACGGAATGAAACCTTCGAACGTGATTTTAGGAAGATTATGATCCAGAGACTTGGACCCTCGCCAAGAAACAAAGGAGGAGGCCACAGGTAGGGGCGCGCCCACCCCTGTATGCGTGCCCTCCACCTTCGTGGGCCCCTGTTGCTCCACCGACGCATTCTTCCTCCTATATATACCTCGCACCCCCAAACGATCGACATCTGAGCCAAAACCTAATTCCACCGCCGCAACCTTCTGACTCCACGAGATCCCATCTTGGGGCCTGTTCCGAGTTCACTGGAGGGGGCGCCCATCACGGAGGGCTTCTACATCAACACCATAGCCTCTCCGATGAAGTGTGAGTAGTTTACCTCAGACCTTCGGGTCCATAGTTAGTAGCTAGATGGCTTCTTCTCTTTTTGGATCTCAATACAATGTTCTCCCTCTCTCGTGGATATCTATTCGATGTAATCTTCTTTTTGTGTGTTTGTTAAGACCGATGAATTGTGGGTTTATGATCAAGATTATCTATGAACAATATTTGAATCTTCTCTGAATTCTTTTATGTATGATTGGTTATCTTTGCAAGTCTCTTTGAATTATCAGTTTGGTTTGGCCTACTAGATTGATCTTTCTTGCAATGGCAGAAGTGCTTAGCTTTGGGTTCAATCTTGCGGCGCCCTTTCCTAGTGACAGTAGGGGCAGCAAGGCACGTATTGTATTGTTGCCATCGAGGATAACAAGATGGGGTTTTTATCATATTGCATGAATTTATCCCTCTACATCATGCCATCTTGCTTAAGGCGTTACTCAGTTTTCATTAACTTAATACTCTAGATGCATGCTGGATAGCGGTCGATGAGTGGAGTAATAGTAGTAGATGCAGGCAGGAGTCGGTCTACTTGTCTCAGACGTGATGCCTATATACATAATCATACCTAGATATTCTCATAACTATGCTCAATTCTGTCAATTGCTCAACTGTAATTCGTTCACCCACCGTAAAATACTTATGCTCTTGAGAGAAGCCACTAGTGAAACCTATGGCCCTCGGGTCTATCTTCATCATATTAATCTTTCAACACTTAGTTATTTCCTTTGCTTTTTACTTTGCTTTTATTTTACTTTGCATCTTTATGACAAAAATACCAAAAATATTATCCTATCATATCTATCAGATCTCACTCTCGTAAGTGACCGTGAAGGGATTGACAACCCCTTATCGTGTTGGTTGCGAGGAGTTATTTGTTTTGTGTAGGTACGAGGGACTCGCGTGTAGCCTCCTACTGGATTGATACCTTGGTTCTCAAAAACTGAGGGAAATACTTATGCTACTTTGCTGCATCATCCTTTCCTCTTCAAGGAAAAACCAACGCAGTGCTCAAGAGGCAGCAGTGACCTCTGTCCAACCAGGGGCACCAGACAATCTTCTGGAAGCGCTACGAGGCGCTTTCATTGTGGAAGAACACCGTATCCTTATGGGTACGGTGATTGAGAGGGTTCAGTCCGTTAAGAGCGGACTGACCGAAGCCTGCAGTGGCCTGCTGACAGGTTTTGAGGTAAGCGACGCAAAAGAGAAAATCCCAATGTAGACAGTAGCCCCTGAGACACTGTCCGGTGTTCGGAAAGCAAGGCTGGACAGAGGATCAACTCATTTTTGTAGGAAACTAACTAAATGTGTCTTGTATGAATGAGCAGGCGTCGTTGCTGGCCGTGACCTCTCACGCTGCCGAAGTCTCTGGACTAAGGCAGAGACTGTAAAGGGCCGAGGAGGGGCTCGGCCATGCGAGGAAGCAGCTAGAAGACCAGCAAGGTATGTAATGACTCGCTATATATTCGGAAAGAATAAATGATGCGTACTGACCGTAGTGTTATGATAAGTGTAGGAGTGACGACCGAGGTCGAGGCCCTTAAAAAGGCCCTGGCCGAAGCCGAGGAGAAAGCTGCCAAGGAAAGCCGTCCATAAGAAGCTCAAGGCCAGGGTCAACGAGGCCCAGCAAGAGCTCCAGGACGCTGTGAAGAAATGCGAGGCCTCGGAGTGCGATGTTTCGGCTCGAGAGGCCGAACTCGCCAAGGCTCGCCAAAGCGTGAAAGAAGCCAGGGTTGAGGCCCAGGGCGCCCTCTAGGAGATCCAGGAGGCTAAGAAGATCGCAGCGGGTAAGGCGTTTAGTATGAAAAGCAAGTATGTGAAGAAGAACTATGTCTTACTAACCCGGATTCGGAGTTCTCCAGGGGCGTTTGCGGATCTGCCGCGCGGTGTGTCAGATGCTGCGGAGTTCTTCCGAGCCGAAGAAGGGAGCTCGACGGAGAAGCTGTTCTGGTCACAATACCTTGCGCCAAAACATCCAGTGCCCTTCTCCGATCAGCTAAAACAGCTGGTCGAGCTGCATAGGGTGGCCGAACTGGCCATGAAGGATTTAATAATCCGGTTGTGGCCTGCTGAAGCTATACCCAGCAGCTACTTCGGCCTCGTGAAGCGGCTGGTGAACGCATGTCCTCGACTGGACATCATCAAGCGGTCGGTCTGCATCGAGGGCGTGCACATGGCCTTTGCCCGCGCCAAGGTCTGGTGGGCGCAGATGGATGCCGTCAAGCTCGTGACCGAAGGGCCGCCTGAGGGCAAGGAGCACCGCACGCCCGAGCAATATTTTGAAGACGTCCTAGAGGGGTCTCGCATTGTGGCGACGTAGTGTGCAGAAGACATTATCTTTGAATGAATACATTCATGTTGTCTCTGCCTTGTATGATGAAACAAAGTTGTTATGTAATATAATTTTTGTTATGTTTAAAAAAATGTACCTCCCGTGCGGCCGATTCGTATGAAATCTGAGAGTTGGCCGTCGTCGCTCACCTCACGAAGGTAGTACAGGGTGTTCGATGGAATCTAAACACTCTTGATCCAATTGTTTGGTCCTTGAAGGAGGTGTTTAGCGCAACGAACCAGGCAATCAGACTATGCGGCTTTAGCACTCTCACTTAGCCATAGGAGTTTGACAATAAAAATGTGGGCGCATCCCATAGTGTCCGAACTAGAATGCTATAAGCACCTGATCGGGTAAGTACCGATCCTTCGCGTAATGCGGAAAAAATCTCTAACGATTTGAAACCTCCGAAGAGCTGACCGGCTCTCGCCGCATCATGACAATCAGTTTTAGGCTTTCTCTACTGAGGTGCTCCTTCGGGTAAACCAGGGCACAATCGCAGTAGTGCTCCCTTTACTACCTTAGCTGATATAGTGGAACGTAAGGTAGCAAGCACAGGAGCCGGGCAACCCAGCCATTGACCAAAGACATGATTCGGAGCCAATGCATATAGTGCTAAATTCGGGGTGCCGAACTATACTGTAAAAAATGTTCGGACTTTATTGCCATAGTGTGGGGTGCTATGAAGCCCCTGGAAAATTGAAACGTACCACAGTGTACGGGTGCTATCTGATAAGCTTATTAAAAAAGGATAACAGAAAAGGAGCAAATGCAATGAGCAGGGGCCCTAAAATTTGGGCCGCAAACTGTTTCCATTATAATTTGATTAATACATCCAAGCGCATTGATACAAATAGTGCAATAAGCAACAGGCTATTTAACATGCCACAACCAAGGGAGAGCTGCATGTGGGCCCTGGAAATAGGTAAAGTGGTCGTTAAAGAAACCACCTAGAAATTCCCCTCTACGTCCAAGCTGACTGCCGGTTTGGTGTATTTGGCCTTTGAAAGGACCTGCGATCAAGCCATCAGGGAATGCCTGTGGAAAAGAGACCTGAAAAGTAGAAAAGAAACAGTGAAAGTATATGTGTCCGGGAGCGGTCAAGCCATATTATGTATCACAAGCTAGTTATGCCTTCGTCTGTGCCCATGGTATTTTGCGTGCGTAGTTATGTACGCGCGGTGTGAATGCCACCACTTCATCGGGACTGGGACGAAGGCCAAATTGCTCGTCGAGCTCTTGACGAGCCGAGCTGCCCTGCTGCAGAATAGTCCGGACCCTCTTGATAGTGTCCGGGGGCTCGGCCGCCGAATTAAGATTCTGCTTGAAAAGGCTGCTCTGTACTTCTGCTGCTAAGGCAGCGGTGTGCTCCTCGGTACAGAGGGAGCGCTCCGTGTTTCCATTAACTATTATGACGCCGCGTGGTCCGGGCATCTTGAGCTTGAGGTAAGCATAGTGAGGCACCGCATTGAATCGAGCGGATGCGGTTCGTCCGAGCAGTGCGTGATAGCCGCTGCGAAAAGGGACGATATCAAAGATTAACTCCTCGCTTCGGAAGTTGTCCGGAGATCCGAAGACAACCTCTAGCGTAATTGAGCCCGTACAACGGACCTCTACACCTGGTATGACTCCTTTAAATGTAGTATTTGTGGGCTTGATCCGTGATGGGTTAATGCCCATTTTGCACACTGTATCATGATAGAGCAGATTGAGGCTGCTGCCACCGTCCATGAGGACTCGCGTCAGGTGGAATCCATCAATGATTGGGTCGAGGACCAGTGTGGCTAAACCTCCATGGCGGATACTGGTCGGGTGATCCCGACGATCAAAGGTGATCGGGCATGACGACCATGGATTGAATTTTGGGGCGACTGGCTCTATCGCATAGACGTCCCTGAGCGCGCGCTTGCGCTCCCTCTTAGGGATGTGTGTGGCATATATCAGGTTCACCATTTTGACCTGAGGGGGAAACTTCTTTTGTCCCCCTGTATTCGGTTGCCGGGGCTCCTTGTCATCCTCCTTGATTTGCGATCCCTTTTCCTTGTTCTCGGCATTTAGCTTGCCGGCCTGTATAAAAACCATACAATCTCTGTTGGTATGATTGGCTGGTTTGTCTGGGGTGCCATGGATCTGGCACAGACGATTGAGTATGCAGTCCAGGCTGGATGGTCCCTGATTATTTATTTTATATGGCTTCTTCCGCTGACCGGACTTGGAGCCACTGAATCCGGTGTTGACTGTCGTGTCATCGGTGTTGCCACTATTGCTTCGGTGTTTGTGTCTGCTGCGTCGGAGCTTGCCGTTGCTATTTTTGACCTCGGAGGTGCCCATTTCACTTGCTGTGTTTTTGCTACGGGCCAGCCAGCTATCCTCACCTGCACAAAAGCGGGTCATGAGTGCCGTGAGGGCTGCCATGGACTTCGGCTTTTCCTAGCCGAGGTGGCGGGCGAGCCATTCGTCATGGATGCTATGTTTAAAGGCCGCTAGGGCTTCGGCATCCGGACAGTCGATGATCTGGTTCTTTTTAGTTAGGAACCTAGTCCAGAATTTCCTGGCTAACTCTCCAGGCTGTTGAACTATGTGACTTAAGTCATCTGTATCTGGTGGCCAGACATATGTACCTTGGAAGTTGTCAAGGAAGGCTTCTTCCAAGTCCTCCCAGCTGCCAATAGAATTTTAAGGCAGACTATTTAACCAGTGCCGAGCTGGCCCCTTGAGTTTTAGTGGGAGGTATTTCATGGCGTGAAGATCATCTCCGCGGGCCATATGGATGTGGAGAATAAAATCCTCGATCCATACCGCGGGATTGGTTGTTCCATTGTATGATTCGATATTTACGGGTTTAAACCCTTCTGGGAATTCATGATCCATTACTTCGTCAATGAAGCAAAGAGGGTGTGCGGCGCCTTTATATCGGGCCGCATCGCGACGTAGCTCCGATGGAGTTCATCTGTAGTTTTCGGCCCGGGCGTGACTAGGTTTGTCACGTCTAAATAGGTAGCCGTCGTCGCATGTCGAGGCACGTCCTCACGATCCATAGATCGATCTTGTATGTCCTGCTCTACTATCCAGGTCCTGTCGAAGGTCATATGTGTAACCCCGAGCTGTTTTATCCCTGCCTTTACGGCGAGGTGGGGCGGTCTGGTGTTTGGCTTGAGTTCCCGCTTCATCCCGACCGCATGGTGGTCGGTCAGCCGCATTGCGTGATGATGGTACGGGCTCCGGCGCCTCGTCATTGAACTGAGGTAGCAATTTGCGCTTCGGGTAACTTTTGGCTGGGCACTTAAGGTCATATTATTCGGCTGCCAGGACATCAGTCCATCTATCATTGAGCAGGTCTTGATCAGCTTGAAGCTGTTGCTGCTTCTTTTTCAGGCTCCTTGCAGTGGCTATTAGCTGGCGCTTAAAGCACTCTTGCTCGAGAGGTTCCTCAGGCACGATAAAATCCTCGTGCCAAGGCTCGCCTCATCCTCGGAGGGTGGAAGATAAGTGCTGCCCTTCGAGTCGTCGTTTATGGCCTGTTCATCAGGGCTAACTTGCCCATCTTCCCGATCGTCCTGTTCGGCCGTTTGTTCATCGGGGTCTTCTTTGTCTTCGGCACCGTCGGGAGTGTGATCGTCTCCTGTGCCGGTGTTGTTGTCCTTGTTGCGGCGGGATTTAGAGCGGCGCCACTGACACCGGTGCTTTGGTTGTGTCTTAGGAGGCTCATCCTTAACTGGATTTTCCTTGTCCTTGCTGTTATTCTCTTTGGGTGTATCCACCATGTATACATCATACGAAGAAGTGGTCGTCCAGTGTCCGGTAAACGGCGGCTTTTGGCCATGCTCCTCGTCTGCATCGTCGTCCATACCGTCGATGTCTTCGGAGCCATAATCGAGCATGTCGGTTAAGTCCTCGACAGTGGCTATGTAGTGGGTGGCGGGTGGGAAGCGAAATTCCCCGCCATCAGCCTCCATCTTGAACCGGATATAGTTTGGCTGTGAGTCCCCCGCTAAGGATAGATTTTTAATGAGTTTAACACTTCGCCTAAAGGCGAGTGACGGAAGATGTCCTCGGTGCTGAATTCGACGATTGATGACTGATCCAGCTCGACATGCGTGGTCACACACGGTTCAGAACTTATGGCCGGAAACGAGTCCGAGGTTCCGGAGACACAAATATCACCCGAGGTTAGGTATGTGTGTGGCTCCAATGCCGCGGAGTCTGCGGCTTCCGTGGCGGGGTTGAGCTTCCCGTCCTCGGATGTCGCGATCTGCTCCGGATCTAAGGCCGGAGTAGTTACAGGTGCAATTTCCTGAGTACAGACCGATGACAGATTTAAGTCATGTTCATCATAGGGACAGGGAGCGGCTGCCATGGTCTCAAAGCCGTCAAAGATCAAGTCTCCACGGATATCCGCGCCATAGTTCAAGCTCCCAAATCTGACCTGATGGCCAGGGGCGTAGCTGTCGATCTGCTCCAGATGGACAAGCGAGTTGGCCCGCAGTGCAAAGTCACCGAACACGAAGATTTGTCCGGGGAGGAAGGTTTCCCCTTGGACGACATCGTTGTTGATGATCAGAGGATCCATCAAAACCTTTTAGGGACGGCACAGTGGAACTCTCAATGAAAGCACCAATGTCGGTGTCAAAACCGGCGGATCTCGGGTAGGGGGTTCCGAACTGTGCGTCTAAGGTCGATGGTAACAGGAGACGGGGGACACAATGTTTACCCAGGTTCAGGCCCTCTCTATGGAGGTAATACCCTACTTCCTGCTTGATTGATCTTGACGAATATGAGTATTACAAGAGTTGATCTACCACAAGATCATAATGGCTAAAACCCTAGAAGTCTAGCATGTATGACTGTATCCGTTTCCGGACTAAGCCCTTCGGTTTATATAGACACCAGAGGGGATTAGGGTTGTACAAAGTCGGTTACAGAGAAAGAATCTTCATATTTGGTTGCCAAGCTTGCCTTCCACACCAAGGAGAGCCCTATCCGGACACGGGGGAGAGTCTTCGGTCTTGTATCTTCACAGCCCATTAGTCTGGCCCATGTCCAATAGGTCGGACACCCGAGGACCCCTTAGTCCAGGACTCCCTCACCCGGGTCTACTTTACATCATATAATTTTCCAATCTACAATTGTAGTTTACTATTTATTTTGCAATCTTTATTTTCCAATCTATACAACAAAAATACCAAAAATATTTATCTTATTATCTTTATCAGATCTCACTTTTGCAAGTGGCAGTGAAGGGATTGACAACCCCTTTATCGCGTTGGTTGCAAGGTTCTTAATTGTTTGTGCAGGTATTAGGGATTTGCGTGTAGTCTCCTACTGGATTGATACCTTGGTTCTCAAAAACTGAGGGAAATACTTACGCTACTTTGCTGCATCACCCTTTCCTCTTCAAGGGAAAACCAACGGATTCTCAAGAGGTAGCAAAGGTCTATGGTAAACTACTCATACATCATCGGAGAGGCTATGGTGTTGATGTAGAAGCCCTCCATGATCGAATCCCCCTCCGGCAGATTGCTGGAAAAGGCCCCAAGATGGGATCTCACGGGTACAGAAGGTTGCCGTAGTGGAAAAGGTGTTCCGTGGCTCTCCCCGATGGTTTCAGGGTATAAGAGTATATACAAGCGAAAGAAGTAGGTCGGTGGAGCTGCGACAGGCCCACGAGGGTGGGGGGCGCGCCCACCCCCCTGGGGCGCGCCCTCCTGCCTCGTGGCTTCCTTGCTGCTTCCTTGACGTCCACTCCAAGTCTCCTGGATTGCGTTTGTTCCAAAAAGATCCTCGCGAAGGTTTCATTCCGTTTCGATTCCGTTTGATATTCCTTTTCTGCAGAACACTCAAATAGGGAAAAAACAACAATTTGCAGTGGGCTTTCGGTTAATAGGTTAGTCCCAAAATAATATAAAAAGGTATATTAAAGCCCATTAAACATCCAAAACAGATAATATAATAGCATGGTACAATCAAAAATTATAGATACGTTGGAGACGTATCAGTTGGCTTGCCTGATCACCTTCAATCGCAGGGACCACCCGACTAGTATCCATCATGGAGGTTCGGCAGCCCTAGTCCTTGATACGTCTCCGTCATATCTATAATTTTTGACTGTTCCATGCCAATATTATACAACTTTCACATACTTTTGGCAACTTTTTATACTAATTTTTGGGACTAACATATTGATCCAGTGCCCAGTGCAAGTTCCTGTTTGTTGAATGTTTTTTGTTTCACAGAAAATCCATATCAAACGGATTCCAAATGGGATAAAAACTGGCGGATATTTTTTTGGAATATATGTGATTTTTGGGAAGAAGAATCAACATGATACGATAACCGAGGGGCCACGAGGCAGGGGGCGCGCCCCAGGGGGTCAGGCGCGCCCTGGGCCCTCGTGGCCACCCCGTAAGGCGGTTGGATCCCTTCTTTCACCACAATAAAGCTAATATCTGGATAGAGATCGTGTCCAAAATTCAGCCCAATCGGAGTTACGGATCTCCGGTTATAAAAGAAACGGTGAAAGGGTAGAATCTGGAATGCAGAAACAGAGAGAGACAGAGAGACAGATCCAATCTCGGAGGGGCTCTTGCCCCTCCCACGCCATGGAGACCATGGACCAGGGGGAAACCCTTCTCCCATCTAGGGAGAAGGTCAAGGAAGAAGAAGAAGAAGGGGGGCTGTCGGTGTACTAGAGTAAGGGTACCCTAGTATCCCGAACTTGTGCACGGGCAGTTGCAGCACCCCACGGCAAGGCTTGCCGGGTAGACCACCAAGGACCTCCATGGTTCCTTTGGAGCCATTCAAGAACAAAGTATTCAAGCCAAGGAGACAAGGCCCCGGCAAGAGGAGCTTGCCGGGAAGGTCCGTGGTTCCTTTGGAGCCATTCAAGAACAAATTATGCAAGCCAAGGAGACAAGACCCCGGCAAGAGGAGCTTGCCGGGAAGGCCAACCAAGGCATCTCAAGGAACTTGCCGCGACGCGCCACGCTGCCAGCGAGGCCCGTGAGCGACAAGCTTCCGGCGCGACAAGACAACGATCATGGCAAGGCGCTTGCGCGCAAACTACCACTCAGACTCGGCCAAAGACATCCACCAACGTGTCGCCTCGACCTTTCCAGCGCTGCGTGGCAAGAGGTCAGGCAGCCGCCGGTCTTGTGGCAAGCGACGCCATAAGATTGCCATCATGGCAAGCGGTGGCGCCCTTGACGGTCCCTTTTTGCACTGTTTGGGCGACGAGACGGGCATTTAATGCCTTTGTCCCCGCCGCCGTGGTTAGGTATGATACATCGACAGTAGTTGTACCAACCGCACCTTTTCCATTTTACCCTTGTCTACGCTGCCACCTGTCGGAGACCCTTGAGCATATAAAAGGAGGCCCATGCGCAACGTGAGGGGGGTTCAAGGCAAAAACACTCACGCTTAGGTCTCGTTAGCAGCTGGTGTGTACTGTAGCACTCAGCGCCCCCAAGCAAGAACTCAATACACTCGACATGCAGCAAGAGGAGGTTATCTCCGGAGAGCTCCGCTGGGTAAACTGCTCGTGTGCCGCCGATCCGCTTTTTCGTGCGATCTCCGCCCCGCCGAACCGAAGGGGCTCGGTCCGCCGTCCCATAGGTGTTCGTGGATCAGTTTCCCCGACATCTTTGGCGCGCCAGGTAGGGGGCATCAAGGTTGTGTGAACCTGATCCGGCGTTCACACGAGCTAGATCTTCATCTTCTTCATCAACATGCCACCGAAGAAGAAGGCTTCGGCGGCAGATGTTCCATCCACGCCGATCCCACCACCACCGGAGCAAACGGGTGGTGGGGTAGACGCCGCGAAGAACAGCATCGACGAGGAGCCCACGGTGCTGCCAGGTCCAAGGACAAGGCTGCGCAGACCTCGGCGTCCGCAGACATGCACCGCGCCCATCTCAGAGGTGCGGGACCGATCAAGGCTATGGTACTCGCAGTGCCATGCGTTCGTTGGGCCAAGATCGAGCTGGTGGATCTCGGGATGCTCAAGACCAGCATGCACGCCAACAGGCTGGCACGAGCGAGGCCCGGTCGCCTGGACGGATACTGCTCCTTCTAACATAGTTAGAAGTCCGAGCATATCCCGCCTCGCGCCGCTTCGCCATCGCCGCCCCACCACTCCAGCAGAAGCTTTGGCGCGAGCTCAACTCGCTCTGGATTACCCTCCAACGGCGGACAAGACCGGCGAATGGAGGGCCACCATTCAGTAGTCTCATCGGCCGCTTAACGGCGACACTCCAGCAGCAGAGTACATCGCTGCCGCGCAGGACTGCTGTGCGCGAGCCGATGGCGATTAAACCGTGGGGGTGCAACCACCATGCACTCTCCCCGAAGGCCAAGATCGCCGACTCGCGGATCCACCTCGACAATGACTCCACCGCATGATCAGATCCACGAGATCGCCGCGATCAGCGCCAAGTTCTTCACGAACGACAGCAAGAAGACGCCGAACTCGCATCGAGCGCCAAGAGAAGCGCGCGTCAATCGGACCAGCGCCGCTGGGCCCTCTGTCAACATGCATGCGCCAGGGGAACCAGCAACTTGTCAGACGCGTAGGTTGCCCTGCGTTCACTCGTGAGCTGCGGCAAGTCCATGGGCCAAAGATGAAGAATTTCAAGCCGACGTATCGAGAAGTACGACGGCAAGTCGATCCGTCGGAGTTCCTCAAAGATCTACACCATCGCGGTGCAAGCTGCCGGGGCGGACGACAAGATCCCGCCAACTACTTCCGCCGGTGCTCAAGCCCAATGTCGATCTGGCTCATGCACTTGCCGGACAACTCCATATCCTCCCTGGCAGACCTATGCCATCAGTTTGTCGGCGCCTTTACAGCGGCCACAAGCCTCATGGCCAAGAGAGCGACCTTCATCTGCTCGCCTGAAGGAAGGAGAGCCCCTGCGCTGGTACATTCAGAGATTCAGCCGTGTACAGCACAACATCCCAGATGTCCACCCTGCCGCAGTAATCAGCGCGTTTCATCAGAACGTGCGAAACCGCAGGATGCGGGAGGAGATGGCGATGTGCAAGATCGAGACGCGTCGATGAGCTATATGCCCTGGCCGACAAGTGTGCACGTGCTGAGGAAGGGAGGAAGCTCCCCGGAGAGAATACAGAAGCAGGAGGATCTGATAGTGAGGAGGCTGCCCCGGCAAAGAAAAAACGGCGGCGGAACAACAGGAAGAAGAAAGTCAAAGATGTGCTAGTCGTTGAGTAGTCCGGCAACGGAGGTGGCGACAAGAAAGCCAAAGTTGGTAGCTCCGGTAAGGCGATTGCCGCAGGCACCAACTACCAGGCTGTGGCGGTCGCCGACAAGCAGGACGACACCAACAAGCAGTACTGCAAGATCCACCGCACCAAGGGCCATGACCTCCAGAGCTGGAAGAAGGTCGAGCAGCTTGTCGAGCAGCAAAAGGCTGAATACGAGCGACGCGACAAGGAGAAGGCCCAGGAAGGTGCTGGAGGAGCCGGCAAGAAACGCCCCGGCCGAGGAGGACGCCGCGGCAAGGCCAAGCAGCGGCAAGGAGACAGACCTCCCCGCGGCCGTGACAAGGATGAAGATGACGACGACGATGAAGGTATGGATGATGACGAGACCGATGAGGAGTTCCCGAAAGCCACAGAGGTCTTGTGCGTTGACGGCGGTGCTTCTCTGCATACTTCACACCGCCAGCTCAAGCAGTGGATACGGGAAGTCAATGCGCGTAACCATCCGTCGAGTCGCGCAAGCCTCGAAATGGTCCAAAGACGCCTATCATCTTTGATATTGAGGACCACCCTGATCGCATAATCTGCGGTCGGGTGCTTACCGATGTTGGTTTCACCAACTATCCGCAACCTCAAGGTCACTAAGATGCTAGTTGATGGCGGGGCCGGCTTGAACCTGATCTCCTCCGCGGTACTCCGAAACTCCAGATCCCCGATGGCGAAGCTCAAGAGACCGCACATTCCAAGGAATCAATCCAGAAGGAGCAAGCCGAAGGGAAAGATCACGTCGCCGGTGACATTTGGCAGCGAGTTGAACATCAGGACTGAGAGGGTCACTTTTAACGTTGTTGACTTTCCATTGCCTTACAATGGGATACTCGGCCGTCCAGCACTCGCCAAATTCATGGCAACCTCTCACTATGCATACAACATGCTGAAGATGCCAGGCCCGATAAGTGTCATCTCTGTCCCTGGCGACAAGAAGGATGCTCTTATCTGTGCCGACAAGATCTACCGGGAGGCAGCAGCATGCGACAGATTGCAAGTCACTTGCCGCTGAAGCTCCCGGGCGAAGAAGAAGACCAAGTCCGCAAGAGTTCCGATGCCCACTCCGCAAGCGCACCTCTTCGAGTGCTGCGCCACCGCCGAGGACGCACCATCGAGCTCCACCGCAAGTGTAAGAAGACAATGGCAGCTCCACCAGAGACCAAGAAGGTGTCCGCCAAGGAGGATGGCACTGGTGGTACCTTCACCATCAATGCCACTCTCGACCCTAAATAGGAAAGCGCTCGTTGCTTTCCTCTGGGCTAACGCCGACGATTTGCATGGCAACCGTCGACATCCCCGGTGTTCCTGTGAAAGTAATCGAGCACCATCTTGCCGCTCTATCCTCATGCGCGCCCGTCAAGCGTAAAGTCGAGAAGCGCAAGTGGAGCGCCAAGAATTCATCGCAGAAGAAATCAAGAAATTGGAAGCAGCAGGCCTTGTCGAGGAGTGCTCCATCCTCGTGGTTGGCCAATCCTGTAGTCGTGCGCAAGGCAAACCGGAAATGGAGGCTTTGCATCGACTTTACCGATGTCAATAAAGTTTGTCCCAAAGACCCATTTCCTTGCCGCGATCGACCAGATTATTGACTCCACGGCCGGATGTGACTTGCTTTCATTTCTTGATGCATACTCAGATACCATCGATCTTCATGGCGTAAGAGGATGAGGAGAAGACCGCATTCATCACACCATGTGGCACATACTGTTTCAGACGGATGCCTTTTGGTTTAAAGAATGCTGGTTCAACATTTGCAAGGGTAGTCCATGACGCTTTTGAGCCGCAAATACGTAAATGTGGAAGCCTACATGGATGACATAGTGGTCAAGAGCAAGGACAAGGCGACTCGGTTCAAGATTTAGACGAAACCTTTGCAAATCTGCGCAAGATCAACCTCAAGCTCAACCCCGAGAAGTGTGTGTTTGGAGTCCCTCCGCAAGCTTCTCGGGTTCTTCGTGTCTCGCGGGAATTGAAGCCAATCCCGACAAGATCAAGGCCATTGAGCAGATTGAAGCACCAAAGCGCGTCAAGGATGTACGAAGACTTGCCGGTTGCGTAGCTGCTCTCAACAGGTTTATCTCTAGGTCTGCTGAGCGCGCCCTGCCATTTTTCAAAATATTGAAAAGGGCAGCTCCAATGAAATGGACTCCGGAAGCGGAGGCTGCACTGCAGGACTTAAAGAGATACCTGTCCTCCACTCCAACACTTGTCGCATCTAGGCCACAAGAGAAGTTGCTGCTATATATAGCGGCAACCAATCAAGTGGTTAGTGCTGCGTTAGTAGCGGAGAGGGAGGCGGATGATGAGCCAGCAACCACGGCAGATGCATCCAGCGACAATCAGGGGACTTCACCGGCAAGCTCTGGTCCCGACAAAGATGGATCTGCGCAGGCGCATGAGAAGATGCAGAAAAAAATGGTGCAGCGCCTAGTTTACTTTGTCAGTTCCCTTCTGCAGGGGGCTAGGTCAAGGTACTCTGGTGTGTAGAAATTGCTTTTCGGCCTTCTCATGGCCTCGAGAAAGCTGCGCCATTACTTCCAAGCACATGAGATCACAGTCGTCACTCGTTTTCCGCTGAAGAGGATACTGCAAAATCCAGAAGCAACAGGTAGGATTGTCGAGTGGGCACTAGAACTGTCAAGCTTTGGCCTCAAGTTTGAGAGCACTTCAACTATCCAAAGCAGAGCATTGGCGGAGTTCATAGCAGAATGGACGCCAACACAAGATGAAGAAATTCGAAACGAGCATCCCGTCAAGGAAGCAAGCAAAGAGTGGCTGATGTACTTTGATGGTGCCTTCTCGCTGCAAGGCGCCGGTCTGGCGCGTGCACTTGTTGCACCCACCGGAGAGCACCTCAAGTACGTAGTCCAGATGCACTTTCCCAAGGAGCAAGCAACGAACAATACCGCAGAGTATGAAGGTTTGCTTGCCGGTCTCAGGATCGCAGCAGACCTTGGGATCAAGAAGCTCATTGTCAGGGGTGACTCACAGCTTGTCGTCCGCCAAGTGAACAAGAATTATCAGAGTCCGTTGATGGAAGCTTACGTTGATGAAGTGAGAAAGCTAGAAGAGCACTTTGACGGCCTACAGATGGAACATGTTCCAAGAGCTCAGAACGACATTGCCGATGGCTCGTCAAGTCGCGCCAGACTTAAGTTACCTGTGGAACCAGGGATCTTTGTGCTCAAACCGACACAACCGTCAGAACGCCATCAACTGGAAGAGCAAGAAGAGGAAGTTGATTTCTGGTGACTATTTTCCGCAGAGCTCCCGAAGCCGCCAAGAAGGTCCTCAAGATCAACACCAAGGGTGCTGAGGAGCAGTCTGCTCCGGCAAGCCCTAGGGTTTGTTCCGTTGAAGCAGACGCTCCCGACAAGTTTTGCTCCGGCAAGCTTGCCGGGGAACGTCAAGCTCCGGCTGAGCCGCAGTTCTCGCCAGAAAGAGGATGTTCCGCAGCAGCGGATGTGCCTTTAGTCCTTGTTGTCGAGCCGCAAGCTCCAAAGATGGGCACAACAGATTGTCCATTTCCTTGCGCAGTGGGAACTTCCCAAGAGCAAGAAGAAGCGGAAAGAGTAGCCCGGCAGTCAAGTATGTACCAGTTTGTCGACAACACACTGCATGTAAGAATACTCAACGGCGTGAAATTGAAGTGTATTCACCGAAAACGGACAAAAGCTGTTGGCAGAGATACATGGAGGCATATGTGGTCACCACATTGGCGCAAAGAGCACTTGCCGCAAAGCATTCCGCAAGGTTTCTTTGGCCGACAGCCCTCCGTGATGCAACTGCACAAGTAACCAAGTGTGAAGCGTGCAGGCCCATTCCAAGCAGATACACCAGCCAGCTCAAGCTCTCCAGACGATCCCTTTATCCTCGCCATTTTCGGTCCGGGGCTCGACATCCTCGGCCCCTTTCCCCGAAGCTGTCGGGGCTTTGAGTACTTGTACGCTGTAATAGACAAGTTCACAAAGTGGCCGGAGGTGGAAGCAGTGAGGAAGGTGACAAGACGATCAGCAATCAAGTTCTTGGTCGATTGTTTGCCGCTTGGGATCCCTAACAGATCATCACCGACAACGGCACACAATTTACGAGCCGCACCTTCATGCAAAGACGCCCAAGATCTTGGCGCCAAGGTTCTGCTTCGCTTCGCTTTCATCCGAGAAGTAACGGTCAAGCGGAGAGGGCGAATGCTGAAGTGCTGCGCGGGCTCAAGACCAGGACTTTCGACAGGCTGCGCAAGTGCGGAAAGAACTGGATTGAGGAGTTGTCGGTGGTTCTTTGGTCGATCAGGACGACGCCAAATCGAGCCACTGGCCAGACACCTTTCGCTCTAGTCTATGGAGCAGAGGCAGTTCTCCCCACGGAACTCGTGATACGGGTCACCTCGAGTGCTCGCTATGATGAGCTTGAGCAAGAGCAGCATTGCGATAAGATGACACGCTGCTCCTTGAGGAGGACCGCCTTTAGGCCATCAGACGAGCTGCTCGATACCAGCAAGCTTTGCGCCGCTACCATAGCCGCAGTTAATGCCGAAGTCTCGAGGAAGGCGACCTTGTTCTTCGCCTGCTCAGTCCGCCAAGAATTCCAACAAGTTGACGCCGAAGTGGGAAGGCCCTTACCGGGTGAAACGAGTCACTAGGCCTGGCGCTGTCTGCCTTTTGTACAAGTCTTGCCGATGTTGCATGTAATCCTTTGTACAAAGCCGGGCGCGGACCCACTGCATAAGTAAAGCTCATGTGCTCCGCACATCTTGTCGATTTCATGCTTTCTACTCTATTTTTTTGGCATGCGTTATCTGACACTTTGTGCAGCGCCTACCCCCGGTAAGCAATAACGAGCCGTAAGGCTCCATATCTTTATTTTCTCTTCTTTCTCTTTCTCAAAGAAAGGAAGGTTCCCTCGCCCACAAGTTTGCCGGGGGGAAAGGAGAAGATAATGGTGTGGACCAAGCGTCGCTCAAGGAAGTTTAGCCTTACCGGAAGCAAACGCGAGAAAAGCTAAGTTGCTAAAGTTTGAGCAATCAGTTTTAAAATTTTAAGTTATCTTCCTCGAACGACCGTGACTTTGTATGGAAAACCCAGCGCGGAGGAACCAACTCGTAGCTAGTTACGCCCTTACTTTGTTTCGAGTCCGCTCAACAACTTAAGTGACTGCGATTAGTTGCGACAAGGTTTCTTGTCGGTAGCGGCACCGCCAAAGAAGTCCGACGTCCCTTTTCAGCGCTTCATGAGCTAAGGTGCTCGCCGACAAGTTCCCTAAAAGTGCAGGGCAAAAACATACAAAGGAAGGAATCAAGTAAAGGAAATAACATAGCAATCACTACCCGAAATAGAGTTATATTACAAGATAGCTTGTCGCAGCTGTAATAGATTGTTCTCATAACATGACCAGCAGCGGCAAGAAAAGGAGAAAACGGGCGGCCTAATCTACGCGATCGCCCTCAACCCTCTTGATCCCGCTCACCTTGTCCACAATGGGTGCGACAAGGGTATTGAGCGCTTCCAGATCAGCATCCAGCGGCAAGGACTTGAGGACGTTGGTGAGGTTGAGGCATGGGTTGCGGAAGGCCACCTTCACCAGCACCTTTTGAAGAGCTCCCGCGCAGATCTGGCGCGACTCGTCGGCCAGCTGCTTTGGGATCTTCTCCTGGAGTCGCTGGAGGGCCGTCGCCACGCCCTTGAAGAACAAGCTGAGCTTGGCGCTGGGTTGGAGGTGCTCATCGGAGGAATACCCGAGATCCTCCATCCCCAGCTGCGCCAGCTCCCTGTCGATCATTGCAGCAACATCCACGAGACCCTCGGTCCAGTGCTCCACATTCTCCCTAAAAGCTGCTCAGGCGGCAAGAAGACTCGCCAAGAGCGCCTCGTCGGCCTTGATCTTCTCCTTCAAGGCCACCTCCTGCTCCCTGGCGTCTTCCAGCGTCTCGGTCAAAGTGGTCAGCTTCAACTCAAGATCCACGTTGGAGTCCTTGGCGGCGCTAAGCTCCTTGCTCCTCTCGGCGAGACGACCCTGCAGCTCGCCAAGGGTGTAGGCGTCCTTCTCGCGCTCACGCTTGAGCACAGCTAGCTCCTCGCCGCTCAACTTGAGATCGGCCTCCAGCTGCGCCACCTTCGTCTCCAGCTCCTTCTTGGCGGCCTCGGCAGCTGCGGCAGCATCCTCTGCTTCCTTGAGAGCCCGCAATGTTTGCTCGCTGCAAGATCCTCCTCGTGGCTGTCAAGGTTAACCTTCCACTACGCCAACTCGCCTTCCTGCGCAGACAGCTTCTCGGCAGCAAGCTGCTGTTGCTCTTCAACTTCAGCCTTCTTGAGGAGGAAGGCTTTACGCTCCTCGGCGAGTTGCTCCCGCTCCTTTGCCAGGGATCGGAGAGCTTCCTGGTTGAGGCCCCGAGCTCCTTCGGCGCTTCTCGATGTTCTGCTCCCGCCGCGACAAGCGCTTCGGGATACCAGCTTAGCTCTGCCGAGCGGGTAGAGCGACAACAGCTTCCGCAGCAACTGCTCCTCCTCAGGCTCGCCGCTGCTGCTGCTCGGCGCGTCGACCAGCGTCAGCCCAGCGGAGGCGAGCAACTCTTCATCGAAGATTTCTCCTTCAATCGGCGCCCTAGAGCTCGATGCCCAGGGGAGCTTGATGAAGACGCCATCGCCGGCCTTCAAATAGGCGCCGGGCTGGGGCTCTTGAACTGGCGCTGCAGCAGCGGCGGAGGATTGGCGGTCGGCGTGGCGCTGGCGCTCCTGCGCCTCGGGGCCGTCGGTCGATCGCCGGACCCTCGCCCGGCTTCTGCGGCGGCAGCTTTACGGCCTCTCCGCCGGCGGGATCATCAGCGTCGGCTTCTTCTTAGGTGACAGTGGCGTCATCGGTATCGCCGCGCGCGTTCTCCTCGCCGGCGACCTCGGTTTCCATCGGCTCTGTGGCAGATGGATCTGACGACCGGAAAAGAAAGAAAAGTCAAGCAAATATCCAAAAAGAAAATCATAAGAAGAAGAACACAAGGGAAGTTTTCAAGCGAGAGGATTACCTGTACTAGGATCTGCAGTCGTGGTCTCAACCACCGGAGGGTCGCTGGTGCTATCCCTTGCCGGAGAACTGTCCTTACGGAGAAGTCTCCTTGCCGGAGAACGCCCCCTTGCCGGGAATCCTCCTTGGCGGTGCAGTCGAAGCAGATGGCATTTCGGGAGCGGCTTCCGGGCACTCCTGGTGAGGCCGCTCTGCTCCTACACAAACCAACAGTCAGATATCAGCAAAGAAAGAGCACCCATGCACGCCTAACAGCAGGAAGTAAACCATATACTTACGATGGGGGCTGCGCTGGGGGCTGCTTTGAGGAAGGGTTGCCGGGTCCGGCAAGGTGGTCTCGGACACGCCTCCTGCTGTCGCGGTGGGTTCGTCCTCGATGACAATCACCGGGACCTTGGCTCTCTTCGCCGCTCTCTGGGCCAGCGTCCTGAAAAGGAATGGGTTCAGAGTGAAGCAAATTAGATACAAGACAAAGCAACAAAATTGAAGAACTACAAGTACAGCAAAGAATCTTACTCTTCTTCTTCCTCGTCGGAGCTGAGCGCGGAGAGATCGAATTCCGGCTCGCCTCCGGTGCGACGAGGCGGAGGAGTAGGTTCCCTTGTCCGCTTGGCAGGAGCAGTAGCGGTAGACCGGGAAGACCCCGCTCCGGTTGCCGCAGCGACATGAGGTGCTCCCGCGGCAACAGTGCTTGCCACGGTGGAGCGCGTCGCGCGGCGCGGCGGCTGTTGACCCGTCTGTCGCCCCGCTACATCCCCGGCCTTGCGGAGACGCCTTCTTGGTGGAGCTGGGAGCTCCGCTTGCGGCAAGCTGTCTGAAGGTGAGAGAGAGGAGGAGCCGATCTTCAACGAGTCGCTCGCGCCCTCGGCGGGCTCGCTCGACTCAGCTTCAGGCCCGACAAGCTCTTCCTCGCCGGCAAGCTCCTCTCGCTCGACAAGGCTTGCCGCCTCTGCTGCCTCTGCCTCCTCCACGGTGAATCTGAACTGCGCCATGGCAGCCTTGCTGCCGCCTCTTCCACCTGGGTGGCGTCGCCGCATCTCATCATCGGTGGTGTCGCGGGTGAGGCTCTTCGTTCATCGTATGGACCGGCACTTCTACCAGGCCGTCAAAGAACTCCTGCACGACGTCATCTGCAGGCTCTTGCCAAGTTGGGACAATTCCATGCGAGTCGCACAGCGGCATCATTGCACGGATGCGGTCGAGCGAGGAGTTGTTGCACAGCGGAACTACACTCCTCGGCAACCTGAACGCTCCGGGATGTTCAGGATCGTGCTTGAACAGTTCCAGAGCATCGCGTCCCAGTTCGTGACAGTGAAGTTAAAATTGAGGCCCGGCGCAGCCTCATGATATCCGCCGCGTCGAACTCCCAGCGGTCTCCTCCTCTCCTGCAGGGGGGCGCTGCGGCGACGAAGAAAATCTGCGCCAACGGCGCCTACGGTGAGCCCGGCAAGCCTGAGGCGTAGGATCCGGGTGACGGCAATCTTCAGCCTAGCGTCTTCCGGGGCCACGCTGCTCCAATCGTTGCCGCGCACTACTGGGGTTTGGCGCTGGGTGGTAAACGGCTGCGGGTTCTCCTCGACAATCTAGCACCAGTCTGCTCTCCATTCATCCCACTTGCTGCGGAGCTCTCCCTCCAGATAAGCTTCCTTCTTGCCGGTTCTCGAGATCCAAGCGATTCCGCCGGAAAGAGGCTCCCCTCTCTCAACTCGGGGCATAAAGAAGTGGCGGAAAAGGGCTACGTTTGGATAGACTCCGACAAAGTTTTCGCAGAGATGTGCGAAAACTGCCATGGTCAGAACGGCATTGGGGGTGAAGTCAAGGAGGCGGAACCCGTAGGTGTTCATGATATCACAGAAATACTCAGAGAAAGGCGGGCAGAGCCGCAGTAGAAGAACAGCGCGAAGAAAGGGTATCCATTCGGAGCCAGTTCCGAAGCGGCAGCCGGGAGTACCTTCGTACGCGGATGTGCTCGCGTCTTCGTCGACCAGAAGAGGTAGTAGTACTCCCTCAGCTCCTTCGCGGCGAGCTGGGGGAGATTGCCCGCTCCTTTCGCAGCGCCGCGAGCCGCTGCGCCTCGGCCGACTTCACGACCTTCCCCTTGTCGGCTTTCGGAGCCACGGCGGAGGTGGTGGGGGAGATCGACAGCGTTGGTGATGCTGGTGGCGATGGGGGGCGGAGCGCTGCTCTCTTTTCAGCCTCGGGAAGAAGGGGGGAGCGGCGGAGGTTTTTGAGATTGGAATAGCAACCGGCGAGATGGGCGAACTGCCCCTGTTTCCCCTGCTTATAAAGAGGGAGGGGGCAGGCGTTCCGTCTTTCCGAATAAAGAGACCACCCACGATCTCTCGCACGGCGCCGCATTTGACGCGTGCCGTTCGGGGAGAGTGCGGTGGATACGGAGTGAGATACAGCGTAACCCAGGCCGCGCGTGCCCGTGCCCTGTTTTGGGCCTGGCCCGACAACGCTCGGCACCGTGTGTGGCCCAGGCCCGGGGGCTCCTGTCGGTGTACTAGAGTAAGGGTACCCTAGTATCCCGAACTTGTGCACGGGCAGTGGCAGCACCCCGCGGCAAGGCTTGCCGGGTAGACCGCCAAGGACCTCCGTGGTTCCTTTGGAGCCATTCAAGAACAAAGTATTCAAGCCAAGGAGACAAGGCCCCGGCAAGAGGAGCTTGCCGGGAAGGTCCGTGCTTCCTTTGGAGCCATTCAAGAACAACGTATGCAAGCCAAGGAGACAAGACCCCGGCAAGAGGAGCTTGTCGGGAAGGCCAACCAAGGCATCTCAAGGAACTTGCCGCGACGCGCCACGCGTCCCGGTGAGCGACAAGCTTCCGGGCGCGACAAGACAACGACATGACAAACTACCACTCAGACCAGCGCTCAAAGACATCCACCAACGTGTCGCCTCAGGACCTTTCCAGCGCCAGCGTGGCAAGAGGTCTGTGCAGCCAGCCGGCGCTGGTGGCAAGCGACGCCGACAAGATTGCCATCGTGGCAAGCGGTGGCGTCCCGACGGTCCTTTTTGCACTGTTTGGGCGACGTGAGCGGGCATTTAATGCCTTTGTCCCCTGCCGTCGGGGTTAGGTATGATACACTGCATGTAGTTGTACCAACCGCAATTCCTTTTCCATTTTACCCTTGTCTCGCTGCCACCTATCGGAGACCCCTTGAGCATATAAAAGGAGGCCCATGCGCAACGTAGAGGGGGGTTCGAAGGCAGAAAACACTCACGCTAGGTCTCGTTAGCAGCTGGTGTGTACTATAGCACTTAGCGCTCCCAAGCAAGAACTCAATACACTTAGACATGCAGCAGTAGGAGTGTTATCTCTCCGGAGAGCTCCGAAGCTGGGTAAACTGCTCGTGTGCTTCGCCTCGATCCGCTCTTCGTGCGGTCTCCGCCCCCCGCCGAACCGAAAGGGGCTCGGTCCGCCGGTCCCATAGGTGTTCGTGGATCAGTTTCCCCGACAGGGGCCCACTCCCCCTCTCTCCTGGTGGCACCAGAGTGCCGCCGGGCCCATCATCATCACCGCAATCTACACCAACAACTTCACCGCCCTCATCACCAACTCTTCCCCCCTCTATGCAGCGATGTAACTCCTCTTTTACCCGCTGTAATCTCTACGTAAACATGGTGCTCAACGCTATATATTATTTCCCAATGATGTATGGATATCCTATGATGTTTGAGTAGATCAGTTTTGTCCTATGGGTTAATTGATGATCGTGATTGGTTTGAGTTGCATGTTTTATTATTGGTGCTGTCCTATGGTGCTCTTTGTGTCGTGCAAGCGTGAGGGATCCCTGCGGTAGGGTTTTGCAATATGTTCATGATTTTCTTATGGTGGGTGGCGTGAGTGACAGAAGCACAGACCCGGGTAAGGAGGTTGTTTGCGTATGGGATAAAGAGGACATGATACTTTAATTCTATGGTTGGGTTTTACCTTAATGATCTTTAGTAGTTGCCGATGCTTGCTAGAGTTCCAATCATAAGTGCATATGATCCAAGAAGAGAAAGTATGTTAGCTTATGCCTCTCCCTCAAATAAATTGCAATAATGATTACCGGTCTAGTTATCGATTGCCTAGGGACAAATAACTTTCTCGTGACAAAAAGCTCTCTACTAAAACTAACTTAGTTGTGTCTTCTTCTAAACAGCCCCTAATTTTTATTTACGCGCTCTTTCTTATCTTGCAAACCTATCCAAAAACACCTACAAAGTACTTCTAGTTTCATACTTGTTCTAGGTAAGGCGAATGTTAAGCGTGCATAGAGTTGTATCGGTGGTCGATAGAACTTGAGGGAATATTTGCTCTACCTTTAGCTCCTCGTTGGGTTAGACACTCTTACTTATCGAAAGAGGCTACAATTTATCCCCTATACTTGTGGGTTATCAAGACCTTTTTCTGGCGCCGTTGCCGGGGAGTTATAGCGTGGGGTGAATATTCTCGTGTGTGCTTGTTTGCTTTATCACTAAGTAGTTTTTATTTGCTATTCCAAGTTGTTCTCTATCTTTAGTTATGGATATGGAACACGAAATTACAAAAACATTAGGTGTACTTGATACTCATGGAGATGGGGAACCTCCTAAAACCCTCGATGCTCATTATGTGAAAGATATTATGTACTACTTTGATAATTCTGAGAAAACCCCATTCAATTTTGTTATGGGAGACACGTTGGATCAACGTGAATACTTTAGGGATTATCGCTTGACTCAAAAAAGGAAACTATTATGGGATCAAATTCATATGTTGCATTGGTATGCTCGGGAACTATGCTTGAGATATGATTATACTTGTTGCTCTAGGATGAAGGCTCCACACCTTCCCTTTTCATGCAAATTTAATGATGCTAAAACCTTGGCTTCTTATGCTAATGGTATATATGATTACTAGATGTGGAACAAATAGAAGAATTCGTTGCTTTTATGGGTGCTTATGAAATTGAATCTTTGTTTAAAGAGTTTGAATATTTTTGATGATTCAGTTTATAGACCTGAAAATTTAGCTATCCTTAAATATTTCTATGAGAATTATGAATTCAATTCCAATATTGATGATTTTATTGAGAGAGTCTCTGCTGTCCAAGACGAGCCTAATATTTTGCAGGAGTCTATGGAAGAAGAAATTGATGAAACTGTGAGCTCATTGGATGAAAAAGATGAGGAGGAGAGCGAAGAACAAAAGAAGGGAGAGTGGATTACCTACCCGTGCCCACCTTCTAATGAGAGTAACTCTTCAACTCATACATTGTTTAATTTCTCTTCGTGCTTACCGAAGGATGATTGCTATGATGATTGTTCTGATCCCGTTGATTCTTTTGAAATATCCCCTTTTGATGATGCTTGCTATGCTTGTGGCCAAGATACCAATATGAATTATGCTTATGGAGATGAACTTGCTATAGTTCCTTATGTTAAACATGAAATTGTTGCTATTGCACCCACGCATGATAGTCCTATTATCTTCTTGAATTCTCCCGACTACACTATATCGGAGAAGTTTGCCCTTATTAAGGATTATATTGATGGGTTGCCTTTTACTACTACACATGATGATTTTGATAGATATAATATGCATGTGCTTGCTTCTCCTACTTGCAATTATTATGAGAGAGGAACTATATCTCCACCTCTCTATGTTTCCCACACGATAAAATTGCAAGAAACTGTTTATACTATGCATTGGCCTTTACTAGGTGTGCATGAATTGTTCTTTTATGACATGCCGATGCATAGGAAGAGAGTTAGACTTCGTCAATACATGATTTATGTTACTTTGTGCTCACTACTAAATTACAAATCATTGTTAATCAAAATTGGCTTTGATATACCTTGGGATCCGAGTGGACCCATTACTTGAGCACTATATGCCTAGCTTAATGGCTTTAAAGAAAGCACTGCCAGGGAGACAACCCGGAAGTTTTAGAGAGTCATTTATTTATTTTGAGTGATTTTATAAAGTTAAAAGAAAAGAGGGGAACTTAAAACTTTTTCAAAAAGAAAAGCGAAAGTGAGAAAGACGAGCATTGTTAAAGCGAGAGCTAGCCTTGAACTTTATTCATGCTCACGGAAACTTTGTGAATCTTGATTACAGAAACTTTTCCACAAAAATAATTATCCCCTTGTACAATTCCGTTGTATAATAAAAATAATGTGCCAAGGTTTGCCTTTATGATGTTTACAATGCTTGTTGGTTTGTGCGGTGCAGGACAGAAACTTTGGCTGTAGTGCGTGATTTTAGATTTTTTTTTACTGGAATGTCAAATGGTTTTGAAACTTTTTGCACTTTCTTTATATACAAATTGTTTATTGTTCCCAATTTTGGCAGAATTGTTTGAGTACCATAGGTATGCTCAATGTTCAGATTACTACAGACTGTCCTGTTTAAGACAGATTCTGTTTTTGATGCATAGTTTGCATGTTTTGATGAAACTATCGATTTCTATCAGTGGATTAAGCCATGGAAAATTTATATTACAGTAGCTAAAATGCAAAAACAAAATATGAATTGTTTTGCAACAGTACCTAGAGTAGTTATTTGCTTTATTATACTAACAGATCTTACCGAGCTTTCTATTGAGTTTTGTGTGGATGAAGTGTTCGAAGATCGAGAAGGTCTTGATATGAGAAGAAGGAGGAGAGACAAGAGCTCAAGCTTGGGGATGCCCAAGGCACCCCGAGTAAATATTCAAGGAGACTCAAGTGTCTAAGCTTGGGGATGCCCTGGAAGGCATCCCATCTTTCTTCAACAAATATCGGTATGTTTTCAGATTTGTTTCGTTCATGTGATATGTGCAAATCTTGGAGTGTCTTTTGCATTTAGTTTTCACTTTTCTTTTATGCACCATGCTGGTATGAGATAGTCCTTGGTTGATTTATAGAATGCTCTTTGCACTTCACTTATATCTTTTGAGTATGGCTTTATAGAATGCTTCATGTGCTTCGCTTATATCATTTGAAGTTTGGATTGCCTGTTTCTATTCACATAGAAAACCGCCATTTGTAGAATGCTCTTTTGCTTCACTTATATTTGTTAGAGCGTGGGCATATCTTTTGTAGAAATAATTAAACTCTCTTGCTTCACTTATATCTATTTAGAGAGTTGACAGGAACTGGTCATTCAATTGGTTAGTCATAAAATCCTACATAAAACTTGTAGATCACTGAATATGATATGTTTGATTCCTTGCAATAGTTTTGCGATATCAAGAGAGTGATATCAGAATCATGCTAGTGGGTAGTTGTGGATTGTAGAAATACTTGTGTTGAGGTTTGTGATTCCCGTAGCATGCACGTATGGTGAATCGTTATGTAACGAAGTTGGAGCATGAGGTATTTATTGATTGTCTTCCTTATGAGTGGCGGTCGGGGACGAGCGATGGTCTTTTCCTACCAATCTATCCCCCTAGGATCATGTGCGTAGTACTTTGTTTTGATGACTAACAGATTTTTGCAATAAGTATGTGAGTTCTTTATGACTAATGTTGAGTCCATGGATATACGCACTCTCACCCTTCCATCATTGCTAGCCTCTTCAGTACCGTGCCTTGCCCTTTTTCACCTCGAGAATTGGTGCAAACTTCACCGGTGCATCCAAACCCTGTGATACGATACGCTCTATCACACATAAGCCTCCTTATATGTTCCTCAAAACAGCCACCGTACCTACCTATCATGGCATTTCCATAGCCATTACGAGATATATTGCCATGCAACTTCCATCATCATCATATACATGACTTGAGCATTTATTGTCATATTGCTTTGCATGATCGTAAGATAGCTAGCATGATGTTTTCATGGCTTGCCCGTTTTTTTGATGTCATTGCTACGCTAGATCATTGCACATCCCGGTACACCGCCGGAGGCATTCATATAGAGTCATATCTTTGTTCTAGTATCGAGTTGTAATATTGAGTTGTAAGTAAATAAAAGTGTGATGATCATCATTATTAGAGCATTGCCCCAAGAAAAGAAAAAGAGAGGCCAAAGAAGCCTAAATAAAAAAAGGGGGCCAAAGAAGCCCGCCAAAAAAAAGAGAAAAAAAAGGGGAAAAGGGGGGGCAATGTTACTATACTTTTACCACACTTGTGCTTCAAAGTAGCACCATGTTCTTCATATAGAGAGTCTCTTGAGTTATCACTTTCATATACTAGTGGGAATTTTCATTATAGAACTTGGCTTGTATATTCCGATGTGGGCTTCCTCAAATGCCCGAGGTCTTCATGAGCAAGCAAGTTGGATGCACACCCACTTAGTTTCCAGTTTGAGCTTTCATACACTTATAGATCTTAGTGCATCCGTTGCATGGCAATCCCTACTCCTTGCATTGACATCAATTGATGGGCATCTCCATAGCCCGTTGATTAGCCGCGTCAATGTGAGACTTTCTCCTTTTTGTCTTCTCCACACAACCCCCATTATCATATTCCATTCCACCCATAGTGCTATGTCCATGGCTCACGCTCATGTATTGCGTGAAAGTTGAAAAGGTTTGAGAACGTCAAAAGTACGAAACAATTGCTTGGCTTGTCATCTGGGTTGTGCATGATGTGAATATTTTGTGTGGTGAAGATGGAGCATAGCCAGACTATATGATTTTGTAGGGATAACTTTCTTTGGCCATGTTATTTTGAAAAGACATGATTGCTTTATTAGTACGCTTGAAGTATTATTGTCTTAATGTCAAATGATAGACTATTGCTTTGAGTCACTCGTGTCTTAATATTCATGCCATGATTAGATACATGATCAAGATTATGCTAGGTAGCATTCCACATCAAAAATTATCTTTTTTATCATTTACCTACTCGAGGACGAGCAGGAATTAAGCTTGGGGATGCTGATACGTCTCTGTTGTATCTATAATGTTTTATTGTTCCATGCCAATATTATACAAGTTTCACATACTTTTGGCAACTTTTTATACTATTTTTTGGGACTAACATATTGATCCAGTGCCCAGTGCCAGTTCCTATTTGTTGCATGTTTTTTGTTTCGCAGAAAATCCATATCAAACGGAGTCCAAACGGGATAAAAACTGACGAAGATGTTTTTTGGAATATATGTGATTTTTGGGAAGAAGAATCAACGTGATACGATGCCCGAGGGGGCCACGAGGCAGGGGGCGCGCCCCAGGGGGTCACGTGCGCCTTGGGACCTCGTGGCCACCCCGTAAGGTGGTTGGAGCCCTTCTTTCGCCGCAAGAAAGCTAGTATCCGGATAGAGATCGTGTCCAAAACTCATCCCAATCTGATTTACGGATCTCCGCTTATAAAAGAAATGGTGAAAGGGCAGAATCTGGAACGCAGAAACAGAGAGAGAGACAGAGAGAAAGATCCAACCTCGGAGGGGCTCTCGCCCCTCCCACGCCATGGAGACCATGGACCAGAGGGGAAACCCTTCTCCCACCTAGGGAGAAGGTCAAGGAAGAAGAAGAAGAAGGGAGGCCCTCTCCCCCTCTCTCCCGATGGCACCGGAGTGCCGCCGGGGCCATCATCATCACCGCGATCTACACCAACAACTTCACCGCCCTCATCGCTAACTCTTCCCCCTTTATGCAGCGGTGTAATTCCTATTTTACCCACTATAATCTCCACTTAAACATGGTGCTCAACGCTATATATTATTTCTCAATGATGTATAGCTATCCTATGATGCTTGAGTATATCTGTTTTGTCCTATGGTTTAATTGATGATCGTGATTGGTTTGAGTTGCATGTTTTATTATTGGTGCTATCCTATGGTTCTCTCCTTATCGAGCAAGCATGAGGGATCCCCGCTGTAGGGTTTGCAATATGTTCATGATTTGCTTATGGTCGGTGGCCTGAGTGACAGAAGCACAGACCCGGGTAAGGAGGTTGTTTGCGTATGGGATAAAGAGGACTTGATACTTTAATGCTATGGTTGGGTTTTACCTTAATGATCTTTAGTAGTTGCGGATGCTTGCTAGCGTTCCAATCATAAGTGCATATGATCCAAGAAGAGAAAGTATGTTAGCTTATTCCTCTCCCTCAAATAAAATTGCTATAATGATTACCGGTATAGTTATCGATTGCCTAGGGCAAATAACTTTCTCGTGACAAAAACCTCTCTACTAAAACTAACTTACTTGTGTCTTCTTCTAAACAGCCCCTACTTTTTATTTACGCGCACTTTATTATCTTGCAAACATATCCAAAAACACCTACAAAGTACTTCTAGTTTCATACTTGTTCTAGGTAAAGTGAACGTTAATCATGCGTAGAGTTGTATCGGTGGTCGATAGAACTTGAGGGAATATTTGTTCTGCCTTTAGCTCCTCATTGGGTTCGACACTCTTACTTATCGAATGAGGCTACAATTGATCCCCTATACTTGTGGGTTATCAGTCCTCGATCCAATCATTGATGGATACCATCTCACTCGAGTCCTTATGGACGGCGGCAACAGTCTTAACCTGAAATATCAAGACACTGTTCGTAAAATGGGCATTGACCCGTCAAGAATCAAGCCTAGTAACACCACCTTTAAATGGGTGATACCTGGCGTAGAGGCCCGTTGCACGGGTTCATTAACATTGGAAGTAGTCTGCGGCTCACTGGATAACTTCCGAAGCGAAAACTTGATCTTCGACATTGTCCCCTTTCGCAGTGGTTATCACGCACTGCTCGGACAAACTGCATTCGCCCGTTTCATTGCAGTCCCGCACTATGCTTACTTAAAACTCAAAATGCCTGGACCACGTGGTGTCATTGTCAAATTGTGATCCAAATTATACCGTGTTGGAATATACATAGTACAACCGGTGTGGGCCTTTGCGTTGACGTTGACACGTACGAGTACAACTCGTTTACTTGTCCTCCAAGAACTCTTGTGTATTGCCCTCATATATACCCATGTAGTCGCACCTAAGATGGTATGTCGTCTCGTGCTTGTAATACTCCTCCTTATAGTGATTGCGCCTTCGTGTGTTCGTGGTTTTCTCCCGCAAGGGTTTCCACGTAAAAATCCATGTCTCTTTGTCTCATTTATTTCTCGTTATTATCTAACAAGTGGTATACAGAGCTGAGGTTCAGATATGAGATTGAGACGAGAGATTAGGTTACGTGCGCGGTGGCGGTGCACGTCTGGGCGATCCGTCGAATCCGAGTGGAGATCGATTTTCGACACGGCAGCTGGCCAGCCGCACGTTGCCGAGTCCGAGTTACTGCTGCTGCTGCTCCACGTACGGGCTTCAAGTCCCGAGGCATCAGGGATGATTTGCTTGCTCCACCTTTTCACGTGGTCAAGCCAGCGCCCAATCGATCTACTACTTTCACGCTACAAGTTATCACACAAAGGGATCAGCTCAGCTACTAGTGCATAGTACTAGTACTGATCGATTTTGGAGTACTGTTCATCTCGAGGGTACTAGTATTGGTTCAGATCTTCAATTGCTACGTCCAACCAGTTACTCTACCAGGTGATATCTATCCTATATTTTGTTCGCTCCGCAAATTATTCTATCAAGAATTTTCTACCGGCTTGTACTATTTTGTGTACACAGATTATCTACTCATGGCTCCCATGAAGTACGATCTTCGGCCGCTGGACCGTGGCACAAGGTTTACCCAATGGCAAGTCAAGATGCGGGCGTTGTTGGCACAGTCCGATTATGATGAAGCACTGGATAGTTTTGGGAAGAACCGAATTCAAGATTGGACTGATGAGGAGCAAAGAATTGATTGTAAGGCTTTGTCACAAATTCAACTCCATTTGCATAATAATATTTTACAGGAAGTTTTGAGCAAGAAAACTGCCGCCGCTCTATGGTTAAAGCTGGAAGGGATTTGCATGACTAAAGATCCCACCAGCAAGATGCATCTGAAGCAAAAATTATTCCTGCACAGGTTACCTGAGGGAGGTAATGTTTTGAATCATATTTCTGAATTTAAGGAGATTATATCCTATCTAGCTACAAATGGAGGTTAAGTATGAAGAGGAAGATACTGCTTTAATGTTACTTTGTTCACTGCCGAGTTCCTATACCAATTTTAGAGACACCATATTATATAGTCGTGATACTCTCACACTTAATGAAGTTTATGAAGCTTTGAACTCTAAGGAGAAGATGAAATTAATGGTGCCTCATGATGGTTCGAGTTCATCCCAAGCCGAGGGATTATCTGTTCGTGGCAGGACAAAGGAGAAGAACTCCAATAATGGAAACAGAGGCAAAAGTAAGAACGACCACAGGGCCGGTCGCAATCCAGAGACATGAAATATTGCAGATATTGCAAGAGAGACGGGCATGACATCTCAGAGTTTTTCAAGTTGCAGAATAAAGAAAAGAGGAAAGGTAACAAACAAGGTGAAAATTCTGCTAATGTTGCTTGTGATGATAGTTCATGCTAGAATTGTATTAACCGGAAACATGATACATGTGTGAATACATAGACAAAGTTAATGTCACTAGCATGCCTCTACTTGACTAGCTCATTAATCAAAGATGGTTATGTTTCCTAACCATAGACATGTGTTGTCATTTGATTAACGGGATCACATCATTAGGAGAATGATGTGATTGACTTGACCCATTCCGTTAGCTTAGCACTTGATCGTTTAGTATGTTGCTATTGCTTTCTTCATGACTTATACAAGTTCCTATAACTATGAGATTATGCAACTCCCATTTACCGGAGGAACACTTTGTGTGCTACCAAACGTCAGAACGTAACTGGGTGATTATAAAGGAGCTCTACAGGTGTCTCCAAAGGTACATGTTGAGTTGGCGTATTTCGAGATTAGGTTTTGTCACTCTGATTGTCGAAGAGGTATCTCTGGGGCCTCTCGGTAATGCACATCAATATAAGCCTTGCAAGCAATGTAGCTAATGAGTTAGTTACAGAATGATGCATTACGTAACGAGTAAAGAGACTTGCCGGTAACGACATTGAACTAGGTATTGAGATATCGACGATCGAATCTCGGGCAAGTAACATACCGATGACAAAGGGAACAACGTATGTTGTTATGCAGTTTGACCGATAAAGGTCTTCATAGAATATGTAGGAGCCAATATGAGCATCCAGGTTCCGCTATTGGTTATTGACCGGAAACAGTTCTAGGTCATGTCTACATAGTTCTCGAACCCGTAGGGTCCGCACACTTAAGGTTTCGATGACAGTTATATTATGAGTTTTTGAGTTTTGATGTACCGAAGTTTGTTCGGAGTCCCGGATATGATCACAGACATGACGAGGAGTCTCGAAATGGACGAGACATGAAGATTGATATATTGGAAGCCTATGTTTGGATATCGGAAGTGTTCTGGGTGAAATAGTGATTTTACCGGAGTACCGGAGGGGTTACCAGAACCCCCCGGAGGCTATTGGGCCTTATGGGCCCAAGTGGAGGAAGAGGAGAGGCGGCCAAGGGGCAGCCGCGCGCCCCTCCCCCCAAGTCCGAATTGGACAAGGAGGGGGGCGGCGCCCCCCTTTCCTTTCCCCTCTCTCCTCCTTCCCCCCCAAGTCCTAATCCAACTAGGAAAAAGGAGGGGTGAGGGAGTCCTGGACTAGGGGGTGTCCGGATAGCCGAACTATCATCTTTGGCCGGACTCCTAGACTATGAAGATACAAGATTGAAGACTTCGTCCCTTGTCCGGATAGGACTTTCCTTGGCGTGGAAGGCAAGCTTGGCGATACGGATATGTAGATTTCCTACCATTGTAACCGACTCTGTAACCCTAACCCTATTCGTGTCTATATAAACCGAAGGGTTTCAAATCAAAGGGACAAACAACAATCATACAATAGGCTAGCTTCTAGGGTTTAGCCTCTCTGATCTCGTGGAAGATCTACTCTTGTACTACCCATATCATCAATATTAATCAAGCAGGAGTAGGGTATTACCTCCATCGAGAGGGCCCGAACCTGGGTAAAAACATCGTGTCCCTTGTCTCCTGTTACCATCCACCTAGACGCACAGTTCGGGACCCCCTACCCGAGATCTGCCGGTTTTGACACCGACATTGGTGCTTTCATTGAGAGTTCCTTTGTGTCATCACCTATAGGCCCGATGGCTCCTTCAATCATCAGCAACGACGCGGTCCAGGGTGAGACTTTTCTCCCCGGACAGATCTTCGTATTCAGCGGCTTTGCGCTGCGGGCCAATTCGCTAGGCCATCTGGAGCAGATTGAAAGCTACGCCCCTGGCCATCATGTCAGATTTGAAAGCCTGAACTATACGGCCGATGTCCGCGGAGATTTGATCTTCGACGGATTCGAACCACAGCCGAGCGTGCCGCACTGTCTCGATGGGTACGATCTAGCTCTGCCGCCCGAACAGCGCCACAGAGCGCACGATATCCGCTCCGACCCTTAATCCGGAGCGGTTTACGCGATCGAGGACGGTTGGTTGGACACCGCCTCGGGGCTGAAATCTCCACGGTGATTGAGCCGAACACCATCCTGTCCTTTGCAAAGCTCGTGACTCCTGTGCGGACTCCTTTCCGGACTCCGAACCTCCAGCGCCCTGCCAAATAATCCGACCGGGCACCGATTATGGAGTTCACCATCATGACATCTTTCAAAGACTCGCCCTTTGGCGATATCCTGAACTCATTAAAGTCTCTCTCTTTGTCGAGGAGCCCGGCGAACTATGGTCGAAGGTTGGGATTGGACGACGAAGAAATTCAACACCCACCCACCACCCACTTTGTAGCCACTGTCGATGATTTAACCGACATGCTCGACTTCGACTCCGAAGACATCGACGGTATGGACGATGGTGCCGGAGGCGATCAAGAGCCAGCGCCCACCGGGCACTGGAAGGCCACCTCGTCATATGACATATACATGGTGGACATCCCAAAAGATGGGAATGGCGATTGAACGGCGGAGGATGACCCCTCCAAGAAACAACCCAAGCGCCGACATCAGCGGCGCCGCTCTAAATCCCGCCACAGTAAAAACGGCAATTCCGGCACGGGAGACAATAATACCCCGGACAGTGCCGAAGATGACCCCCTCCAAAGACGACTCAGCGCGGAGGAGGGAGAAGCAAGTCCGCACGACGGTCGGCGCGAAAAAGAGGTAGAGGGCGATAATTATCGCCCCCTCCGAAGACGAGGCAAGCCTCGACGATGACGAATTAAATGCGTGCGGAGGACCCCATCGAACAAGAGCGTTTTAAACGCAGGCTCATGGCCACGGCAAGTAGCCTCAAGAAAAGCAGCAACAGCTTAGAGCTGACCAAGACCTGCTAGGCGGCGGATGGATCAAGTCCTTGCAGCCAAGAGTATGAACTCGAACGCCCTCCAAAAGCTACCCCAAACGCAGGCCGTTGCCTCGATCGGAGGAGGAAGCACCCACGCCACTAGCACACGACATGGCAGACCGGCCACCCGTGGCGCGACGAGAAGCCTCTCGGCCCTCCGCTCAAGCCACGCCCTGACGCCACTCAAAAAGTACCAAGGCACGGGAAAACGCGCCGGACTTGCGAGATATATTGGAGGATAAGGCAAAGCATACAAGATCGATCTACAGATCGCGTGGGCGCCCAACGACTCGGGATGATTACCGTCACACCGATACAGCAAACCCGGTCGGGCCGAACACAGTAGACAAAGCTCATATGAGCTACGTCGTGATATAGCCCAATACAGAGGCGGCGCACACCCACTATGCTTCACAGATGAAGTAATGGATCATCAAATCCCTGAGGGCTTCAAACCCGTAAACATCGAATCATATGATGGTACCACAGATCCTGCGGTCTGGATCGAGGACTATCTCCTCCATATCCACATGGCCCGCGGTGATGATCTACATGCCATCAAATACCTCCCACTCAAGCTTAAAGGACCAGCTCGGCATTGGCTCAACAGCTTGCCGCCAGAGTCAATCGGTTGTTGGGAGGACACGAAGCCGCATTCCTTGATAACTTCCAGGGCACATATGTGCGACCACCAGACGCCGATGACCTTAGCCATATAATTTAGCAGCCAGAAGAATCGGCCAGACAATTCTGGACACGGTTCCTAACGAAGAAAAATCAGATCGTCGACCGTCCGGATGCGCGGGCGCTAGCAGCCTTCAAACACAACATCCGCGACGAGTGGCTAGCCCGCACCTAGGACAGAAAAGTCGAAATCCATGGCAGCCCTCACCACACTCATGACCCGCTTTTGCGGGAGAGGACAGCTGCCTAGCTCGAAGCAACAACTTGGCCAAACACCGGTAGTTCGGATACCAAGGACAGCAATGGCAGGTCGCGTCGCAACAAACATAAACGCCGCATTAACGGTGATAATGCTGAAGATACGACAAAAAATGTCGGATTCAGAGGCTCTAAGCCCGGTCAGCGGAAGAAGCCATTCAAAATAAATACCCAGGGCCCGTCCAACTTGGACCAAATACTCAATCGCTTGTGCCAGATACATGGCACCCCTGAAAAACCAGCCAACCACACCAACAGGGATTGTTGGGTGTTCAAGCAAGCAGCAAGCTAAGCACGAAAACAACGACAAGGGGCTGCATAGCAATGACGAGGAAGAGCCCGGCCGCGAACAATAGAGGACAGAAGGGCTTTCCCACACAAGTGCGGACGGTGAACATGATATACGCAACCCACATACCCAAAGGGAGCGGAAGCGCGCACTAAGGGACGTATACGCGATGGAGCCGCCGCCCAAGTTCAACCCATGGTCTTCCTGCCCGATCACCTTCGATCGAAGGACCACCCACTAGCATCCGTCCACGGCAGTTTCGCGCATTGGTTCTTGACCCAATTATTGACGGATTTCACCTTACCGAGTCCCGATGGACGGCGGCAGCAGCCTGGACCTGATTTATCGGGATACGGTCGCAAAAATGGGCATAGACCCGTCAAGGATCAAACCCACAAAGACGACCTTTAAAGGCGCCATTCCAGTGTAGAGGCCAATCGCAGCTCCGTTACACTTGAAGTGGTCTTGGATCCCGGATAACTTCCGAGTGAGGAGTTAATCTTCAACATAGCCCCATTCCGCAGCGGCTGTCACGCCTTGCGCCGGACGAACCGCATTCGCAAAATTCAATGCGGTGCCGCACCACGCGCGTACCTCAAACTCAAGATGCCAGGCCCGAGGCGTAATCACGGTCAATGGAAACACGAACGCTCCCTCGAATGGAGGAGCATACGCCGCCCTTGCGCGCGAAGTGCGAACAGCCTCTTAAGGCAATTCTCCGAGCCCGCCAATAAACAATCGGACACTTTGCAAGCGCGCCCGGAGTAACCTACAGCAAGACCACCTGGCACGTTCCGAACAAGCGTAGTAATGCAGCCCCAACCCCAGCCCTCGCGGACTCGCGAAGCCAGTACTACACGCACGTAATGGCGCTCTGAAGCACCATGGGCATAGGGGACGGGCCACGACCACGGCATGCCCAGAATGCGGCTAGACCGCACTAGGGGCTCCCATTTGTGTCATTCCTTTTTTTTCTTTTTCTTCCTTTTACTTTCAGGACTCCGTTCTCAAGAAGCCCTGTCCGGCATTCGCGCCGAATACACGATGCAACAGCCAGGGAAGCAGAAAACTGCGTCGAGTGTCCAGGTGGTCTCTATTACGAGCAGCATACCTGTTTTACATACCACACCGCAGACTTACCCCCGGAAGGGGGACATGTCAAAAGTCCCGTACCTTGCTTATCGCCCAATTTGTATCGTTTTGCTTTTATTCGCAGTTTCTTTTGAATAACCAATATATAGCTCTTGCCTATTATTGCATTCTTTCTCATTATATATGTTCATTTATGACATTGCGCAACCGTACAATTTGGTACGGCCAATACACCAGGGGCTTATGTACCCCAAAAACATGGTGTGACAAGTCCGAACACTTTCACAAGTGCGGCACCCCGAACTTATAGCATTATATGCATCGGCTCTGAATCATGTCTTGGGTCAATAGTTGGGTTTGCCTGCTCCCATGTTTTGGTACCTTACGCCCGCTATATCGCTAAGGTAGCGATGGGAGAACCACTGCGATTGTGCCCCGGTTGAGCTGGGTTGAGCACCTCAAAGGAGAAAGCTAAAACTGACCATCATGATAAGGCGAGAGCCGGTCGCTGTTCGAGAGGTTTCTTGAGGCCCTAAAGACTTATGCCGCTTAGAGCGAGGAACCGCATTGTCCGCCAAGGCGTGATAGCGCCCAACTCGGTCTTCCGAATACTAGGGGCTTCACCAAATTTAAAATTATAGAATTCTATGGCTAAGTGAGAGTGTTCAAGCATTATAGTCTGGTTGCCTAGTTCGCTCGCTGAGCGCCTCCTCGAAGGACCCAAGTATGGGAACAAGAGCGCTCAAGTTTATCCCAACACCCCAAAGACTGTGGCATGGGGGTGAAGCCAACGACTCGCCATCTCTCAAATTTGATAAACGGCCGCCTGAAGGTAATATTTTAAATTCAAAAGCGTTGCTTAGCGATATGAAATTTTTTTCAGCGTACAGGATAACAAATGCGAGTCTACTCAAATATTACATCTTTGGAGCATTCACCCGCTATAAGACGGGCTTGCGATGTTCTTTGCCCGGCGGCGGCCTGTCCGTCACCAGCTTCTCTGCGTCCAGCTTGCCCCAGTGCACCTTGGCACGGGCAAGGGCCCTACGGGCACCTTCGATACAGACGGAGCGCTTGATGACTTTGATCCATGGACAGCATCCACCAGCCGCCGCACTAGCCCGGTAGCTCCTGTGCATGGCCTCATTTGGCCACAAATGAGCTATAAGGCCCTTCATGGCCTGTTCGGCGACCTTGTGGAGCTCGACCAATTGCTTCAGATTGGTCGCTCAAGGGCACTGGTGTTCGGCCTCAAGATACCGAGACCAAAACACCTTTTCCGTCGAGCTCCTTCTTCGCTCGGTAGAAAGCGGCGGCATCGGAGACACTCCGCTGGCAGATCTCGCGAACGCTCCTGGAGAGCTCCAGATTCGGGTAAGTACTAGATAATTGACGTTTACATTCTTGCTCTGCATAAAGAATGCCTTACCCGTCGCGATCTTCTTTATTGTCTCAATCTCCTGAAGGGCTTTTTGGGCCTCGGCCTTAGCATCTTTGGCACTCTCAAGAGCCCAGGCAAGCTCGGACTCTCGGATCTTCGAGTCACGCTCCAAACCCTCGTGTTTTTCCACGAGAGCCTGGAGCTCTTGCCGTACCTCCGCCAGCTGCGCCTCCCCCTTCTCTCGCTCGGTGCGCTCCGCGGCCGCTTTGTTTTCGGCCGCGGACACCGCCTCCTTCAGGGTCGCCACCTCGCTCGTGGCCCCTGCAGTACCCATGTTATTCCTGTTATCTTTTGCAACCACATTTTTTAAATTCCATAAGGTATTACTTACCTTCCTTGTCCTCGAGCTGCTTCTTGGCTTGGCCGAGCTCGTTCTCGGACCGCTCGAGGCTCTCCTTCAATGCATTGACCTCCGCAGTCAGTGCGGCAGAGGTCAGCAGGGCAGCCTGCATTCCCATATTGACATAATTATGTTAGACTCCTGCGTATATCTTTTAGATCCTCATCCGGCTTTTCTTTCCAACACGAACTAAGCATCGAGGGCTACTGTCTATGCGGTAATCTTCTTACATATATTGAAAACTTACCTCAAAGCCTGTTAGAAGGCCATTGCATGCTTCAGTCAGCCCGCTCTTGGCGGAATGAACTTTCTGGATCACGACACTCATAACAGTGCGGTGCTCCTCCTTGATGGAGGCGCTGTTAAGCGCCTCCAGTAAGCTATCCAGTGCCTCTGGTTGGACGGAGGACACCGGCGTCTTACCCTTCCTACGAAGGGGCCGCTTGCCGGACTTCAGAACCGCTGAAGGTTCCGGTATGGAGTCTGGACAAGGGTCGGGCTTAGAGCCCCTGGGGGTCTCGCTCCCCTCGCGCCTGGAGTCCGGGAGGCTGCCTTGCGGCGCCTCCTGCGCCACCTCCTCTTGACAAGGCCCCCCTTGGGGCCCCACCTCGGCGTCGTCAGCAGCGTGAGGTGAGGAGGCGGCTGGAAGTGAAGTACTCTCCACTTCCGACGAATTCAGGGACCCGCTCGACGAAGCGGCGAGCTCGTCCTTGGGCGGGCTGCATGATTGTTCGGCATTAGAGAATACTATGCAATGAAAAAAAGCCATGTGTATCCGGACACTTACGATCTCGCTAGGGGCTTGGCCCTCGAGGGCCACTCCTCCTCGTCGTCATTGGCGTTGGTGGAGACGTCCGGAGGAAGGGTTCTTCCCTTCTTGAACCCTCCGGCCTCCCCAGCTGGGGTGGCCTTTCTTTTCTTCTCTTCCCCCGCTGGGGGAGAGGCTTCTGTTTCCTCCTCCTCGTTTTCACGGGAGGAGTCTGCCTCCGAGTCGTCGGACGATGAGTCCGACAACACCTGGCGCCGGGCACTCCTTTGAGTCCCCGTGGCCTTCTTCTTGGCCTTCTTCTCCGGCACCACGTAAGGCGCCGGAGCCAGCAGCCCCGCCAAGCGGGCGTCTACTGTGTCTTCTGGCAAAGGAGCCGGACAGTTAACCTGCCCGGATGTGCTCCGCCAGTCCTGTCAAAGGCAAAGGAGTTTAGATCCCGCATAGAGTCAAACTATGAAAAGCAAGATTCCCGTGAAGGGCAAAATAGCTTACCTCGGTAGCTTGACGCTGCGAGCTGAATCCGCGATCTTCTGTAGCAGATGAGGGAGTCTCGGCGCCCTTGAACAGTACCTTCCAGGCATCTTCGTACATAGTGTCGAAGTGCCTCTTCAGGGTTGGATGTTGTGCCGGATCGAACTCCCACAATTTGAAGGCCCGTTGTTGGCATGGGAGGATCCGGCGGATGAGCGTAACCTGGACCACATTGACGAGCCTGAGATTCTTGTTCACCAAGGTCCGCATGCAGGTTTGGAGTCCGGTCAGCTCTTCCGAATTACCCCACGCTAGGCCAGTCTCCTTCCAAGAAGTGAGCCGTGTGGGAATACTAGACTGAAATTCGGGGGCCGCCGCCCATTTAGGGTCACGCGGCTCGGTGATGTAGAACCACCCCGATTGCCACCCCTTCACGGTCTCCACAAAGGAGCCATCGAGCCATAAGATGTTGGCGATCCTGCCGACCATGGCGCCTCCACACTCCGCCTGGCGGCCGCCCACAACCTTCGGCTTGACATTGAAGGTCTTCAACCATAAGCCGAAGTGGGGCTGGATGCAGAGGAAAGCCTCGCACACGATGATGAACGCGCCATAAGATGTTGGCGATCCTGCCGACCATGGCGCCTCCACACTCCACCTGGCGGCCGCCCACAACCTTCGGCTTGACATTGAAGGTCTTCAACCATAAGCCGAAGTGGGGCTGGATGCAGAGGAAAGCCTCGCACACGATGATGAATGCCGAGATCTTGAGGATGAAATTCGGGGCCAGACCGTGGAAGTCTAGGCCGTATTAGAACATGAGCCCCCGGACGAATGGGTGAAGTGGAAAACCCAGTCCGCGGAGGAAGTGGGCAAGAAATACGACCCGCTCATGGCGCCGAGGGGGGATGAGCTGCCCTTCGTCGGGCAGCCGATGTGCGACGTCGCCCGGACAAGTATCCGCCTTCCGCAGTCTTTTACTTGGCCCTCCGTGACGGAGGAGACCATCCACCTGCCTCCCGCTCCGGACATGGCTGGAGATGGTTGAGGAAGGATGTGCGGACTTGGGCGCTGGAGCTCAGAGTGCGCGGAAATGGATGAGCAAGGGGGAGGAAGGCATAGGTGAAAAAGGTGGATCCTTATCCTCTTATATGGACGGACGAGGCTATGTGTCCCCCACCAGCCTGATAAACCTTGCTTATCTCCCAAGCGCCGCAATCAATGGCGCGGTTGGGTTACCCACGTCCGTATTGATGAGAATCCCGGAATAAGGGGCCACGATCTACGCTTTGATAAGACGTGCCAAGGAAACCACCTCGCTAAACGCGCTGAGGTGGGACAGTAAAAAACGACTCGAATAAAGGCATGGCCGTGGTGTGATGTCACGCCGCGGAATACGTCAGCAGATCTGTGCAAAAAATTATTCTCTCTACGGTGGTATGTGGAACTTGTTTTGCAGAGCCGGACACTATCCTTGTGCTCAAAACCTTTAATGAAGTATTTGGAGGAGGAACCCGCCTTGCAATGCCGAAGACAATATGCGCGTCGGACAAGTCGTCATTGAAGCCTGGTTAAGGGGCTACTAAGGGAGTCCTGGACTAGGGGGTGTCCGGATAGCCGAACTATCATCTTTGGCCGGAGTCCTAGACTATGAAGATACAAGATTGAAGACTTCGTCCCTTGTCCGGGTAGGACTTTCCTTGGCGTGGAAGGCAAGCTTGGCGATACGGATATGTAGATTTCCTACCATTGTAACCGACTCTGTGTAACCCTAACCCTATTCGGTGTCTATATAAACCGAAGGGTTTTAGTCCGTGGGGATCTAACAACAATCATACCATAGGCTAGCTTCTAGGGTTTAGCCTCTCTGATCTCGTGGTAGATCTACTCTTGTACTACCCATATCATCAATCTTAATCAAGCAGGAGTAGGCTATTACCTCCATCGAGAGGGCCCGAACCTGGGTAAAAACATCGTGTCCCTTGTCTCCTGTTACCATCCGCCTAGACGCACAGTTCGGGACCCCCTACCCGAGATCCGCCGGTTTTGACACCGACAAGGGGAGTCCTACTCCCGGTGGGAGTAGGACTCCTCCGGCGCGCCTCCTCCTATGGCCGGCCGCACCCGCCCCCCCTTGCTCCTTTATATACGGGGGCAGGGGGGCACCTCTAGACACAACAATTGATCCTTGAGATCTCTTAGCCGTGTGCGGTGCCCCCCTCCACCATAGGTCTCCTCGATAATATTGTAGCGGTGCTTAGGCGAAGCTCTGCGACGGGAGAACATCAAGATCGTCACCACGCCGTCGTGCTGACGGACCTCTTCCCCGACACTTTGCTGGATCGGAGTCCGGGGATCGTCATCGAGCTGAACGTGTGCAAGAACTCGGAGGTGCCGTAGTTTCGGTACTTGATCGGTTGGGCCGTGAAGACGTACGACTACATCAACCGCGTTGTTCTAACGCTTCCGCTTTCGGTCTACGAGGGTACGTGTACAACACTCTCCCTTCTCGTTGATATGCATCACCATGATCTTGCGTGTGCGTAGGAATTTTTTTTTGAAGTTACTACGTTCCCCAACACTGGCATCAGAGCCAGGTTTTATGCATAGATGTTATTTGTACGAGTAGAACACAAGTGAGTTGTGGGCGATACAAGTCATACTGCTTACCAGCATGTCATACTTTGATTCGGCGGTATTGTTGGATGAAGCGGCCCAGACCGACATTACGCGTATGCTTACGCGAGACCGGTTCTCCTGACGTGCATTGCACAGAGGTGGCTAGCAGGTGTCAGTTTCTCCAACTTTAGTTGAACCGAGTGTGGCTACGCCCGGTCCTTGCGAAGGTTAAAACAGCACCAACTTGACAAACTATCGTTGTGGTTTTGATGCGTAGGTAAGAACGGTTCTTGCTAAGCCGGTAGCAGCCACGTAAAACTTGCAACAACAAAGTAGAGGACGTCTAACTTGTTTTTGCAGGGCATGTTGTGATGTGATACGGTCAAGACGTGATGCTATATTTTATTGTATGAGATGATCATGTTTTGTAACCGAGTTATCGGCAACTGGCAGGAGCCATATAGTTGTCGCTTTATTGTATGCAATGCAATCGCCCTGTAATGCTTTACTTTATCACTAAGTGGTAGCGATAGTCATAGAAGCATAAGATTGGCGAGACGACAATGATGCTATGATGGATATCAAAGTGTCGTGCCGGTGACGATGGTGATCACGACGGTGCTTCGGAGATGGAGATCACAAGCACAAGATGATGATGGCCATATCATATCACTTATATTGATTGCATGTGATGTTTATCCTTTATGCATCTTATCTTGCTTTGATTGACGGTAGCATTTTAAGATGATCTCTCACTAATTATCAAGAAGTGTTCTCCCGAGTATGCACCGCTATGAAAGTTCTTCGTCTTTGAGACACCATGTGATGATCGGGTGTGATAGGCTCTACGTTCAAATACAACGGTGCAAAACAGTTGCACACGCGGAATACTCAAAGTTAAACTTGACGAGCCTAGCATATACAGATATGACCTCGGAACACGGAGACCGAAGGTCGAACGTGAATCATATAGTAGATATGATCAACATAGTGATGTTCACCATTGAAACTACTCCATCTCACGTGATGATCGGACATGGTTTAGTTGATTTGGATCACGTGATCACTTAGATGACTAGAGAGATGTCTGTCTAAGTGGGAGTTCTTAAGTAATATGATTAATTGAACTTAAATTTATCATGAACTTAGTACCTGATAGTATTTTTCTTGTCTACGTTTGTTGTAGATAGATTGCTCGTGTTGTTGTTCCGTTGAATTTTAATGCGTTCCTTGAAAAGCTAAGTTGAAAGATGATGGTAGCAATTACGGACTGGGTCCGTAACGAGGATTATCCCCATTGCTGCATGGAAGAATTACGTCCCCGAAGCACCGCTGGGTGCCAGGCCTGCTACAGATGTAACCGACGACGTTAAGAACGTCTGGCGAGCAAAGCTGATGACTACTCGATAGTTCGAGTGTGCCATGCTTTACGGCTTAGAACCGGTCTTCAACGATGTTTTGAGCGTCATGGAGCATATGAGATGTTCCAGAGTTGAAGTTAATATTTCAAGCAAATGCCCGGATTGAGAGATGTGAAGTCTCCAATAAGTTCTATAGCTGTAAGATGGAGGAGAATAGTTACACAAGGTGAACATATACTCAAAATGTCTGGGTATAATAATCACTTGATTCAACTGGGAGTTAATCTTCCTAATGATAGTGTCATTGACAGAATTCTTCAATCACTGCCACCAAGCTACAAGAGCTTCGTGATGAACTATAATATGCAAGGGATGGACAAGACTATTCCTGAGCTCTTCGCAATGCTAAAGGTTGCGGAGGTAGAAATCAAGAAGGAGCATCATGTGTTGATGGTCAATAAGACCACCAGTTTCAAGAAAAAGGGTAAAGGGAAGAAGAAGGGGAACTTCAAGAAGAACAGCAAGCAAGTTGCTGCCCAAGAGAAGAAACCCAAATTTGGACCTAAGCCTAAGACTGAGTGCTTCTATTGCAAGCAGACTGGTCACTGGAAGCGGAACTACCCCAAGTATTTGGCGGATAAGAAGGATGGCAAGGTGAACAAAGGTATATGTGATATACATGTTATTGATGTGTACCTTACTAATGCTCACAGTAGCACCTGGGTATTTGATACTAGTGTTGGAAATATGCCCTAGAGGCAATAATAAATTAGTTATTATTATATTTCCTTGTTCATGATAATCGTTTATTATCCATGCTATAATTGTATTGATAGGAAACTCATATACATGTGTGGATACATAGACAACACCGTGTCCCTAGTAAGCCTCTAGTTGACTAGCTCGTTGATCAATAGATGGTTACGGTTTCCTAACCATGGACATTGGATGTCATTGATAACAGGATCACATCATTAGGAGAATGATGTGATGGACAAGACCCAATCGTAAGCCTAGCACAAAGATCGTAGTTCGTATGCTAAAGCTTTTCTAATGTCAAGTATCTTTTCCTTAGACCATGAGATTGTGCAACTCCGGATACCGTAGGAATGCTTTGGGTGTACCAAACGTCCACAACGAATCGGGTGACTATAAAGGTGCACTACAGGTATCTCCGAAAGTGTCTCATTGGGTTGGCACGAATCGAGATGGATTTGTCACTCCGTGTAAACGGAGAGGTATCTCTGGGCCCACTCGGTAGGACATCATCATAATGTGCACAATGTGACCAAGGGGTTGATCACGGGATGATGTGTTATGGAACGAGTAAAGAGACTTGCCGTAGACGAGATTGAACAAGGTATCGGTATACCGATGATCGAATCTCGGGCAAGTACAATGCCGCTAGACAAAGGGAATTGTATACGGGATCAATTGAGTCCTTGACATCGTGGTTCATCCGATGAGATCATCGTGGAACATGTGGGAGCCAATATGGGTATCCAGATCCGCTATTGGTTATTGACCGGAGAACGCCTCTCGGTCATGTCTACATGTCTCCCGAACCCGTAGGGTCTACACACTAAGGTTCGATGGCGCTAGGGTTATAAAGGAAGTTTGTATGTGGTTACCGAATGTTGTTCGAGTCCGGATGAGATCCCGGACGTCACGAGGAGTTCCGGAATGGTCCGGAGGTAAAGATTTATATATGGAAAGTTGTTGTTCGGGTTAGGAAAAAGTTTGGGTTTTTTTTCGTATTGTACCGGAAGCTTCGGAAGGTTCGGAGGATTCGGAGGGGTCCGGAGGTCTGGAAATTGTTCCACCACGTCCAATACAGTAGCATGGGCTGTAGGGGGGCGCCCTAGCCTTAATGGGCCAAGGGCACCAGCCCCCCCAAGGCCCATGCGCATGGAAGGGTAAAACCCTAAAGGGGGAGGCCTCCACTTGACTTGGGAGGCACTCCTCCCCCCTTGGCCGCCCCTCCTAGATGGGATCTAGGGCTGGCCTCACCCCTTGGGGTGGGGAAACCCTAAAGGGGGCGCAGCCCCCCCTTCCCCCTATATATAGTTGAGTTTTGGGGCTGCCATACACATGAGTTTTCTCCCTCTATTTGGTGCAACCCTGCCTCTCCTCCTCCTCCTCTCCCTTGGTGCTTGGCGAAGCCCTGCGGGATTGCCACGCTCCTCCATCACCACCACGCCGTTGTGCTGCTGCTGGATGGAGTCTTCCTCAACCTCTCCCTCTCTCCTTGCTGGATCAAGGCATGGGAGGCGTCCACCGGCTGTACGTGTGTTGAGCGCGGAGGTGCCGTCCGTTCGGCACAAGGATCATCGGTGATTTGAATCACGACGAGTGCGACTCCATCAACCCCGTTCACTTGAACGCTTCCGCTTAGCGATCTACAAGGGTATGTAGATGCACTCTCCTTCCCTCGTTGCTGGTTTCTCCATAGATAGATCTTGGTGACACGTGGGAAAATTTTGACTTTCTGCTCGTTCCCCAACAAAGGGGCATCATGAGCTAGGTCTATTGCGTAGATTCTTTGCACGAGTAGAACACAAAGTAGTTGTGGGCGTTGATGATGTTCAATATGCTTACCGTTACTAGTCCAATCTTGTTTCGACGGTATTGTGGGATGAAGCGGCCGGACCGACCTTACACGTACTCTTACGTGAGACAGGTTCCACCGACTGACATGCACTTGGTGCATAAGGTGGCTAGCGGGTGCTAGTCTCTCCCACTTTAGTCGGAAAGGATTCGATGAAAAGGGTCCTTATGAAGGGTAAATAGCAATTGGCATATCACGTTGTGGTTTTGCGTAGGTAAGAAACGTTCTTGCTAGAAACCCATAGCAGCCACGTAAAACATGCAAACAACAATTAGAGGACGTCTAACTTGTTTTTGCAGGGTATGCTATGTGATGTGATATGGCCAAGAAGAATGTGATGAATGATATGTGATGTATGAGATTGATCATGTTCTTGTAATAGGATTCACGACTTGCATGTCGATGAGTATGATAACCGGCAGGAGCCATAGGAGTTGTCTTTATTTATTGTATGACCTGCGTGTCATTAAACAACGCCATGTAATTACTTTATTTTATTGCTAACCGGTAGCCATAGTAGTAGAAGTAATAGTTGGCGAGACAACTTCATGAAGACACGATGATGGAGATCATGATGATGGAGATCATGGTGTCATGCCGGTGACGATGATGATCATGGAGCCCCGAAGATGGAGATCAATGGAGCTATATGATATTGGCCATATCATGTCACTACTATATAATTGCAGTGATGTTTATTATGTTTATGCATCTTGTTTACTTAGAACGACGGTAGTAAATAAGATGATCCCTTACAACAATTTCAAGAAGTGTTCTCCCCTAACTGTGCACCGTTGCTAAAGTTCGTCGATTCTAAGCACCACGTGATGATCGGGTGTGATAGATTCTTACGTTCACATACAACGGGTGTTGACGAGCCTAGCATGTACAGACATGGCCTCGGAACACACGCAATACACTTAGGGTTAACTTGACGAGCCTAGCATGTACAGACATGGCCTCGGAACACAGAGACCGAAAGGTCGAGCATGAGTCGTATAGTAGATACGATCAACATGAAGATGTTCACCGATAATGACTAGTCCGTCTCACGTGATGATCGGACACGGCCTAGTTGACTCGGATCATGTAATCACTTAGATGACTAGAGGGATGTCTATCTGAGTGGGAGTTCATAAGATGAACTTAATTATCCTGAACATAGTCAAAAAGATCTTTGTAAATTATGTCGTAAGCTCGCACTTTAGTTCCACTGTTTAGATATGTTCCTAGTGAAAATATAGTTGAAAGTTGACAGTAGCGATTATGCGGACAGTAGAAAGCTTATGTCCTTAATGCACCGCTCAGTGTGCGGAACCCCAAACGTCGTTTGTGGATGTTGCAAACATCGGACATACACGTTTTGATAACTACGTGATAGTTCAGTTAAACGGTTAAGAGTTGAGGCACCAAAGACGTTTTTCGAAATGTCGCGGAACATATGAGATGTTTCGAGGGCTAAAATTAGGATTTCAGGCTCGTGCCCACGTCAAGAGGTATAAGACCTCCGACGATTTTCTTAGCCTGCAAACTAAGGGAGAAAAGCACAATCGTTGAGCTTGTGCTCAGATTGTCTGAGTGCAACAAACACTTGAATCGAGTGGGAGTTGATCTTCCAGATGAGATAGTGATGTTTCTCCAAAGTCATTGCCACCAAGCTGCTAGAGCTTCGTGATGAACTATAACATATCAGGGATAGATATGATGATTCTTGAGGTATTCACGATGTTTGACACCGTGAAAGTAGAAATCAAGAAGGAGCATCAATTGTTGATGGTTGGTGAAACCACTAGTTTCAAGAAAGGCAAGGGCAAGAAGGGATACTTCATGAAATAGCAAATCAGCTGCTGTTCTAGTGAAGAAACCCAAGGTTGAACCCAAACCCGAGACTAAGTGCTTCTGTAATAAGGGGAACAGCCACTGGAGCAGAATTACCCTAGATACTTGGTAGATAAGATGGCTGGCAAGGTCGATAGAAGTATATAGGATATACAGTATGTTAATGTGTACTTTACTAGCACTCCTAGTAGCACCAGGGTATTAGATACCGGTTCGGTTGCAAAGTGTTAGTAACTCGAAATAAAAGCTACGGAATAAAAGGAGACTAGCTAAAGGTGAGCTGACGATATGTGTTGGAATTGTTTCCAAGGTTGATATGATCAAGCATCGCACGCTCCCTCTACCATCGAGATTGGTGTTAAACCAGAATTATTGTCATTTGGTGTTTGCGTTGAGCATAGACATGATTGGATTATGTCTATCGCAATACGGTTATTCATTTAAGGAGAATCATGGTTACTCTATTTATTTGAATAACACCTTCGATGGTCTTGCACCTAAATGAATGGTTTATTGAATCTCGATCGTAGTGATACACATTTTCAAGCCAAAGGTATAAGATAGTAATGATAGTACCACTTACTTGTGGCACTGCTATGTAAGTCATATTGGTGTAAAACGCATGAAGAAGCTCCATGTTGATGGATCTTTGGACTCACTCATTTTTGAAAAGTTTGAGACATGCAAACCATGTCTATTGGGTTATACGCATAATGAAACTCCATGCAGATGGATCGTTTGGACTCACTTGATTTTGAATCACTTGAGATATGCAAATTCATACCACATGGGCAAGATGACTGAAAAGCTTCGGTTTCAGTAAGATGGAACAAGCTAGCAACCTATTGGAAGTAACACATTTTGATGTGTGCAGTCCAATGAGTGCTGAGGCATGCAGTGAATATCGTTATGTTCTTACTTCACAGATGATTCGACTAGATGTTGAGTATATTTACTTGATGAAACACAAGTCTGAATTATTGAATGGTTCAAGTAATTTCAGAGTGAAGTTTAAGATCTTCGTGACAAGAGGATAGAATGTCTATGATATGATCATAGAGATGAATATCTGAGTTACGAGTTTTGGCACACAATTAAGACATTGTGCAAATTGTTTCACAATTGATACCGCCTGGAACACCATAGTGTGATGGTGTGTCCGAAGATCATAGTTGCACTCTATTGGATATGGTGCGTACCATGATATCTCTTATCGAATTACCACTATCGTTCATGGGTTAGGCATTAGAGACAACCGCACTCACTTTAATGGGGAACCACGTAATTCCGTTGAGATGACACCGTATGAACTATGGTTTAGAGAAACCTAAGCTGTCATTTCTTAAAGGTTTGGGGCTGCGACGCTTATGTGAAAAAGTTTCAGGTTGATAAGCTCGAACCCAAAGCGGATAAAATGCATCTTCATAGGACACCCAAAACGGTTGGGTATACCTCCTAATTCAGATCCGAAAGCAATAGGGATTGTTTCTTGAATCGGGTCCATTCTCGAGGAAAAGTTCGTCTCGAAAAGTTGAGTGGGAGGATGGTGGAGACTTGATGAGGTTATTGAACCATCAACTAGTGTGTAGCAGGGCACAGGAAGTTGTTCCCGTGGCACCTACACCAATTGAAGTAGAAGCTTATGATAGTGATCATGAAGTTTCGGATCAAGTAGCTGACGTACCTCGTAGGGTGACAAGGATGCGTACTACTTCTGAGTGGTACAGTAATCCTGTCTTGAAGGTCATGTTGCTAGACAACAATGAACCTACGAGCTATGGAGAAGCGATGGTGGGCCCAGATTCCGACGAATGGCTCGAGGCCATAAAATCCGAGAAAGGATCCATGACTTTGGTGGACTTGACCGATGATCTGCAAGCCATTGAGATAAATGGATCTTTAAGAAGAAGACGGACGTGGACGGTAATATCACCGTCTATGAAGCTCGACTTGTGGCGAAGAGTTTTTCACAAAGTTCAAGGAGTTGACTACGATGAGATTTTCTCATCCGTAGCGATGCTTAAGTCCGTCGGAATCATGTTAGCATTAGCTGCATTTATGAAATCTGGCAGATGGATGTCAAAACGAGTTTCCTTACCAGTCTTCGTAAGGAAAGGTTGTATGTGATAAAATCAGAAAGTTTTTGTCGATACTAAGGATGCTAAAGGTATGCTGGCTCCAATGATCCTTCTAAGGACTGGAGTAAGCATCTCGGAGTTGGAATGTGCGCTTTGATGAGATGATCAAAGATTTTGGGTTTATACAAAGTTTATGAGAAACTTGTATTTCCAAAGAAGTGAGTGGGAGCACTATAGAATTTCGATGAGTATATGTTGTTGACATATTGTTGATCGAAATGATGTAGAATTTCTGGAAAGCATACAAGGTTATTTGAAAGGTGTTTTCAATAGAAACCTGGATTAAGCTACTTGAACATTGAGCATCAAGATCTATAGGATAGATCAAAACTGCTTAATGGTACTTTCAAATGAGCATATACCTTGACATGATCTTGAAGGTGTTCAAGATGGATCACCAAAGAAGGAGTTCTTGTCCGAGATGTAAGGTATGAAGTTAAGACTTAAAGCTCGACCACAAATGAACAGAGAGAAAGGACGAAGGTCGTCCCTATGCCTTAGACGTAGGCTTTACAAAGTATGCTATCTTGTGTACCGCACCGGAAGTGTGCCTTGCCATGAGTCAGTCAAGGGGTACAAGAATGATCCAGGAATGGATCATTGGATAGCGGTCAAAATTGTCCTTGGAGTAAATAAGGACATGTTTCTCGATTATGGATGTGATAAAGAGTTCGGCGTAAAGGGTTACGTCGATGCAAGCTTTAACACCTATCCAAGTGACTCTGAGTAGCAAACTGGATACATATAGTGGAGAACCATTTGGAAAAGATCCAAGTGGAGCGTGGAAGCAACATTTACAATATGACATAGAGAATTGCGAAGTACACACGGATCTGAAAGGTTCAGACCCGTTGACTAAAACCTCTCTCACAAGCAAAACATGATCAAACCTCAGAACTCATTGAGTCTTAATCACGTGATGATGTGAACTAGTTTACAGACACTAGTAAACTCTTTGGATGTTGGTCACATGGCGATGTGACCTATCAGTGTTGATCACATGGCGATGTGAACTAGATTATTGACTCTAGTGCAAGTGGGAGACTGTTGGAAATATGCCCTAGAGGCAATAATAAATTAGTTATTATTATATTTCCTTGTTCATGATAATCGTTTATTATCCATGCTATAATTGTATTGATAGGAAACTCATATACATGTGTGGATACATAGACAACACCGTGTCCCTAGTAAGCCTCTAGTTGACTAGCTCGTTGATCAATAGATGGTTACGGTTTCCTGACCATGGACATTGGATGTCATTGATAACGGGATCACATCATTAGGAGAATGATGTGATGGACAAGACCCAATCCTAAGCCTAGCACAAAGATCGTAGTTCAGTATGCTAAAGCTTTTCTAATGTCAAGTATCTTTTCCTTAGACCATGAGATTGTGCAACTCCGGATACCGTAGGAATCCTTTGGGTGTACCAAACGTCACAACGTAATCGGGTGACTATAAAGGTGCACTACAGGTATCTCCGAAAGTGTCTGCATTGGGTTGGCACGAATCGAGATCGATTTGTCACTCCGTAAACGGAGAGGTATCTCTGGGCCCACTCGGTAGGACATCATCATAATGTGCACAATGCGACCAAGGGGTTGATCACGGATGATGTGTTATGGAACGAGTAAAGAGACTTGCCGTAACGAGATTGAACAAGGTATCGGTATACCGACGATCGAATCTCGGGCAAGTACAATGCCGCTAGACAAAGGGAATTGTATACGGGATCAATTGAGTCCTTGACATCGTGGTTCATCCGATGAGATCATCGTGGAACATGTGGGAGCCAATATGGGTATCCAGATCCGCTATTGGTTATTGACCGAGAATGTCTCGGTCATGTCTACATGTCTCCCGAACCCGTAGGGTCTACACACTTAAGGTTCGATGACGCTAGGGTTATAAAGGAAGTTTGTATGTGGTTACCGAATGTTGTTTGGAGTCCCGGATGAGATCCCGGACGTCACGAGGAGTTCCGGAATGGTCCGGAGGTAAAGATTTATATATGGAAAGTTGTTGTTCGGGTTAGGAAAAGTTCGGTTTTTCGGTATTGTACCGGAAGCTTCTGAAAGGTTCCGGAGGATTCGGAGGGGTCCGGAGGTCCGGAAATTGTTCCACCACGTCCAATACATTAGCATGGGCTGTAGGGGGGGTGCCCTAGCCTTAATGGGCCAAGGGCACCAGCCCCCCCAAGGCCCATGCGCATGGGAAGGGTAAAACCCTAAAGGGGGAGGCCTCCACTTGACTTGGGAGGCACTCCTCCCCCCTTGGCCGCCCCCCTAGATGGGATCTAGGGCTGGCCGCACCCCTTGGGGTGGGGAAACCCTAAAGGGGGCGCAGCCCCCCCTACCCCCTATATATAGTTGAGTTTTGGGGCTGCCATACACATGAGTTTTCTCCCTCTATTTGGTGCAGCCCTGCCTCTCCTCCTCCTCCTCTCCCTTGGTGCTTGGCGAAGCCCTGCGGGATTGCCACGCTCCTCCATCACCACCACGCCGTTGTGCTGCTGCTGGATGGAGTCTTCCTCAACCTCTCCCTCTCTCCTTGCTGGATCAAGGCATGGGAGACGTCACCGGGCTGTACGTGTGTTGAACGCGGAGGTGCTGTCCGTTCGGCACTAGGATCATCGGTGATTTGAATCACGACGAGTACGACTCCATCAACCCCGTTCACTTGAACGCTTCCGCTTAGTGATCTACAAGGGTATGTAGATGCACTCTCCTTCCCCTCGTTGCTGGTTTCTCCATAGATAGATCTTGGTGACACGTAGGAAAATTTTGAATTTCTGCTACGTTCCCCAACAACTAGTTCTGTTGCTAATATTTGCAACTCGAAACAGGGACTACGGATTAAGCGAAGATTGGCTAAGGACGAGGTGGCGATGCGCGTGGGAAATGGTTCCAAAGTCGATGTGATCGCAGTCGGCACGCTACCTCTACATCTACCATCGGGATTAGTTTTAGACCTAAATAATTGTTATTTGGTGCCAGCGTTGAGCATGAACATTATATTTGGATCTTGTTTGATGCGAGACGGTTATTCATTTAAATCAGAGAATAATGGTTGTTCTATTTATATGAGTAATATCTTTTATGGTCATGCACCCTTGAAGAGTGGTCTATTTTTATTAAATCTCGATAGTAGTGATACACATATTCATAATGTTGAAGCCAAAAGATGCAGAGTTGATAATGACAAAGGCAACTTATTTGTGGCACTTGCCGTTTGGGTCATATTGGTGTAAAGCGCATGAAGAAACTCCATACTGATGGACTTCTGGAATCACTTGATTATGAATCACTTGGTACTTGTGAACCGTGCCTCATGGGCAAGATGACTAAAACACCGTTCTCCGGAACTATGGAGAGAGCAACAGATTTATTGGAAATCATACATACAGATGTATGTGGTCCGATGAATGTTGAGGCTCGTGGCGGATATCGTTATTTTCTCACCTTCACAGATGATTTAAGCAGATATGGGTATATCTACTTGATGAAACATAAGTCTGAAACTTTTGAAAAGTTCAAAGAATTTCAGAGTGAAGTTGAAAATCATCGTAACAAGAAAATAAAGTTTCTGCGATCTGATCGTGGAGGAGAATATTTGAGTTACGAGTTTGGTCTACATTTGAAACAATGCGGAATAGTTTCGCAACTCACGCCACCTGGAACACCACAGCGTAATGGTGTGTCCGAACATCATAATCGTACTTTACTAGATATGGTGCGATCTATGATGTCTCTTACTGATTTACCGCTATCGCTTTGGGATTATGCTTTAGAGACGGCCGCATTCACATTAAATAGGGAACATCAAAATCCGTTGAGACGACGCCTTATGAACTGTGGTTTGGCAAGAAACCAAAGTTGTCATTTCTTAAAGTTTGGGGCTGCGATGCTTATGTGAAGAAACTTCAACCAGATAAGCTCGAACCCAAATCGAAGAAATGTGTCTTCATAGGATACCCAAAAGAGACTATTGGGTACACCTTCTATCACAGATCTGAGGGCAAGATTTTTGTTGCTAAGTTCGGATCCTTTCTAGAGAAGGAGTTTCTCTCGAAAGAAGTGAGTGGGAGGAAAGTAAAACTTGATGAGGTAACTGTACCTGCTCCCTTATTGGAAAGTAGTTCATCACAAGAATCGGTTCCTCTGACAACTACACCAATCAGTGAGGAAGCTAATGATATTGATCATGAAACTTCAGATCAAGTTACTACCGAACCTCGTAGGTCTACCAGAGTAAGATCCGCACCAGAGTGGTACGGTAATCCTATTCTGGAAGTCATGTTACTTGACCATGGCGAACCTACGAACTATGAGGAAGCGATGATGAGCCCAGATTCCGCAAAATGGCTTGAGGCCATGAAATCTGAGATGGGATCCATCTATGAGAACAAAGTATGGACTTTGGTTGACTTGCCCGATGATCGGCAAGCCATCGAGAATAAATGGATCTTCAAGAAGAAGACTGACGCTGATGGTAATGTAACTGTCTACAAAGCTCGACTTGTTGCGAAAGGTTTTCGACAAGTTCAAGGAGTTGACGACGATGAGACTTTCTCACCCGTAGCGATGCTTAAGTCTGTCCGAATCATGTTAGCAATTGCCGCATTTTATGATAACGAAATATGGCAAATGGATGTCAAAACTGCATTCCTGAATGGATTTCTGGAAGAAGAGTTGTATATGATGCAACCGGAAGGTTTTGTCGATTCAAAAGGTGCTAACAAGGTGTGCAAGCTCCAGCGATCCATTTATGGACTGGTGCAAGCCTCTCGGAGTTGTAATAAACGCTTTGATAGTGTGATCAAAGCATATGGTTTTATACATACTTTTGGAGAAGCCTGTATTTACAAGAAAGTGAGTGGGAGCTCTGTAGCATTTCTGATATTATATGTAGATGACATATTATTAATCGGAAATGATATAGAATTTCTGGATAGCATAAAGGGATACTTGAATAAAAGTTTGTCCATGAAAGACCTCGGTGAAGATGCTTACATATTAGGCATCAAGATCTATAGAGATAGATCAAGACGCTAAATTGGACTTTCACAAAGCACATACCTTGATAAAGTTTTGAAAAGATTCAAAATGGATCAGGCAAAGAAAGGGTTCTTGCCTGTATTACAAGGTGTGAAGTTGAGTCAGACTCAATGCCCGACCACAGCAGAAGATAGAGAGAAAATGAAAGATGTTCCCTATGCTTCAGCCATAGGCTCTATCATGTATGCAATGCTGTGTACCAGATGTATGCTTAGCAATAAGTTTAGCAGGGAGGTACCAAAGTAATCCAGGAGTGGATCACTGGGCAGCGGTCAAGAATATCCTGAAATATCTGAAAAGGACTAAGGATATGTTTCTCGTTAATGGAGGTGACAAAGAGCTAGTCGTAAATGGTTACGTCGATGCAAGCTTTGACACTGGTCCGGACGATTCTAAATCGCAAACAGGATACGTGTTTATATTAAAGGGTGGAGTTGTCAGTTGGTGCAGTTCTAAACAAAGCATCGTGGCGGGATCTACATGCGAAGCGGAGTACATAGCTGCTTTGGAAGTAGCAATGAAGGAGTCTGGATGAAAGAGTTCATTTCTGATCTAGGTGTCATACCTAGTGCATCGGGACCAATGAAGATCTTCTGTGACAATACTGGTGCAATTGCCTTGGCAAAGGAATCCAGATTTCACAAGAGGACCAAGCACATCAAGAGACGCTTCAATTCCATCCGGGACCAAGTCCAGGTGGGAGACATAGAGATTTGCAAGATACATACGGATCTGAATGTTGCAGACCCGTTGACTAAGCCTCTTCCACGAGCAAAACATGATCAACATCAAGACTCCATGGGTGTTAGAATCATTACTGTGTAATCTAGATTATTGACTCTAGTGCAAGTGGGTTACTGAAGTAAATATGCCCTAGAGGCAATAATAAAGTTATTATTTATTTCCTCATATCATGATAAATGTTTATTATTCATGCTAGAATTGTATTAACCGGAAACATGATACATGTGTGAATACATAGACAAAGTTAATGTCACTAGCATGCCTCTACTTGACTAGTTCATTAATCAAAGATGGTTATGTTTCCTAACCATAGACATGTGTTGTCATTTGATTAACAGGATCACATCATTAGGAGAATGATGTGATTGACTTGACCCATTCCGTTAGCTTAGCACTTGATCGTTTAGTATGTTGCTATTGCTTTCTTCATGACTTATACAAGTTCTTATAACTATGAGATTATGCAACTCCCGTTTACCGGAGGAACACTTTGTGTGCTACCAAACGTCACAACGTAACTGGGTGATTATAAAGGAGCTCTACAGGTGTCTCCAAAGGTACATGTTGAGTTGGCGTATTTCGAGATTAGGTTTTGTCACTCCGATTGTCGGAGAGGTATCTCTGGGGCCTCTCGGTAATGCACATCAATATAAGCCTTGCAAGCAATGTAGCTAATGAGTTAGTTACGGAATGATGCATTATGTAACGAGTAAAGAGACTTGCCGGTAACGAGATTGAACTAGGTATTGAGATACCGACGATCGAATCTCGGGCAAGTAACATACCGATGACAAAGGGAACAACGTATGTTGTTATGCGATTTGACCGATAAAGATCTTCGTAGAATATGTAGGAGCCAATATGAGCATCCAGGTTCCGCTATTGGTTATTGACCGGAAACAGTTCTAGGTCATGTCTACATAGTTCTCGAACCCGTAGGGTCCGCACGCTTAAGGTTTCGATGACAGTTATATTATGAGTTTTTGAGTTTTGATGTACCGAAGTTTGTTCGGAGTCCCGGATATGATCACAGACAGGACGAGGGGTCTCGAAATGGTCGAGACATGAAGATTGATATATTGGAAGCCTATGTTTGGATATCGGAAGTGTTCCGGGTGAAATAGTGATTTTGCCGAAGTACCGGAGGGGTTACCGGAACCCCCCAGAGGCTATTGGGCCTTATGGGCCCAAGTGGAGGAAGAGGAGAGGCGGCCAAGGGGCAGCCGCGCGCCCCTCCCCCCGCCCCAAGTCCGAGTTGGACAAGGAGGGGGCGGCGCCCCCCCTTTCCTTTCCCCTCTCTCCTCCTCCCCCCCCCCCCAAGTCCAACTAGGAAAAAGGAGGGGAGTCCTACTCCCGGTGGGAGTAGGACTCCTCCGCGCCCTCCTATGGCCGGCCGCACTTCTTGCTCCTTTATATATACGGGGCAGGGGGCACCTCTAGACACAACAATTGATCCTTGAGATCTCTTAGCCGTGTGCGGTGGCCCCCTCCACCATAGCTCTCCTCGATAATATTGTAGCGGTGCTTAGGCGAAGCCCTGCGACGGTAGAACATCAAGATCGTCACCACGCCGTCGTGCTGACGGAACTCTTCCCGACACTTTGCTGGATCGAAGTCCGGGGATCGTCATCGAGCTGAACGTGTGCAAGAACTCGGAGGTGCCGTAGTTTCGGTACATGATTGGTCGGGCCGTGAAGACGTACGACTACATCAACCGCGTTGTTCTAACGCTTCCGCTTTCGGTCTACAAGGGTACATGGACAACACTCTCCCCTCTCGTTGCTATGCATCACCATGATCTTGCGTGTGCGTAGGAAATTTTTTGAAGTTACTACGTTCCCCAACAGTGGCATCAGAGCCAGGTTTTATGCGTAGATGTTATTCGCACGAGTAGAACACAAGTGAGTTGTGGGCGATACAAGTCATACTGCTTACCAGCATGTCATACTTTGATTCGGCGGTATTGTTGGATGAAGCGGGCCAGACCGACATTACGCGTACGCTTACGCTTACGCGAGACCGGTTCTCCCGACGTGCTTTGCACAGAGGTGGCTAGCGGGTGTCAGTTTCTCCAACTTTAGTTGAACCGAGTGTGGCTACGCCCGGTCCTTGCGAAGGTTAAAACAGCACCAACTTGACAAACTATCGTTGTGGTTTTGATGCGTAGGTAAGAACGGTTCTTGCTAAGCCCGTAGCAGCCACGTAAAACTTGCAACAACAAAGTAGAGGACGTCTGTCGGTGTCAAAACCGGCGGATCTCGGGTAGGGGGTCCCGAACTGTGCGTCTAGGCGGATGGTAACAGGAGACAAGGGACACGATGTTTTTACCCAGGTTCGGGCCCTCTCGATGGAGGTAATACCCTACTCCTGCTTGATTAATATTGATGATATGGGTAGTACAAGAGTAGATCTACCACGAGATCAAGGAGGCTAAAATCTAGAAGCTAGCCTATGGTATGATTGTTGTTCGTCCTACGGACTAAAACCCTCCGATTTATATAGACACCGGATAGGTTAGGGTTACACAGAGTCGGTTACAATGGTAGGAGATCTACATATCCGTATCGCCAAGCTTGCCTTCCACGCCAAGGAAAGTCCCATCCGGACACGGGACGAAGTCTTCAATCTTGTATCTTCATAGTCTTGGAGTCCGGCCATGATGATAGTCCGGCTATCCGGACACCCCCTAGTCCGGGACTCCCTCAGTAGCCCCTGAACCAGGCTTCAATGACGACGAGTCCGGCACGCATATTGTCTTCGGCATTGCAAGGCGGGTTCCTCCTCCGAATACTTCATAGAAGGTTTTGAACACAAGGATAGTGTCCGGCTCTGCAAAACAAGTTCCACATACCACCGTAGAGAGAATAATTTTTGCACAGATCTGCTGACGTACCCCGCGGCGTGACATCACACCACGGCCAGGCCTTTATATGAATCGTTTTTTACTGTTCCGCCTCAGCGCGTTTAGCGAGGCGGTTTCCTTGGCACGCCTTATCAAAGCATAGATCGTGCCCCTTATTCCAGGATTCTCATCAATACGGACGTGGGTAACCCATCCGCGCCATTGATTACGGCGCTTGGGAAATAAGCGAGTTTTACCAAGTTGGTGGGGACGATAGCTTCGCTCATCCATATAAGGGATAAGGATCCACCTTTTCACCTATGCCTTCTTCCTCCTTTGCTTATCCATTTCCAAGACTCGAGCTCCAGCGCCCAAGTCCGCACATCCCGCCTCAACCTTCTCCAACCATGTCAAGAGCGGGAGGCGGGTGGATGGCCTCCTCCGTCACGAAGGGCACATCACAAGACTGCGGAGGCGGATACTTGTCCGCGACATCGCGCCTGAGCTGCCCCCGGCCCCATGAGAGGTGGTGTTTCTCCCCACTTCCTCCGCGGACTAGGTTTTCCACTTCACCCATTTGTCCGGGGGCTCATGTTCTACTATAGCCTGGACTTCCACGACCTAGCCCCGAATTTCATCCTCGACATCTTGGCGTTTATAAATGTGTGTCTGAGGCCTTCCTCTACATCCAGCCCCACTTGCTTATGGCTGAAGATCTTCAACGTTCGGCCGAAGGTAGTGGGCGACCGCTGCCGGAGTCGGAGGCGCCATGGTTGGCAAGATGGCCAAGGTCCTATGGCTCGAGGGCGCCTTTGTGGAGACAATAAAGGGGTGGCAATCGGGGTGGTTCTACATCACCGAGCCACGCGAGCCCGAATGGGTGGCGGCCCCGATTCAGATCTGGCTTCCCCACGGCTCTCGTCATGGAAAGAGACGGGCCCGGCGTGGGGAATTCGAAGAGCTATCCGGACTCAAACATGCGTCCAAACCTGGTGGACAAGAATCTTAGGCTTGTCGACGTAATCCAGGTGCTGCTCATCCGCCGGATTCTCCCATGCCAACAACGGGCCTTTAACTTGTGGGAGTTCGATCCGGCACAGCACCGAGCCTTGAGCCGGCTCTTTGACACTACGTACGAAGATGCCTGGAAGGTGTTGTTCAAGGGCGCTGAAGCCCCAGCATCCGCTAACAAAGATCGCGGATACAGCTCGCGGCGTCAAGCCGGCGAGGTAAGTTATTTTACCCTTTACGGGTCTCTTTTTTCATAGATTGACTCTAGGTGGGATCTAAAACTCCCTAATCTTTGACAGGACTGGCTGAAGACGTCCGGACAGATTAACTGTCCGGCTCATTTGCCGGAAGACCCGGAGGACGCCCGATTGACGGGGCTGGTGGCTCCGGCACCCCACGTGGTGCTGGAGAATAAGGCCAAGAAGGAGGCCACGGGAACTCGAAGGAGCTCCCGACGCTAGGTGCTGTCAGATTCTGAAGCAGAATCTTCTCGTGAGGACGAGGAGGAGGAAAAAGAAGCTTCTCCCCCAGCGGGGGAGGAGAGGAAAAGGAAGGCCGCCCCAACTGGGGAGGCCGGAGGGTCCAAGAAGGGAAGAACCCTTCCTCCGGACTTCTCCACCAACGTCGACGATGACGAGGAGGATTGGCCTACAAGGGCCAAGCCCCTGGCGAGATCGTAAGTGTCCGGATACCCATGGCTTTTTATTATTGCAGAGTGTTCTCTAATGTCGAACAATCGTGTAGCCCGCCCAAGGGCGAGTTCGCCGATTCATCGAGCGGGTCCCTGGGCTTGTCGGAAATGGAGAGTACTTCGCTTCCGACCGCCTCCTCGCCCCACGCTGTGGACGACACCGAGGTGGTGCCCCAAGGGGGGCTTGGTCAAGAGGAGGTGGTGCAGGAGGAGCCACAAGGCAACCTCCCGGACTCCAGGCGCGTGGGGGGCAAGACCCCCAGGGGCTCTAAGCCCGACCCTCGTCCGGACTCCATGCCGGAACCATCAGTGGTTCCGAAGTCCGGCCAGCGGATCCTTCGCAAGAAGGATAAGATGCCGGTGTCCTCCGTCCAACCGGAGGCACCGGATAGCTTACTGGAGGCGCTTAACAGCGCTTCCATCGAGGAGGACCACCGCACTATTATGAGTGCGGTGATCCGGACAGTTCAGTCCGCCAAGAGCGGACTGACCGAAGCCTGTACCAGCCTTCTAACAGGCTTTGAGGTAAGTTTAGAATATGTAAAAATATTACCGCATAGACAGTAGCCCCTGATGCTTAGTTTGGTGTTCGGAAAGAAAAGCCGGACTAAGGATCTAAAAAGATATACGCAGGAGTCTAACATAAGTATGTCAATATGGGAATGCAGGCTTGCGCTGACCTCCTCCTCCCCCACCGACTGCAGAGGTCAATGCATTGAAGCAGAACCTCGAGCGGTCCGAGAACGAGCTCGGACAAGCCAAGAAGCAGCTCGAGGACAAGGAAGGTAAGTAATACCTTATTAAATAAATACCTTATAGAAAAGGTTTTGGTTGCAAAAAATAACAGGAATAACTTGGGTACTACAGGGGCCACGAACGAGGTGGCGACCCTGAAGGAAGCGGTGTCCGTGGCCGAAAACAAAGCGGCTGCGGAACGCACCGAGCGAGAGAAGGGGGAGGCGCAGCTGGCCAAGGTACGGCAAGAGCTCCAAGCTCTCGTGGAAAAACACGAGGGTTTGGAGCGTGACTCGAAGACTCGAGAGTCCGAGCTCGCCTCGGCTCTTGAGAGTGCCAAAGCTGCTAAGGCCGAGGCCCAAAAAGCCCTCAAAGAAATTGAGTCGTTGAAGAAGATAGCGGCGGGTAAGGCATACTTTATGCAAAGCAAGCATGAGAAAGTGAATTACCTATTACTTACCCGGATTCGGAGCTCTCCAGGAGCATTCACAGATTTGCCCCGTAGTGTGTCTGATGCTGCCGCATTCTACCGCGCCAAGGAGGGGAGCTTGACGGAAAAGGTGTTCTGGTCTCAGTATGCTGAGGCCGGACGTCCGGTGCCCCTAAGCGACCAGCTGAAGCAGCTGGTCGAGCTCCACAAGGTCGCCGAACAGGCCATGAAGGGCCTTGTAGCGCGGCTGTGGCCATTGGAAGCCATGCCTGGGAGCTACTTCGGCTTGGTGCAGCGGCTGGTGGACGCCTGTCCACGGATTGAAGTCATCAAGCGCTCCGTCTGCATTGAAGGTGTCCGTCGGGCCATTGCCCGTGCTAAAGTGCACTGGAGCAAGCTGGATGCGGAGAAGCTTGTGACGGACGGGCCACCGAAGGGCAAGGAGCATCGTACGCCTGAAATGTACTATGAGGGCCTCCTGAAGGGTGCTCGCCGAATAGCGGATGAGTGCTCCAGAGATGTAATTTTTGAATAGACTCGCATTTGTTATCCTGTACGCTGAAAACTTGTTCATATGCGCTAAGCAACGCTTGTTAATTTAAAATATTACCTTCTGTGCGGCCGTTTATCAAATTTGAGAGATGGCAAGTCGTTGGCTTCAGCCCCCATGCCACGAGTGCAGGGGTGTTCGGGATAAACTTGAGCACTCTTGTTCCCATTATTGGGTCCATATAGGGAGGCGCTCAACACAACGAACAAGGCAACCGGACTTATAATGCTTGAACACTCTCACTTAGCCATATAATTCTATAATTTTAAATTTCAGCGAAGCCCCTAGTATTCAGAAGACCGAGTTCGGGGCGCTATCCACGCCTTGGCCGGACAATTCCGGTTCCTCGCTCTAAGAGGCATAAGTCTTTAGGGACCCGAAAAAACCTCTCGAACAGCGACCGGCTCTCGCCCTATCATGACGGTTAGTTTTAGCTTTCTCCTTTGAGGTGCTCGACCCAGCTCAACTGGGCACAATCGCATGGTTCTCCGGTGCTACCTTAGCGATATAGCGGGCGTAAGGTACCAAAACACGGGAGCCGGGCAAACCCAACTATTGACCCAAGACATGATTCGGAGCCGATTCATATAATGCTATAAGTTCGGGGTGCCGCACTTGTGAAAGTGTTCGGACTTATCACACCATAATTTTGGGATACTCAAGCCCCTGGTGTATTGGCCGTACCAAAGTGTACGGGTGCAACATGTCATGAAATGAACATATATATGGATAGACAAAAGAGTGCAATAAGAGGCAAAAGCTATGCATTGTTTATTCAAAAAAGGTACTGCAATGAAGGCAGGATGATACAAATAGTGCGATAAGCAAGGAATGGGACTATCTAATATGTCCCCCTCCAGGGGTAGGCTGCGAGATGATATGTAAAACAGGTATAATGCTCGTAATAGAGACCACCTGAACATTCGACGTGGCTTTCCGCTTCCCTGGATGTTGCATCGTGAGTTCGTTGATTCAAGTGCCAGACAGTACTTCTCAAAGATGGAGTCCTGAAAGTAAAAAAAGGAAGAAAAAAAGGAAAAAAGAAAAAGAATGACACAATCGGGAGCCCATGGTGCGGTCGAGCCGCATTCTTGGCGTGCCGTGGTCTTGCCCCTCCCCATATGCCCATGGTATCTCCAGAGCGTAATTATGTACACGTAATACTAGTTTCGCAATTTCGCGAGGGCGGGGGTTGGGGCCGGATTGCTACGCGTGCTTGAATCGTGCCAGGCGGTCTTGTTGTAGGTTACTCCGGGCGCGCTTGACAGTGTCCGGACGCTTAGTGGCCGGACTCAAGAATTGCTGTGAGAGGCTGCTTTGTACCTCCGCCGCGAGGGCCGCCGTGTGGTCCTCCGTTCGGAGAGAGCGTTCGGTGTTTCCGTTGACCGTGATTACTCCTCGAGGGCCTGGCATCTTGAGCTTGAGCTATGCGTAGTGCGGCACCGCATTGAACTTTGCAAATGCGGTTCGTCCGAGCAGTGCATGATAGCTGCTGCGGAATGGGACGATGTCGAAGATTAACTCTTCGCTCGGAAGTTATCCGGGATCCGAAGACCACTTGAGTGTAATCGAGCCCGCATAACTGGCCTCTACACCGGTATGACGCCTTTAAAGGTCGTCTTTGTAGGTTTAATCCTTGAGGGGTCTATGCCCATTTTGCGCACTGTATCCTGATAAAGCAGGTTCAGGATGCTACCGTCGTCCATCAGGACTCTGGTGAGGTGAAATCCGTCGATAATTGGGTCAAGAACCAATGCGGCGAAGCCGCCGTGAAGGATGCTAGTGGGGTGGTCCCTTCGATCGAAGGTGATCGGGCAGGAAGACCATGGGTTGAACTTCGGGGCGACTGGCTCCATCGCATATACGTCCCTTAGTGCACGCTTCCGCTCCCTTTTGGGTATGTGGGTTGCGTATATCATGTTCACCATCCACACTTGTGTAGGAAAACCCTTCTGTCCTCTATTGTTCGGCGGCCGGGGCTCCTCCTCATCATCGCTATGCAGCCCCTTGTCATTGAGTTCGGCACTTAACTTGCCTGCTTGCTTGAACACCCAACAATCCTGTTGGTGTGATTGGCTGGTTTTTCGGGTGCCATGTATCCGCACAAGCGATCGAGTATTCGGTCCAAGTTGGACGGCCCTAGGTATTTATTTTGATGGCTTCTTCCGCTGACCGGTTTAGAGCCTCTGAATCCGGCATTGACAACGTATCTTCAGATTATCGCCGTTACGCGGCGCTTGTTCTTGCTTGACGCGAGCTGCCATTGTTGTCCTTGGTATCCGAACTATCGTGGTGTTTGGTCAAGTTGTTGCTTCGAGCTAGCCATTGTCCTCTCCCGCACAAAAGCGGTCATTAGTGTTGTGAGGGCTGCCATGGATTTTGGCTTTTCCTGTCCTAGGTGTCGGGCAAGCCACTCGTCATGATGTTGTGTTTGAAGGCTGCAAGGGCCTCTGATCCGGACAACAACGATTTGATTTTTCTTTGTTAGGAACCGTGTCCGTAATTGTCCGCCGATTCTTCCGCTGCTGAATTATGTGGCTAAGGTCATCGGCGTCTGGTGGTCGCACATATGTGCCCCGGAAGTTATCAAGGAATGCGGCTTCCGTGTCCTCCCAACAACCAATTGATTCTGGCGGCAAGCTGTTGAAACAATGCCGAGCTGGTCCTTTAAGCTTGAGTGGGAGGTATTTGATGGCATGTAGATCATCACCGCAGCCATGTGGATATGGAGGAGATAGTCCTCGATCCGCACCGCATGATCTGTGGTACCATCGTATGATTCGATGTTTACGGGTTTGAAGCCCTCGGGATTTGATGATCCATTACTTCATCATGTGAAGCATAGTGGGTGTCTTGCCGCCTCAGATATTATATCACGACGTAGCTCATATGAGCTTTGTTCATCGTGTTCGCCCGCCGGGTTTGTCGTATCTGGCGCGACGGTGATCATCCCGCGTCGTTGGGCGCCCACGCGATCCGTAGATCGATCTTGTATGTTTTGCCTTATCCTCCAATATATCTCGCAAGTCCGACGCGTTTTCCCGTGCCTTGGTACTTTTTGAGCGGCGTCGGGGTGTGGCTTGAGTGGAGGGCCGAGAGGCTTCTCTCTCGCGGCCACGGGGTGGACGGTCTGCCATGTCGTGCGCTGGTGACTTGGGTGCTTCCTCCTCGATCGAGGCAACGGCCTGCGTTTGGGGTAGCTTTTGGAGGGGCGTTCGAGTTCATACTCTTCGGCTGCAAGGACTTCAGTCCATCTGTCAGCTAGCAGGTCTTGATCAGCTCTAAGTTGTTGCTACTTTTTCTTGAGGCTTCTTGCCGTGGCTATAAGCCTACGTTTGAAACGCTCCTGTTCGGCGAGATCCTTAGGGCACGACAAATTCGTCATCGCCAAGGCTTGCCTCATCTTCGAGGGAGGCGATAATTATCGCCCTCGACCTCTCTTTACGCCAGCCTTTGTCGTGCGGACTTGCTTCTCCCTCCTCCCGCGCTGAGTCCCGCCGGAGGGGTTCTCTTCGCACCGTCCGGGTGTTATTATCTCCGTGACGGAATCACTGTTTTTATTGTGGCGGGATTTAGAGCGGCGCCGCTGACGTCGGCGCTTCGGCTGTTTCTTGGAGGGGTCATCCTCCGTTGTTCCATCGCCGTCCCCATCTTTTGGGATGTCCACGATGTATATGTCATATGACGAGGTGGCCTTCCAGTGCCCTGTAGGCGCTGGGTCTTGGTCGTCTCCAGCGACGTCGTCCATACCGTCGACGTCTTCGGAGTTGAAGTCGAGCATGTCGGTTAAATCATCGACAGTGGCTACAAAGTGGGTGGTGGGTGGGCGTTGAATTTCATCCGTATCCCAACCTTCCTGACCGTAGTCCGGCCAGGGCTCTCCGGATAAAGAAGAGACTTTAGTGAATTCAGGATGTCGCCAAATGGCGAGTGCTGAAAGATGTCCGCGGCCGTGAACTCCATGACCGGCACCCAATCGGATTCGATTGGTAGGGGCGCGGAGGGTTGGAGTCCGGAGAGGAGTCCGGCACCGAGTCGAGGTCTTCGCAAGGACAGGGGCGGAGTCCGCCTCAATCGCCAGAGAGATTGTAGCCCCGAGGCGTGTCCAACCACTCGCCCTCGATCGGGAATCCGGCTCGGATTAAGGGTCGGAGCGGATGCTTTGATGCGGCCTCCGTGGCACTGCTCGCTGCAGAGCTAGATCATGCCCATCGAGACAGTGCGGCGCGCTTGGCTGCGGCTCGAATCTGTCGAAGATCAAGTCTCCGCTGATATTGGCCGTATAGTTCAAACTTCCAAATCTGACCTGATGGCCAGGGGCGTAGCTTTCGATCTGCTCCAGATGGCCAAGCGAATTGGCCCGCAGTGCAAAGCCGCCGAACACGAAGATTTGTCCGGGGAGAAAAGTCTCACCCTAGACCGCGTCGTTGTTGATGATCGAAGGAGCCATCGGGCCTATCGGTGACGACACAGAGGAACTCTCAATGAAAGCACCAATGTCGGTGTCAAAACCGGCGGATCTCGGGTAGGGGGTCCCGAACTGTGCGTCTAGGCGGATGGTAACATGAGACAAGGGACACGATGTTTTTACCCAGGTTCGGGCCCTCTCGATGGAGGTAATACCCTACTCCTGCTTGATTAATATTTATGATATGGGTAGTACAAGAGTAGATCTACCACGAGATCAAGGAGGCTAAACCCTACAAGCTAGCCTATGGTATGATTGTTGTTCGTCCTACGGACTAAAACCCTCCGGTTTATATAGACACCAGATAGGTTAGGGTTACACAGAGTCGGTTACAATGGTAGGAGATCTACATATCTGTATGCCAAGCTTGCCTTCCACGCCAAGGAAAGTCCCATCCGGACACGGGACGAAGTCTTCAATCTTGTATCTTCATAGTCTTGGAGTCCGGCCGTGATGATAGTCCGGCTATCCGGACACCCCCTAGTTCGGGACTCCCTCAACGTCTAACTTGTTTTTGCTGGGCATGTTGTGATGTGATATGGTCAAGACGTGATGCTATATTTTATTGTATGAGATGATCATGTTTTGTAACCGAGTTATCGGCAACTGACAGGAAAAAAAGTTGGCCTTATTTCTTGAAGCATAAACATGAAGCATTCTCAGCTTTTAAGGAGTGGAAGATTATGATTGAAAGGCAGACTGAAAAGAAGGTAAAAATACTTTGCACTGATAATGGTATGGAATTCTTTTCTAAGCAATTTAAGAATTATTGCAAGTCTGAACTCTGAAGGCATTGTCAGACATTACACCATTCCTTATACTCCTCAACAAAACGGTGTTGCTGTGCGTATGAATAGGACCATTATTTCCAGAGCCCATTGCATGTTGTCCAATGCAGGTTTGCATAGGTGTTTTTGGGCTGAGGCCGCTTCTACTGCTTGTTATCTCATTAACCGTTCACCATCTATTGCTCTTAATAAGAAAACTCCAATTGAGGTATGGTCTGGTTCACCTGCTGATTATTCACAGTTGAGAGTTTTTTGTTGCACTGCTTATGCTCATGTTGATAATGGAAAGTTGGAGCCTAGGGCTGTTAAGTGCATATTTCTTGGTTATAAGTCTGGTGTTAAAGGTTTTAAATTGTGGAATCCGAAACCCGGAAGGTTGTTATTAGCGAAATGTTATCTTTAATGAATCTGCTATGTTACATGATGTTTCATCTACTAATGTTCCCGTTGAGAGTGAACAGCAGCCTATTATTCAGAGCCTCTTGTTCAGGTGGAGCATGTTATTGATTCAGTGATACATCTGGTAATGAAATTGTTGATGCACATGATGAACCCGTCGTTAATGATGATCATGTCACTCCTACTCCAAATCAGCATATTGTTCCACCCAGTTGGAATCTCACACGTGATGAGTTAGGCAGGGTATTAATAAACCCGACAAGTTAATTGAAGAGTGCAATATTGTTTCTTTTGCTTTATCTGTTGCAGAAGAAATTGAAGGTAATTCTGAGCCTTCTTCATATTCTGAGGCAATTATTTCTGGTGATAGTAATAAGTGGATGACCTCTATGCATGATGAGATGGAATCACTTGAAAAGAATGACACTTGGGATTTAGTAAAATTACCTAGAGAGAAGAAACATATTCGTTGCAAGTGGGTTTTTAAGAGCAAAAAAGGTGTTTCTCCTAATGATGAGACAAGATATAAAGCAAGGTTAGTTGCTAAAGGTTCTGATCGATTCCGGTATTGACTATAACGAAGTCTTTTCTCTGTTGTGAAGCATAGCTCTATTAGCACTTTACTCAGTATTGTTGCCATGCATGATTTTGAGCTTGAGCAATTGGATGTTACAACTGCATTCTTACATGGAGAATTAGAAGAGAATATTTATATGGAACAACCTGAAGGTTTTGTTATTCCTGGAAAAGAAAAGCTTGCCTGTAAGTTAAAGAAATCTCTGTATGGATTGAAGCAATCCCCTAGACAGTGGTACAAGAGATTTGACACATTTATGCTCTCTCAAGGTTTCAAAAGGTCTAATTATGATAGTTGTGTTTATTTGAAAACTGTCAATGGTTCAACTATTTATTTGCTCCTTTATGTTGATGATATGCTAATTGCTGCGAAGAGCATGTCAGAGATTAATGAACTAAAGAAGCAATTGAGTAATGAATTTGAGATGAAGGATTTGGGTGCAGCAAAGAAAATACTTGGCATGGAAATATCCAGAGATAGACCATCTGGAAAAGTATATCTAAGTCAGAGAGGATATATTGATAAAGGTCTTCGTCGTTTTAATATGCATAATGCCAAGCCGGTGAGTACACCATTAGCTGCACACTTCAAGTTATCATCAGCCTTATGTCCTAAGTCAGATGCAGATATTGAGTACATATCTAGAGTTCCCTATTCGAGTGCAGTTGGTTCACTTATGTATGCCATGGTTTGTTCCCATCCGGATTTACCGTATGCATTGAGTGTTGTTAGTAAATACATGGCTAATCCTAGAAAAGAGCACTGGAAAGCAGTTCAGTGGATTTTCAGATACCTGCGTGGTACTTCTAATGCTTATTTATAGTTTGGGAAAACTGGAGATGGACTTGTTGGTTTTGTTGATTCTGATTTTGCTGGTGATTTGGATAAGAGAAGATCACTCACAGGTTATGTTTTCATCATTGGTGGTTGTCTTTGTGAGTTGGAGAGCAACTTTGCGATCTATTGTGGCTTGTTCCACTCATGATGCAGTATATGGCTATTTCTGAGGCATGCAAAGAAGCTATCTGGTTGAGAGGCTTGTACACTGAGCTTTGTGGAGATTCATCTTGCCCTACCATATTTTCTGACAGTCAAAGTGCCATATATCATCATGAGAGGACAAAGCAAATTGATGTCAGATTTCATTATATTCGAGATGTTGTTGTTGAAGGCAATTTGAAGGTATGCAAGATAAGTACTCATGATAATCCTGCTGATATGATGACAAAGCCAGTTTCGACCAATAAGTTTGAGCTTTGCTCAGGCTTAGTTCGTATTTCTCACTAGTCCTATGGACTTTGACGCACAAGGTGTATATGCTGATTTGGATGGAGTTATTCACTTTCTTCGACTACTGGAGGGAATTTGGATCAAGGTGGAGATTGTTAAATTGTGATCCAAATTATACCTTGTTGGACTAGACGTAGTACAACCGGTGTGGGCCTTTGCGTTGACGTCGACGCGTACGAGTACAACTCATTTACTTGTCCTCCAAGAACTCTTGTGTATTGCCCTCATATATACCCATGTAGTCACACCTAAGACGGTATGTCATCTCGTGCTTGTAATACTCCTCCTCATAGTGATTGCGCCTTCGTGCGTTCGTGGTTTTCTCCCGCAAGGGTTTCCACGTAAAAATCTGTGTCTCTTTATCTCGTTTATTTCTCGTTATTATCTAACAGTCATCACATCAATGGAAACATGGAGCGCTCCCTCCGCACTGAGGAGCACACCGTGGCCCTCGCAGCCGAGGTGCAGAGCGGCCTCATCAAGCCGAACACTGCTAAGCGAGTCTGGCCTACTCTGCAGAATGACTGCTCGGTGGATCTAGAGCTAGACTAGCAGTTTCGCCTCTACCGATCGCCCCACACAACCGTGGCATATGTACCACGTGTGCATAATTACGCACTCAAGATACCCTGGGCAACGATGGAGGCACACTGCGGACAAGGTCTATAGTGCGGCTTGACCCTATTTGACCTTAACTTTCCTTCTTTGATTTTTTCTACATCATACTACAGGTTCATCCAAACCAAGCTACCTTATGGTCGTGCAAGGGCACTTTCCGGGCCCCTTTCGTATAAACGACCGTTGACTGCTCCTCTCAAAGGATTTTCTACCAAGGAGAAACGGCGCAGACGTGCGACATGGCATCAATGGGATCTTCAAGACTACATTTTCTTTTAGGCCCTGTATACAGCTTCCCCTTGTGTAATTCTCAGCATGTAAAATAGCCTTGATGTTTATGGCATTATCTGTAATAGCACGTCTTAACGTATTAACCAGAGTATAAAGGAAACAGTTTAATCGCCCCTGTTCGGTATTGGTTTATTTTACCATCTGTATTCCCTCCTTGCTTCAGATTTCCATATATACTTTGGCCTGGCTTACATTCCGGGGGCTCTATTCAGCCACGTATATTTTCAAAAAGTCTGAACACTTCTAGGGTATAGTTCGGCGTCCCGAATATTGCATTATATGCATCACTCCGAATCATGTCTTTGGTAAATAGTTGGGTTGCCCGGCTCCTGTGATTACCACCTTACGTTTCGCTCGTTCGGCTAAGGTAGTAAAGGGAGAACTGTTGCGATTGTGCTTCTGGTTCGTCCGGTTAAACACCTCAATAGATAAACCCGAAAACTGACTGTCATGATATGGCGAGAGCTAGTCGGCGATTCGGCGACTTGCTACAAATCTTTTGCAATTTACTCCGTCTTATACAAGGGGCTGGCATTCGCTCAGTCATGCGCCTAAGGCATCCTAGTTCGGATGACCGCATACGCACCAGGGGCTAGTACTTAGGCCTACCGTCAAACTCCTATGGCTAAGTGAAAGTAGTAAAGCCGCATAGTCTGATTGCCTGGTTCATTGCACAGACACCTCCTTTATGGACCAAGACATTGGGTCAAGTGTGATCGCGCGCTATACTGAACACCCTCGTAGCATCTACGTGGGGGCTGAAGCCGACGACTGGCAAACTTTCAGAGTTGACACGGCCGCACAGGAGGAAAATAATTTCAGATAAAGGGCATAAATATATTACAAGCCGTGGTTCATAAAGCAAAGTCTGGACAACACTGATACATTCATTCAAACATGACATCCTTTGAGCATTGGCCCTCTACTATTCAGGCACCCGCTAGGACATCCTCAAAGTGTCGCTCAGGCTTGCGGTGGTCCTTGCCTTTGGGCGGGCCTTCGGTTGCCACGACGGTGGCCTTCATTTTTGCCCAGTGCATCTTGACACGGGCAAAGGCCATCCGCGCACCCTCTATGCACGTCGAGCGCTTCACAGCTTCAACTCGGGGCAGCGCATCGATGAGTCGCCCCACCAAGCCGAAGTAGCTGCTCGGAATGGGTTCAGCTGGCCAAAGCCGGACTATGATGTCCTGCATGGCCAAGACGGACATCCGATGCAGCTCCGTCAGTTGCTTCATCTGGTTCTTCAAAAGCATTGGGTGCTCCGGGGCCAGGAACTGTGACTAGAACAGCTTCACTTTTGAGCTCCCCTCCTGGGCTCGAAAGAACTGTGTGGCGTCGGCGGCACTCCTCGGAAGATCCACAAAGGTGTCTGGAGAACTCCACAGTCGAGTGAGCAAGGCATATCTTTGACCCCCAAATATACTCTGCAAAAGAAAGGGCTTACCAGCCGCTATCTGTTCGGCCTGCCGGATCTCCTCACGAGCACTCCGGGACTCGATCCGCGCCTCTTTGGCCTCTTGGAGGGCTTTAGAGTTCGGCCGCTTGGGCCGTAGTCTTCTCCTCTAAGGCCTCGCACTTGCCGTTGGCGTCCTTCAGCTCTTGCTCCACTTCGGCCACCCTCTCTTCGTGCTGGCGGCGGGTGTCGATGTCAAAACCGGCGGATCTCGGGTAGGAGGTCCCGAACTGTGCGTCCAAGGTCGATGGTAACAGGAGACAGGGACACGATGTTTACCCAGGTTCGGGCCCTCTCTGTGGAGGTAATAGCCTACTTCCTGCTTGATTGATCTTGATGAATATGAGTATTACAAGAGTTGATCTACCACGAGGATCATAATGGCTAAACCCTAGAAGTCTAGCCTGTATGACTATGGTAATGAGTATATCCTTCCCGTACTAAACCCTCTGGTTTATATAGACACCAAGGGAATCTAGGGTTACATAGAGTCGGTTACATAGGAAGGAATCTCCATAGTTGATCTCCAAGCTTGCCTTCCACGCCAAGGAGAGTCCTATCCGGACACGGGTTCAGTCTTCGGCCTTCGCGTCTTCACAGCCCATCAGTCCGGCCCATGGATAACAGGCGGACACCGAGACCCTTAGTCCAGACTCCTCAAGAGCCCCTGAACCTGGGTTCAATGACGAGGAGTCCGGCGCGCAGATTGCTTTCGGCATTGCAAGGCGGGTTCCCCTTTCTGAACTCCAAGATAGTCTTTAGATATAATGATTGTATCCGGACTTGTATACACAACTGCAGAGGATATAATATTTCACGAGTCCAATCCGCTGGCAACCTATTGGTAATATGACATCACGCCTGCTCGGTCATTATTTTCGAACCGTTGGCTTAGCCCGCCGTCCCACGTCTCGAGACGTGGTTTTATTGGCATGTCTTATCCAAGCGGAGATCATCTCCTCCTTTTTTCAGGGATTCTTATCAACCCGGACGTGGGTAACCCAACCGTCACGTGGGTACAACTCCCTGGGAATAGGTAAGTTTTGAGGCCCAGGAGGAGACGTTCGATATTCGCGGTCTTTATATAGCGGTACAGACCCGTCTTTTTCTTTCACGCTTGCTTCTTCCTCAACCCTTGCTACCCCGAGTTCCAACACCCAGGTTTCGATCGCCACAAGCTCCAATCATGTCCGGATCCAGCCGTCAAGGTCGGTGGGTGGCTTCTTCCATCACGGAGGGAGATATTGCAAAGCTTCAGGCGGCGAGGTATCTGACCGCAGAAATCCTTCATCGGCTTCCTGTCGAGGGGCAGGTTATTCCCACCCCTAGATCTGGCGAGAGGGTCGTGTTCGTGTCCCACTTCCTCCGCGGGTTAGGGTTTGCACTTAACCCCTTCGTCCGAGGGCTCATGTTCTATTATGGGCTAGGTTTTCACGATCTGGCCCTGGACTCTATTCTTCTTATCTCGGTGTTTATCGTCACGTGCAAAGCCTTCCTCCGAACTCCTCCACTCTTCGGCTTGTGGCTCAAGACCTTCGATGTGAAGCTGCAAGTGATAGAGGGAGAGCAGGCACAGTGCGATGGTGCCACAGTGAGCAATCTTGCTAGCGCTATTTGGCTGAAAGGATCCTTTGCCAAATCTTCCGATTTATGGCAGCAGGGGTGGTTCTATATCATCGAGCCCCGTGGCTCCAAGTGGGCAGCTGCCCCAGCATTTCTATCCAGCCCCCCAATTCAGCTTGCATCGTGGATTAATAAGGGGTTGGACTGGGGATCAACGGGCGAGGTGCGGGCTCTGCAAAGTCGCATCCGAAGCCTCACTGAGAGGGACATCGATATCGTCAATGTTGTTCAAGTAATGCTAGTCCACTGGCCCCTGTCGGGCCAGCGACGGCCTCTCCGCATGTGGGAGTTCAATCCAGAAGGGCCGTAGACTCTTCAGCACTTCTTCGGCACTACGCACGAAGGAATCTGGAGATTATTTTTCAGGAAACGAAAGCAATGGTAGGACACCACCGAAGATGTCGGCCTAGACTGTAACCATCCAGACACCCCGGTAAGTACCCGTTCGCCGAACACCTCATAATCAGATACCCTGTGGTAAGATATTGACTGAATCATCCTTTTTTAGGGCTGGATAAAGAAAGTGGAACGGATTAGGTGTCTGGCTCCCCTTCCCGAAGACTCAGCTAATCCTGTGTTAACAAGGATGCTAGCCTCGGTACCATACCAGGCGCCGGCAAGGGACGGCAAAGAGGAGAGTGAGAAGACCCGGGATGGCCTTTGTTCCGGAGGTAAGTCGGATACTGGGTCCAGAGAAATCGACCTTTCCTCGCCTGAAGACAGAGGCGAAAGAGGAGCCAGTATCCCTTCTTCGAGCAGGAGGAAAAGGGCCGCCTCTGAAGGTTGGGAGGGGAGGTCTCCCAAGAGGGGCAGGATGCCACCGTCGAGCGGCTTGGGTTTGGAAAGCAGCGTCGTTGAATAGCTTCAACATGGGGACAAGCCCTCGACCAAACCGTAAGTGAATCTGGGTGTTGGTGTCAAAACCGGTGGATCTCGGATAGGGGGTCCCGAACTGTGCGTCTAGGCGGATGGTAACAGGAGACAAGGGACACGATGTTTTTACCCAGGTTCGGGCCCTCTCGATGGAGGTAAACCCTACTCCTGCTTGATTGATATTGATGATATGGGTAGTACAAGAGTTGATCTACCACGAGATCAAAGAGGCTAAACCCTAGAAGCTAGCCTATGGTACGATTGTTATTCTTGTTGTGTCCTACGGACTAAACCCTCCGGTTTATATAGACACCGGAGGGGGCTAGGGTTACACAGAGTCGGTTACAAGGAAGGAGATCTACATATCCGTATTGCCAAGCTTGCCTTCCACGCCAAGGAGAGTCCCATCCGGACACGGGAAAAAGTCTTCAATCTTGTATCTTCATTGTCCAACAGTCCGGCCAAAGGTTATAGTCCGGCTTTCCAGATACCCCCTAATCTAGGACTCCCTCAGTAGCCCCTGAACCAGGCTTCAATGACGATGAGTCCGGCGCGCAGATTGTCTTCGGCATTGCAAGGCGGGTTCCTCCTCCGAATACTTCATAGAAGATCTTGAACACGAGGATCGTGTCCGGCTCTGCAAAACAAGTTTCCACGTACCTCCGTAGAGAGAATAGTATTTCCACAAATCTAATCTGCCGACGTATTCCGTAATGTGACATCACACCATAGCCAAGTGTAGGACCTTGAAGTATGTCTAGAGGGGGGTGATTAGACTACTTGACCAATAAAAACTTAACCTTTTCCCAATTTTATAGTTTGGCAGATTTTAGCTATTTTAGGACAAGTCAAGCAATCATCACACAATTCAAGCAAGCATGCAAAGAGTATATTGGCAGCAGAAAATAAAGCATGCAACTTGCAAGAAAGTAAGGGGAAGGGTTTGGAGGATTCAAACGCAATTGGAGACACGGATGTTTTTGGCGTGGTTCCGATAGGTGGTGCTATCGTACCTCCACGTTGATGGAGACTTCAACCCACGAAGGGTAGCAGTTCTTGAGTCCACGGAGGCTCCACCCACGAAGGGTCCACGAAGAAGCAACCTTGTCTATCCCACCATGGGTGTCGCCCACGAAGGACTTGCCTCACTAGCGGTAGATCTTCACGAGTAGGCGATCTCCTTGCCCTTACAAACTCCTTGGTTCAACTCCACAATCTTGTCGGAGGCTCCCAAGTGACACCTAGCCAATCTAGGAGACACCACTCTCAAGAAGTAACAAATGGTGTGTTGATGATGAACTCCTTGCTCTTGTGCTTCAAATGATAGTCTCCCCAACACTCAACTCTCTCTCATAGGATTTGGATCTGGTGGAAAGATGATTTGAGTGGAAAGCAACTTGGGAAGGCTAGAGATCAAGATTCATATGGTAGGAATGGAATATCTTGGCCTCAACACATGAGTAGGTGGTTCTCTCTCAAAATGGTAAGTTGGAAGTGTAGGTTTAGTCGATGGCTCTCTCCACGAATGAAGAGGAGGTGGAGGGTATATATAGCCTCCACACAAAATCTAACCATTACACACAATTTACCAAACTCGGTGGGACCGAATAGTTAAACTTCGGTCGGACCGATTTAGTAAACCTAGTGACCGTTAGTGATTTTGATGGGGTGACATGCATCTCGGTGAGACCGATATGGTTAGGGTTAGGGCATAACGTAATCTCGGTGAGACCGATTACACAAACTTCGGTGAGACCGATTTTGGTAATTAGCTAACCGGAGAGTTGGTCGGAGTAAACTTCGGTGGGACCGATTTGCTCTTTTCGGTGAGACCAAAATGTTACAAAAGGAAGCAGAGAGTTTACATTGCAATCTCGGTGGGACCGATCGCTCACTTGGTTAGACCGAAATGTTCTGAAGGGAAGCAGAGAGATTGCAACCCCATCTCGGTGAGACCGAGATCCCTATCGGTAAGACCGATTTGCTTAGGGTTTGTGGCGGTGGCTATGACTTTTGGAATCGGTGGCGCGGATAGAAAGAATCGGTGTGACCGATTTTGGCTTTAGGTTTAGGTCATTTGTGGATGTGGGAAAGTAGTTGAGGGTTTTGGAGCATATCACTAAGCACATGAAGCAAAAGGCTCATTAAGCAACACCTCATCCCTTCTTGATAGTATTGGCTTTTCCTATAGACTCAATGTGATCTTGGATCACTAAAATGTAAAATGAAGAGTCTTGAGCTTTTGAGCTTGAGCCAATCCTTTGTCCTTAGTATTTTGAGGATCCACTTTCATCATCCATGCCATGCCATTCATTGAGCTTTCCTGAAATAATAGTCTTGGAATAGCATTAGCTCAATGAGCTATATGTTGTTATGAATTACCAAAACCACCTAGGGATAGTTGCACTTTCAATCTCCCCCTTTTTGGTAATTGATGACAACATATAGATCAAAGCTTTGACAAATGATAATAAGATTTAAATAACATCGTCGCTTTGAGAAGTATGTGATAAGCAAGAGCTCCCCCTAAATTTGTGCATAGTTTTAGATTTGCTTTGGACTGCAAATGCACAATGAATTAGGATCATGGGTTACTCTTCCATGTCACATACATCTTGGTGGAGCGCTCAAAATAATAAATAGTGAATACATGCACTCATCACCAAGCAAAGTGAGTGATCACATAAGATAGATAGGATAATATCAAGCATGCATAAGTGTAGCTTATGATAAAACACATGATCATCAATGTCTCACAAGCATAGTATCTCAACCAAAAGCAAACAAAGTTTGAAAAACCACCAAATAAAGCAAGAGAGAACAAAAGCAACACTCTCTCTCTGAAGCCTATGATCTATACATTTTCTCCCCTTTGGCAACAAGTTACCAAAAGTTCATAGAAAATGCATAGTGCTAGATCGACTCTCAGGCTTGATCTTCAGGTGGTGGTGTAGAAATGGCTCCTTGGACGAAGACTTCAGTTGATGTAGATGGAGCTGGATCTGATGTAGGTGTTGGAGCTGGTGGCACTGATGATGTAGCTGGTGCAGACGAAGTTGCTCTTGTGTCAGAAACTAGCACAGCTGATGACCTCTGGGCTCTAGGCACTCTGGCAAACACATTGGTTGTAGTCTTGCCCTTCCTCTCCTGCATGTCATCTTGTAGTTCCTCCACTGCGGTCTGAATCTTAGTTACTTTCACATCTAAGTTATAGAACTTTTGTTCTATGATTCTCTCCAGGCTCTCCTGGTTTTGAGTTAGGGTGGCCAATCCCTTCTCAATCCTCAAGGTTGATGCTATCAAGTAACCAAGCTGCTCCTGCTTGTTCTTCAAGAAATACTCAGATGCCTCCTCTTGAGTTGGCATCTTGGCAGCCTTCTCCCTCTTTGCCTTCTCCTTCTTCTCCTGAGCTTGAACTGATTGTGGATCATCTTCATTCATGACAACCTCATTGTCCTCAAAGTCTGGATAAAGTGGAAAGTGTTCCTTATCCAACTGATATTTTCCTGTGCCCATCTTTGAGTTTATCAATTCTTGAATCTGAGGTGCATATCCACAGCTCCTCTTCTGATCTGCTGCAGTCCTCTTGATAGTTTCAATGATCAGGCTCATGACTTTGAACTTCGTGGCACATCAAACACATGCAACATGTTGATGGCATGCCCTCTGATCATGTTATGGTCACGGACTTGGGCAACAAAGTGTGCCTCGAATCCAATTTATAGTTGGCAACCCTGACAGCAGATAGTGAACTGATCCAAACTTGTGAGTTGCTAATGCCTTGTTTGGAATTTCCTTGTACATGTGAGCCATTGAATTGTGATCCTTTTTCTTCTTGGCATAAATGTCTAGGTCATCCTCATTCTCCTCTGGGGCATTTATCAGCTTTGCCCACTCTTCAACAGTTGACTGGTACCTTGTACCTTCAGACATCCAAACAATTCTCCCATCTGGGTAAAAATGTGTTGTGGAGTAGAATTGCATGATAAGCTCATCATTCCAATTTGTGAGCTTTTGCCCGACAAAATCTGCAACTCCACAAGCAATAAAGTTGTCCTGCACTCCAGGATAGTGCTCTTCATTCTCCCTCATGTAGGTCCAGTCGACCCATCTCATGTCACACACAATGGGCTTCTTGTCCAACAAGATTGTCTCATAAAAGTCCTGCTATTCCTTTGTATGGAACCTGTAATCAACAGCAGTTCTTCTCCTTGAAGCATATGGATCTTCCATTCTCCATAGTCTCAGCCCTGAAGCCTTCCTAATTCTCATGTTCTCAGCTACAGGATGGGCATCATTGTGGTCTGGTATCTTTGGCTTGAGCTTCCTCAGAACTTGTCCTTCTTCATCTTCCTCATCAACCTCGAGCCTTTGGGGCCTTGTTCTTCTCAGCAGTGGAATACTCCTAGTATTCCTCTTTGGTCTGAACTTGGCCTTGGGGGCAGCTTTGGGTGCTTTCTTGGGCTTAGATGTTGCATCCCCTGATCTAATAGCATCACCCATAAGCTTTGGTGCCTTTGGTGCTGGTGCAGCAGGCTCTTCCTCTTCTTCCATCATGGAAGGCTTCCCAATTACTCTGGCCTTGGTCATCTTGACCCTTTCCTTCCTCTTCTTGCTCTCAGCAACTGGCTCTTTGGGATCAGGATTTTCAGGCAGTTGAGTTGATGTTCTGGCCTTGGACATTGGTTATCTTCCTGCAGGCCTTTTGATCTTCATGACCCATTCCTTCTAGAGCACTTCTTTCTTGGAAGTAGCCTCATCTTCCTCAGCTTTGTAATCTTCAACCTCTGAATCTGAAGTTCTTTTCCTCCTTTGCCTAGTAGCAGCCTTAGGCAAATTTCTAGGAGTACTTATGCTCCCTTCATCTGAAGTTGAGGGACTAGTACCCTCACTCAAGTTTATCTGCTCTTCTGACATGTTCTGGCTGTCACTTTGATCAGACATACTCCAAAAGCTGACTGCTGACCCTGTGAAGAGTTTATAGATGAGATAGAAAAGATGAGCATCACAAAATGCAGAGGTTTTTGCAAAAGAATGACTCAAAAGTTCAGTTTTAGTTTTCCACATAAAGCATTTGGATCCACCGATTTTCAAACTCGGTGATACGAAGCAGTTTTGGAACCTAAGCGATGATCTCGGTTGGACCGAGTTTGATTCGATGGCACCGAGACTGCTAGGGTTTCACAGAATCCTCAAATCGGTTGCACCGATTAGTAATTCTCGGTCGACCGAGAGTCACTAGTGCAATGGCATAAGCCAAATCGGTGAGACCGAGTTTTTCAACTCGGTGGGTCCGAGATGGTTTCGTGAAACCTAAACCTAAAATTTGAATCACATCTAATCTATGAACTACTTTGGCTGGATAGATGAGTTGCAATCGTGGCAAGATTCAATATGAAAACAATGTGCTAGGAATCGGGCGTGGATAGCACAAAGATCAAGTCCATACCCTAACTTGGCGGTGGACTTGCTACGGCGGCAACGGCGGGGATGAAATCCGTTGGCGGGCGAAGACCAGCGACGAGGAGGCTGCTGGCGGCGAGGAGGCGATCCGGAGACCACGATGGTAGAAGCGAGCTGATCTGCGGGCGAAGGGTTTGGAGAAATTTCAAAATTTTGCCCATGACTATATATAGCCCGACCACATCGGTGTGACCGAGTGGAACAACTCGGTGGCACCGAGATGCATAACTGCAAGCGATTCTGACAACTCGGTGAGACCGAAAAGTTCAAATCAGTTGCACCGAGATTGAAAACTCAGATCAACTTGATGATCTCAGTAGGACCAAAATGGTAGGATCGGTCAGACCGAGAATCACTAAGAGGTTTTGGAAGTTTAAGTCTATGATGAATCGGGGACTCCGAGTGCTCCTCACACGAGTGGTTCGAATCGACTTGATCAAATTTTGTGATGTAGCATGAATAGAGTTTGAGGCGAGAAAAGCATAGATAGCTAAAGAAGGTTCTTAGGCATTCTTGTCCATCCACTTGGCACAAAGAAAAGAAACCAAACAAACAAAACAACAAGTGGATGTCCTTGAATGAGTAAAATATGCACCAACATGCTCACACAATAAGATGGCAAATGAAATATGTGGCAAAGCATGCACAACCAATTTTAGCATCTATCAAACAATTGGCGATGACTAGGTCATCTATATATGAGTATATTGACTTAGGAGTCAAATGAGAACATTTGATCATAGGTCATACTCATCGTTTAAGCTCAAGTGGGGTTACCACTTTTACATAATGCATTAATGTGTTCACACCATTAGAGTTGCTTTGACTCAATTCTTAGAGTTAAGCTCCCCCTAGATGTGAGATCCCCCCTTAGAGGGATGAACTAACCTTGGGTTTTGTCGATGATGACTTCATGTAGGTGTTGAAGATGTAGATGCTCAATGTTGATGTAGATCATTTGGAGCAATCCTTTGGAGTGAGTTGCACTTTCAACTTGCCTACATGGGTTAGTCCCACAAGGAACAAACAAGAATATCCATAGACATAGAGTGATGCACACACAAGATGATGTCCATGAAAACATTAGGTTACCTTGTCCCTTGCCTTACCAACATGAGGGTTTGTGACTCCTTGAACTAGTGCAAGATGTGAAAGTTGATTGCACTTGTTCTTGCCAAAATGATATGAGTGAAGAATGTTGGCGGAGTCACCCTCAAGAACTCTCTAGTTCTTCTTCTTGGGATCCACATCATCTTGATGGGAATCCTTGGAGTTATAGTTGTACTTGATGAAGTAGAACTTGGCGTAGTCTTGGGAACCCACTCGAGCGAGGCTTTAGGTGCTTCTTCAAATGCATCAATCTCTTCTTGAAGCTTGTCCTTGCCTTTGTTCTTGTGGTCTTGTGGTGGAAGATCATCTTGAGCTTGTGTCCCTTGAAGGAAGTAGGATCATACTTCTCTTGTTGAGGAACAAACTTTGTCTTGGGGTATTGATCTTCTTCCCTCAACTCCATTGGCGTTGAACTTTCGTTCAAAACCAACACCTTGATTCTTCGGTGCCTTCCTTGCTTGCGTACAATTTCCTCAAATTGCTTACTCCCGCAAGGCTCTTGTAAACACCTTTCTCTATAATTCCTTCAATAAACTATTTTCTTGCTCAAGTGTAACTTGGCTAAGAGAATCATTAGTGGAATCAAGAGAACTACTAGAAGCAACAACATTGGATTTGACATTATTATTGTTACTACTAGAGGAAGTATCTTTCTTGTACTTGTTACTAGACTTGACTTGAGGCATGTAAGTAGATAAGAGTAAGCGCTTGGCAATGTAAGAAGAACTTTTCTTGCGGAGATCATCATTGATTGCCTTTAAGAACTCATGCTCTTGCTCAAGATTGAGCTTTTCAAGCGTAACTTCTCATGAGCCCTTAAAAGTTCTCGATGATCTTCGAAGATAGTTTCATGAGCCAACTTAAGAGTGTTTAGTTCTTTAGTTAGAAGCTCAATTTTCTCCTTATCATTGTCATTCGTTTGATTAGCATGATTAATTGACGTTTCATCATAGTATTCATCACTAGAGTTGTCAACAAGTAAATCATCATCACCTAGCAAGTCATCTTCATCACTATTGAAATCAACATACTCGGGATGTGTTACCTTAGGACCTTTGGCCATGAAGCATCTACCAATTCCTTCATTTGGTGAGTCAAATATGTCGTAGGAGTTGGTTGACACAAGTGCTAGACCGGCAACACCTTCATCTTGAGTATATTCGGAGTCGGAGTGATAGCTTCTCTCGGAGTGATTGTCGAGTCGGGCGGAAACCCATTCACCAACATGAGCTTGATGTCTTCGTTTTGTGTAGCTCCTTGATGACTTGTCCTTCCTTTCCTAATCCTTGCTTCTCCGTGAGGTCTTCGTTCATAACGATCATCTCTACTCCTCCTCTCTCTTGGTGGTGATTCTTCTCTTTTGCTTCTTCTTTTGGAGAATCTTCTCTTCTTTTGTAGGGTGCCGTACACTCATTGGAGTAGTGTCGGGTCTCCCACAATTGTAGCAATTGCGCTCTCGACTAGAAGATCTTTTGTCATTGTAAGACCTTGACTTGGAGCTTCTTTCTTTGCTTCTACTTTTGTAGAACTTGTTGAAGTTCTTCACCATTAAGCTCAATTCTTCATTGAAGGTTGGTTTCTCACTTGATGATGTGGGGCTTCACTTGAGGCTTTGTAAGCACCACTTGACTTGTTGTGAAGTTCCTCCTTGTCCTTGAGTGACATCTCATGAGCAACAATCCTTCCAATGACTTCCGTTGGCTTGAGATCTTTGTAGTTTGGCATCATTTGGATCAATGTGCACACGGTATCATACTTTCCATCCAATGCTCTTAGGATCTTCTTGATGATGAATTTGTCGGTCATCTCTTCACTCCCTAAGCCGGCAATCTCATTTGTGATAAGAGCAAGCCTAGAGTACATTTCAGCGACACCTTCACCATCCTTCATTTTGAACTTGTCAAGCTGACTTTGGAGCACATCAACTTGGATTCCTTGACGGATTCGGTACCTTCGTGCATATCAATCAAAGTATCCCAAATTTCCTTTGCATTCTCAAGATGGCTGATTTTGTTGAATTCTTGAGGCACAATCCGTTGAAGATGATGTCACATGCTTGGCGTTGTATTGTAGCATCTTCAATTCTTCCGCATTAGCTTCACGGTTCGGTTCTCTCCCATCAAAGAATTCACCTTGCAAGCCAATACAAATAATTGCCCAAGCGGTGGGTTATGTCCAAGAATATGCATTTTCATCTTATGCTTCCAACTAGCAAAATTAGTACCATCAAAGTAAGGACCTCTCGGTGATAATTTCCCTCGCTAGGCGCCATACTCTCCTAGGTTGTGAAACCAAGGCTATGACCACCAAAAGCTATGGAAATCAAAGCAAATGGAGACCAAAGCTCGATACCACTTGTAGGACCTTGAAGTATGTCTAGAGGGGGTGATTAGACTACTTGACCAATAAAAACTTAACCTTTTCCCAATTTTATAGTTTGGCAGATTTTAGCTATTTTAGGACAAGTCAAGCAATCATCACACAATTCAAGCAAGCATGCAAAGAGTATATTGGCAGCGGAAAATAAAGCATGCAACTTGCAAGAAAGTAAGGGAAGGGTTTGGAGGATTCAAGCGCAATTGGAACACGGATGTTTTTGGCGTGGTTCCGATAGGTGGTGCTATCGTACCTCCACGTTGATGGAGACTTCAACCCACGAAGGGTAGCAGTTGCTTGTGAGTCCACGGAGGCTCCACCCACGAAGGGTCCACGAAGAAGCAACCTTGTCTATCCCACCATGGCCGTCGCCCATGAAGGACTTGCCTCACTAGCGGTAGATCTTCATGAAGTAGGCGATCTCCTTGCCCTTACAAACTCCTTGGTTCAACTCCACAATCTTGTCGGAGGCTCCCAAGTGACACCTAGCCAATCTAGGAGACACCACTCTCCAAGAAGTAACAAATGGTGTGTTGATGATGAACTCCTTGCTCTTGTGCTTCAAATGATAGTCTCCCCAACACTCAACTCTCTCTCATAGGATTTGGATCTGGTGGAAAGATGATTTGAGTGGAAAGCAACTTGGGAAGGCTAGAGATCAAGATTCATATGGTAGGAATGGAATATCTTGGCCTCAACACATGAGTAGGTGGTTCTCTCTCAGAAATGGTAAGTTGGAAGTGTAGGTTCAGTCTGATGGCTCTCTCCATGAATGAAGAGGAGGTGGAGGGGTATATATAGCCTCCACACAAAATCTAACCGTTACACACAATTTACCAAACTCGGTGGGACCGAATAGTTAAACTCGGTCGGACCGATTTAGTAAACCTAGTGACCGTTAGTGATTTTCGGTGGGACTGACATGCATCTCGGTGAGACCGATATGGTTAGGGTTAGGGCATAACGTAATCTCGGTGAGACCGATTACACAAACTCGGTGAGACCGATTTTGGTAATTAGCTAACGGAGAGTTGGTCGAATAAACTTCGGTGGGACCGATTTGCTCTTTTCGGTGAGACGAAATGTTACAAAAGGAAGCAGAGAGTTTACATTGCAATCTCGGTGGGACCGATCGCTCACTTGGTTAGACCGAAGCGTTACGAAGGAAGCAGAGAGATTGCAACCCCATCTCGGTGAGACCGAGATCCCTATCGGTAAGACCGATTTGCTTAGGGTTTGTGGCGATGGCTATGACTTTTGGAATCGGTGGCGCGGATAGAAAGAATCGGTGTGGCCGATTTTGGCTTTAGGTTTAGGTCATTTGTGGATGTGGGAAAGTAGTTGAGGGTTTTGGAGCATATCACTAAGCACTTGAAGCAAAAGGCTCATTAAGCAACACCTCATCCCTTCTTGATAGTATTGGCTTTTCCTATAGACTCAATGTGATCTTGGATCACTAAAATGTAAAATGAAGAGTCTTGAGCTTTTGAGCTTGAGCCAATCCTTTGTCCTTAGTATTTTGAGGGATCCACTTTCATCATCCATGCCATGCCATTCATTGAGCTTTCCTGAAATAATAGTCTTGGAATAGCATTAGCTCAATGAGCTATATGTTGTTATGAATTACCAAAACCACCTAGGGATAGTTGCACTTTCACCAAGCCTTTATTCAAATCATTTTTTACAGCCAACCTTAGCACGTTTTGCGAGGTGGTTTCCTTGGCACGTCCTGTCGAGGCAGAGATCATGCCCCCTTATTGCGGGATTCTCATCAATACGGACATGGGTAACCCAACCGCGCCATCAATTACGGCGCTTATATAAAGGGATAAGGTTTCACCTTCTTCTACCCATGCCTTCTTCCTCATTGCTCATCCATTCTCGCGCACTTGAGCTCCAGCGCCCAAGTTCGCATCCTTCTCCTCAAACCTCTCCAAACATGTCCAGAGCGGGAGGTAAATGGATAGTCTCCTCCGTCACGGAGGAAGACATTCAAAAGCTGAGGGGAGCAGATACCTGTCCGGGGATATCGCACACCGGCTCCCAGATGAGGGGCAACTCATCCCTACCCCCAGGCCCCATGAGATGGTAGTATTCCTTTCCCACTTCCTCCGCGGACTGGGATTTCCCCTCCACTCATTCGTCTGCGGGCTCATGTTCTACTATGGCCTGGATTTCCATGATCTGGCCCCGAACTTCATCCTCAACATCTCGGCGTTTATCGTCGTGTGTGAGGCCTTCCTCCGCATCAAGCCCCACTTCGGCCTATGGCTGAAAACCTTCAACGTCAAACCGAAGGTAGTGGGCCGCCAGCAGGCAGAGTGCGGAGGTGCCATGGTGGGCAAGATGCCCAACGTCACATGGCCCGAGGGCTCCTATGTGGAGACCATAAAGGGGTGGCAATCGGGGTGGTTCTACATCACCGAGCCCCCGAGTTTCGATCCGGAATCCCCACGCGACTCACCTCTTGGAAAAAGAAGGGCCTGCCCTGGGGCAGTCCGGGAGAGCTGACCGGACTCCAAACTTGTATCCAAAACATGGTGAACAAGAAGCTCAAGCTTGTCGACATAGTCCAGGTCATGCTCATCCGCCGGATCCTCCCATGTCAACAACGGGCGTTCAACTTGAGGGAGTTCGACCCGGCCCAGCACCGAACTCTGAGCGAGCTCTTTGACACAACACACGAGGATGCTTGGAAGGTGCTATTTAAGGGCGCCGAGGTCCCCCCTCCCCTTACCGAGGATCGCGGATTCAGCGCGGAGCGCCAAGCCAGCGCGGTAAGCTATTTTATCTCTTATAGGGTGTTCATATAGTTTAACTATGTGTGGGATCTAAGCTTCCACGCCTTTGACAGGAATGGGTGGAGACATCGAGGCAGATTGACTACCTGGTTCCTCTGCCCGAAGGCCCCGCCGACGCTTTCCTGACGGAGATGCTGACTCCGACCCCTTACGAGGTGCTGGAGAAGAAGATCAAGACAAAGACCACGGGAACCCGTAAGAGTTCCCGGCGCCAGGTGTTATCGGACTCATCGTCCGATAATTCCAAGACGCACTCCTCCCGTGGAAACGAGGAGGAGGCAGATAAAGGTTCTTCCCCTCCAGCCGGGGAAGATAGGAAGAGGAAGGCCGCCCCAACTGGGGAGGCCGGAGGGTCCAAGAAGGGAAGGACTCTCCCTCCGGACTATTCCGCCACCGCCGCCGACAGCGAAGACGAGTGGCAACCCAGGGCCAAGCCCCTGGCGAGATCGTAAGTATTCGGATACCAGAGTAACTCGTGGCACCGTTTAATTGCACAGCTTCTCTTAATGCCGGATGCGGTTATGCAGTCCGTCCCGGGCCCGTATCGACGTATCCTTGTTGAGCGGTTCTTTGGACCCGTCGGCCATGAGCAGCGGAGGATCACTTCCGACCGCCTCCTCCCCTCGCCCTGTGGACAACGCCGAGGTTTTGTCTCAAAGGGCACCAAGCTGAGGGGAGGTAGTCCTGGAGGCGCCACAAGGCGTCCTTCCGGACTACAGGCGCAAAGGGAGCAAGGCTCCCAAGGGCTCCAAGTTCGGCCCTGGGCCGAATACCGCACCGGAACCTCCAGTGGTTCCGGACTCTGGCAGGCGGCCCCCCACTAAGAGGGGCAAGCCTACCATGCCGGTGACCTCCATCCAACCGGAGGCACCGGATAATTTGCTGGAGGTGCTTAATGGCGCCTCCATCGACGAGGAGCACCGCACTATTATCGGTCACGGTGATCCGAAAAATTCGATCCACCAAGAGCGGACTGACTGAAGCCTGTGCCAGCCTTCTAACAGGCTTTGAGGTATGTATTTAAAATATATGAAAATATTACCACATAGACAGTAGCCCCTGATGCTCTGTTTGCCGTTCATAAAGAAAAGCCGAATAGAGGATCAAAATAGCATTCGCAGGAGTCTAATACCAGGTTGTCGATATGCGTATGCAGGCTTCGCTACTGACCTCTGCCGCACTGACTGTGGAGGTCGATTCGCTGAAGCAGAACCTCGAGCGGTCCGAGAAAGAGCTCGGCCTTGCCAAGAAGCAGCTCGAGGAGAATCAAGGTAAGTAATGCCTTGTCTTTATGTGTATATAAAAAAGATGCAGTTGCAAAAGATGATAGGATTGTTATTAATGTGCCAGGGGCCACAACCGAGGTGGTGGCCCCGAAGCAAGCGCTGTCCGAGGCTGAAAACAAAGCAGCCACGGAGCGCACCGAGCGAGAGAAGCAAGAGGCGCGGGTGGGAGAGGTGCAGCAAGAGCTCCAAGCTATCGTGAAAAAGCACGAGACTTTGGAGCTTGACTCGAAGACGCGAGAGTCCGAGCTTGCCACGGCCCTCGAGAGCACCAAGTCTGCCAAGGCCGAAGCCCAAAAAGCCCTCCAGGAAATTGAGGCGATGAAGAAGATAGTGGCGGGTAAGGCGTTCATTATGCAAAGCAAGCATGTGAAAGTAAATTACTTGTTACTTACCCGAGTCCGGAGCTCTCCAGGAGTATTCCAGATTTGCCCCGCAGCGTGTCGGATGCCACAAAGTACTACCGAGCCGAGGAAGGGAGCTCGACGGAGAAGGTGTTCTAGTCTCAGTATGCTGAGGCCGAACACCCGGTGCCCTTGAGCGACCAGCTGAAGCAATTGGTCGAGCTCCATAAGGCGGCCGAACAGGCCATGAAGGGTCTTATAGTCCGGCTATGGCCTGGAGAGGCCATGCCCGGGAGCTACTTCGGGCTGGTGAATCGGCTGGTGGATGCCTGTCCTTGGCTTGAAGTCATCAAGCGCTCCGTCTGCATCGAGGGTGCCCGCAGGGCGCTTGCCCGTGTTAAAGTGCACTGGGGCAAGATGGATGCTGAGAAGCTGGTGAAGGACGGACCACCGTAGGGCAAGGAGCATCGCCACCCCGAGATGTATTATGAGGGTGTCATGCAGGGTGCCCGCCTTATGGCGGATGAGTGTTCCAAGGATGTAATTTTTGATTGAACTTGCTCGTGTGATCCTACGTTCATGAAAACTTGTTCATATGCGCTATGCAACGCTTGTTTGAATTTAAAGTATTACCTTTTATGCGGCTGTTTATCAAATCTGAGAGATGGTCGATCGTAAACACGCCCCCATGCCACGAGTCTTTGCGGTGTTAAGGTAAATCTGAGCACTCTTTTCCCATTCTTGGGTCCTTGAGGAGGTGCTCAGCGCCTTGAACAAGGCAATCGGACTATTATGCTTTTTCACTCCCACTTAGCCAGAGAATTCTATAATTTTAAATTTTGGCGAAGCCCCTAGTATTCGGAAGACCGAGTTCGGGGCGCTATACACGCCTAAGCCGGACAAAGCCGACCCCTCGCCCTAAGCGGCATAAGTCTTTAGGGACTCGAAACCTCTCGAACAGCGACCAGCTCTCGCCTTATCATGACAGTCAGTTTTATCTTTCTCTACTGAGATGCTTAGCCCAGCTGAACCGGGGCACAATCGCAGTAGTTCTCCCAGTGCTACCTTAGCGATATAGCGGGCGTAAGGTACCAAAACATGGGAGCAGGCAAACCAACTATTGACCCAAGACATGATTGGAGCTGATGCATATAATGCTATAAGTTAAAGGTGCCGCACTTGTGAAAGTGTTCGGACTTCTCACGCCGTATTCTGGGGTGCTTAAGCCCCTGGCGTTTTGGCCGTACCAGAGTGTACGGTTGCTAGATGTCATGGATGAACATATATATATATATATATGTATATAAAGGAAGGAATAGAGAATGCAGTAATAGACTGAAGCTATGCATTGTTTATTCGAAAAGGTGCATTAAAGTAGAACGATACAAGTAATGCGATAAGCAAAAGAAAAAATGGGACTATTTGACATGTCCCCTCTGGGGGCAAGCTGCGGAGTGGTATTGAAAACAGGTATTTTGCTCGTTATAGAGACCACCTGGGAGTTCCATGGTATGATGTAGCTTTTCTGCCTCCCTGGTTGTTGTATCGTGTGTTCGGCGATTATACTGCCGAACAGGGCTTCCAGAGAGTAAGGTCCTAAAAGAGAGAGAAAATAAGAAGGTGGGAAGCCCCTAGTGCGGTTGAGCCGCAGTTAGGGGCGTGCCGTGGTCGTGCCCCTCCCCCTATGCCCATGGTATTTTCAGAGCGTAATTGTGTAGGCGTGGCACGGCTTTCGCCGTTTGGCTGGGGCTGGGGTTGGGGCTGCATTGCTACGCTTGCTCGGAACGAGCCAGGCGGTCTTGTTGCAGATTACTCCGAGCACGCTCGACGGCGTCCAGACGTTTGATCGCCGGAGTGGAGAATTTCCTTGAGAGGCTGCTTTGGGCTTCTGCTGCGAGGGCCGCAGTGTGCTCCTCCGTTTGGAGGGAGCGTTCTGTGTTTCCATTGACTGTGATGACTCCCCGAGGTCCTGGCATCTTGAGCTTGAGGTATGCGTAGTGCGGCACAGCATTGAATTTTGCGAATGCAGTTCTCCCGAGCAGTGCATGATAGCCACTGCGGAACGGGACTATCGCGAAGATTAACTCATCGCTTCGGAAATTATCCGGAGATTCAAAGACCACTTCTAGTGTGGTGAGCACATGCAATGGGCCTCTACACAGGTATGGCGCCTTTAAAGGTCATTTTGTGGGTTTAATCCTTGAGGATCCATACCCATTTTGCACCTTGTGTCTGATAAAGCGAGTTCAGGCTCTGCCGCCGTCCATAAGGACTCGGTGAGGTGAAATCCGTCGATGATTGGGTCTAAGACCAATGCGGCAAATCCGCCATGACAGATGCTAGTGGGATGGTCTCTGCGATCGAAAGTGATCGGAAAGGAGGACCACGGGTTGAACTTTGGGGCGACTGGCTCCAACGCATATACGTCCCTTAGCGCACGCTTCCGCTCCCTCTTGGGGATGTGGGTTGCATATATCATGTTCACCATCCGCACTTGTGGGGGGATCTCTTCTGACCTCTAGTGTTTGGCGGTCTGGGCTCCTCCTCGTCATCTCTATGTAGCCCCTTGTCCTTGTTTTCGGCATTTAACTTGCCGGCCTGCTTGAGAACCCAACAATCCCTGTTGGTGTGGTTGGCTGGCTTGTCGGGGGTGCCGTGTATTTGGCACAAGCGATCGAGTATACGGTCCAAACTAGACGGGCCCGGAGTGTTTCTTTTGAATGGCTTTTTCCGCTGACCGGGTTTAGAGCCTCTGAATCCGGCATTGACTGCCGTATCTTCTGTATTGTCGCTGTTAATGCGGCGCTTGTGTTTGTTGCGATGTCACCTGCCATTGCTGTCCTTGGTATCCGAAGTACCAGGGTTCTTTGATATGTTATTGCTGCGAGCCAGCCAGCTGTCTTCTCCCGCGCAAAAGCGGGTCATGAGTGTCGTAAGGGCTACCATAGATTTCGGCTTTTCCTGGCCAAGGTGCCGGGCGAGCCACTCGTCGCGGATGTTATGCTTGAAAGCTGCTAGGGCCTCTGCATCCGGACAGTCGACGATTTAATTTTTCTTGGTCAGGAACCGTGTCCAGAATTGCCTGGCCGATTCCTCTGGCTGCTGAACTATGTGGCTCAAGTCATCGGCATCTGGTGGTCGCACATAAGTGCCCTGGAAGTTGTCGAGGAATGCAGCTTCCAGATCTTCCCAGCAGCCAATGGATTCTGCTGGCAGGCTGTTAAGCCAATGCCGAGCTGGTCCTTTAAGCTTAAGTGGGAGGTATTTGATGGCGTGTAGATCGTCTCCACGGGCCATGTGGATATGTAGGAGATAGTCCTCAATCCATACCGCATGATCTGTCGTACCATCATATGATTCGATATTTATGGGTTTGAAACCCTCTGGGATTTGATGATCCATTACTTCATCTGTGAAGCATAGCGGGTGTGCGGCGCCTCTATATTGGTCTATATCACGACGCAGCTCGAATGAGTCTTGTCTGCTGTGTCCGGCCCGGTCGGATTTACTTTTACTGTATCCGGCGTGATGGTTATCATCTCGTGTAGTGAGGCGTCCTCACGATCCGTAAATCAATCTTGCTTGCTTTGCCTTGTCCTCCAATACGTCTCGCAGGTCTAGCGCATTTCCCCGTGCCTTGGTATTTTTTGAGTGACGCCGGGGTGCGGCCTGAGTTTTGGGCCGAGAAGCCTCTCTGTCGCGGACCACGGGTGGCGATCAGCAGCGTCATCGCTGGAGATGTAGGTTTTAATGCTTCTTCCTCTAATCGGGTAGCAGCCTGCGCTTTGGGTAGCTCTTGGAGGCGTTCGAGTTCGTATTCCTCGGCCGCAAGGACTTCAGTCCATCTTTCAGCTAGCAAGTCTTGATCAGCTCTAAGCTGCTGTTGCTTTTTCTTAAGGCTATTTGCCGTGGCCATAAGCCGGCGCTTGAAGCGCTCTTGCTCGACGGGATCCTCAGGCATGACAAATTAAATGCGTCGTTGAGGCTTGCCTCGTCTTGGAGGAGGCATGTAATTATCATACTCTTCCTCTTTATCTGCGCTCTCTCACGAGGCGGCTTCTCCATCCTCTGTCTTTGAATCTTCTTTGGAGGGGTTGTCGTTGTCTTCGGCACTGTCCGGAGTGTTATTATCTCCTGTGACGGTATCACTGCTTTTGCTTTGGCGGGATTTAGAGCGGCGCCGCTGATGTCGGTGCTTAGGTTGCTTCTTGGAATGGTCATCCCCTGCTGTTCCGTCACCATTGCCTTCTTTGGGTGTGTCCACCATGTATATGTCATATGATGAGGTGGCTGTCCAGCATACATGGGCGATGGTTCTATTCCTCTCTGCATAAATCGTCCATGTCGTCGATGTCTTCAGAGTCGAAGTCGAGCATGTCGGTTAAATCATCGACAGTGGCTACTAAGTGGGTGGTGGGTGGGCGGCGAATTTATTCGTCATCCGCATCCCAATCCTGCCGGACATAGTTCGGCCAGGACTCTCCTGACAAGGAGAGAGATCTTAGATAGTTGATATGTATTTGAAGGCGCATGTTGAAAGATATCTGCGGAGGTGAACTCCATGATCGGCGCCCAGTCGGATTCGGTTGGTGAGGGTGCAGGCAGTTCGGAGTCCGTGGCCGGAGAAGAATCCGGCAACTTGGAGTCACGTCTTTCGTGAAGGGTAAGGTTGGTATTCGGCTCGATCGCCGGTGAGACTGCGGCCTCCGGCGCGGGGTCTAGCCACCCGCCCACGGATGGCGCAATTGGCTCCAAATTGAGGGTCGGAGCGGTTGCAGATGCGGTCTCTCGAACACTGTTCGGCGGCAGAGCTAAATCATGCGCATCGTGACACTGCGACGCACTCGGCAGGGGCTCGAATCCGTCGAAGATAATGTCTCCACGGATGTCGGCCATGTAGTATAAGCTTCCAAATCTGACCTGATGGCCAGGGGCGTAACTCTCGATCTGCTCCAGATGGCCAAGCGAGTTGGCCCGCAGTACGAAGCCGCCGAATACAAAGATCTGTCCGGGGAGAAAAGTCTCACCCTGGACCGCATCGCTATCAATGATCGAAGGAGCCATCAAGCCTAACGATGATGACACAGAGGAACTCTCAATGAAAGCACCAATGTCGGTGTCAAAACCGGCGGATCTCGGGTAGGGGGTCCCGAACTGTGCGTCTAGGCGGATGGTAACAGGAGACAAGGGACACGATGTTTTTACCCAGGTTCGGGCCCTCTCTATGGAGGTAAAACCCTACTCCTTCTTGATTGATATTGATGATATGGGTAGTACAAGAGTTGATCTACCACAAGATCAGAGAGGCTAAACCCTAGAAGCTAGCCTATGGTATGATTGTTGTTCTTGTTGTGTCCTACGGACTAAATCCTCCGGTTTATATAGACACCGGAGGGGGCTAGGGTTACACAGATTCGGTTACAAGGAAGGAGATCTACATATCCGTATTGCCAAGCTTGCCTTCCACGCCAAGGAGAGTCCCATCCGGACAAGGGACGAAGTCTTAAATCTTGTATCTTCATAGTCCAGCAGTTCGGCCAAAGGTTATAGTCCGGCTGTCCGGATACCCCCTAATCCAGGACTCCCTCACCGGGGTACTTTGATAGCGTCCCGCTCCTTTCCCGTTACCGAAGATATATGTAACGTGTCTGTGCATTTTTACAGGTCGGCATAGAGTTTTTCTGGGCAATCCTCTTCGGGAGGTCTCCTCCTAGAGATGATGGAAAGCGAGACGCCTCCCCCAACCTCCTCGCCCAATAAGGCGGACGACTCTGAAGTGTCATCGCGGAGGGTTTTTCTTGATCAACAAGCTATGCATGGGGATGAAAGAGGCTGTACCCGAAGGTGGACCTCCGACCGTTCGGGATTTTGGGGCCAATAATAAAGGCCCCGGACTGTATGGCTTGCAGCCAACGATGATTCTGGAGACAGGTGAATAGATTCCATCAAAGGATGGTTGTGCTCCTAGAGAGGCTTCAGGAGACCCGGCGGCTCCGGATATATTGCGGGACATGTTGCGAAAAGCATCTGTCTCGGGGGAACAGCGTACCTTGATGGGTACAGTGGTTGAGGAGATTTTGTCATGAAGGCGGATTGAATAAACCTTCATGAGCCTGCTAAAAGGCTTCGAGGTTTGTGATATAATGTTTTTAGCTATGTTTTATTTGCAAAGATGCACCTGTGTATAGGTAGTAGCCCCTGAGACTCGGGTTGGCTTCCACTGGGAAGTGAACGGAGGATCGAAAAGAATTACTCAAGGACTAATCTGATGAACTTGAACACAGGCTGCTTCCCCCTTGGCTACTTCCCAGACTATGGATATTGCCGAGCTGCAGCGGAAGCTTGATGTAGCAGGGGATGACCTTGCGTTAATCAATATGCTTCTTGACGAGTCGCAAGGTATGTATTTGGGGCAATCCCCATACATTTTTGTGGTATAAGCATGATGCTAAAAGTTATATGCTAGAATATGAATGGCTACAGATGGTGCTGCCGCTGTTGAAGTTCTTCGAAAGGAGCTGGCTAGGGCCAAGGAGCAGGCCCGGTGTAGCAATGCAGCTGCCGAAAAGGCATCGGCTGAGTTAAAAGCCGAACAAGCTGCACGGCGCCAAGACGAGGAGAAGATATCCACGATGGCGCTCGAACTGAAAAATGCTACTGGCTGCTATGAATTTCTGGAGAAGGAGAATGAAGCCAAAACGGTTGTACTGGACAAGGCCTTACAAGAGGCGAGAGAAGCCCGGTCGGAATCGAGAGCAGCCCGTGAGGAGATCGGGCAAGCTGGGGAGATTGCAACTGGTAAGCCCTTTTAAACTCTGAGACTAAGTTCGGTGATCAAAGTATGCTCAAACTTAGCGAGTGTGGAGTTCTCGGATGAGTTTTAGACTTGCGAAGAGTTCTTCCGATCTTGGCGCGCAGATATTACCAAGCGCGACATGGAGTGCATAGCGAGAAGCTTTTCTGGTCACAGTTTGGCGCATCAAAGAACCCTCTGTTGCTGAATGAACAGATGTCCCAATGGGCCGAGCTTCATAGGATATCCGGCGCTGCCATGAAGAACGTCATAATCCGGTTGTGGCCAACTGAGCCTGTTCCGAATAGCTACTTCGATTTGTGTGGGATCTGGGGTTCCGGCAAAACCCTTAAGGTTCAAACTCTGGGGTGTGCACAAAATTCTTTCCCCCCTACCGATCCACGCCCTAGCTCACTAAGATCTTGCGGACGAACTCGATGAACTCACAACGCAAGGGACACAAGATTTATATTGGTTTGGGCCACCGTAGTGGTGTAATACCCTACTCCAGTGTGTGGTGGTGGATTGCCTCTTGGGCTGATGATGAACAGTACAAGGGGAAGAACAGCCTCCTGAGGTTGAGGTGTTCTTGTGCTTGTTGAACTTGTGTGGTGAGGACTCCTCCTCTCTACTGTGGTAGCTAGTTCTACTTATATAGGCCCTGGTCCTCTCCCAAAATATTGAGCGCGAAGGGAGCCAACAACGGCGGCCAATTTGAAAGGGGACAGCTAGTACAAGCTATCCTGACAAAAGCGGTCTTCGCCTGTGAAAGGCTCTGGTGGTGATGCCGTCTTGGGATCCACGGTGACCTTCGTCCTGCTGGCCTGCTAGTCTTGGTCTCGTTGCACCGATATGGAAACCTATGCCTGATGCCTCGGTACTCCGCGCCTGCGCCTGCTTCCTTAGCACCAAAGAGAAAACAAGGACGCTGCGCGTGCTGGTGCCCGCCTGGTGTTGATCATCACGGCTCACGTCATGCAAGCCTCACGAGGTTTGCCCCGCCTTGATATCTCCGCTCCTCGCGAGCCTGAGAGGAGAGGCTGCTCCGGAGGAGGTCTTGCATCGTCCGCCTCGCGAGGCTTGGCCCCTCGCGGGGGTCTTGAATGCTTGGTTGATGAAGATGGGTCGTACGGCCCGCTAGCATAGCCACGACATGGGCCACAGGCAGGCAAGTCTGGGGACCCCCATTCCCAGAACACAGCGGTAGCCCGGGCCCAAAAGCACGCTTTCGGCTTGGCAAAGCAAGCCAAAGGTCAAGTACGGAGCGTCGCGGGCCCCAAAAGCCTGCGGCCTTGGTTGACGCATGGCGGTTGATTGGACGTGGGCGTCTCCGCTTCCCCACGCTGCCTTTGAATCCGCCTGGCTATGCGGCCCCCGCAGCCTACATAGTTATTCTTCCTTCGCCCACGCCTGGCTCCCTCAATCTCTCTGCTTCCTCGAGGCTCTGCTCCTCCCTTCCAATCTGACATGTGCTTCGCCTGCTCCATCGCCATGGCGCCAAAACAGGCTGACAAGGGGAAGAAACCTCTGTCTTCGCCAAGTGCGCCTCCGTCCTTCGAGCCTGCACTCGGCTGTCCCCGGGTGCTCAACGACGAGGCTATGGACAAGGTGCGCCCCATGCTTGCTTCCAGTTTCAACGAGTGGGGAGAGACGGTGGCTTGGCCCGCGTTTCGTTCCCGCATTGCTCGGGTAGCCACCGAGGTCCCAATTTTCATAGATGGGCTAGCCTGATTCCCCCCTTCTCCGCCTTCTTCAACGCGGTGCTCGAGCATTATCAGATCCACACGTTGCATCTCGACCCTCAGTCCGTCACTCTTCTCGCTGTCTTCGCCTTTGTGTGCGAAGCCATGGTTGGCATCGCCCCTTCTGTGGCCCTCCTTCGCCATTTCTTTTCATTGCATCGGCCGCCCTCGGCGATCAAGTGTGTGAGCTTCGGGCCGTGGCGCGACTTGTGTGCGAGGATCGACTTTGAGCTTCCTCCATCCACGAGCGAGTTTCGGACACGATGGGTGTTTGTTGATGCCGGTGTGCTCTGCCCTCTGCTCCATGCTCCACCAGGGCCTGCTGTTCCCAACTCCAGTAGGGGCCGCCAAAGGCTCACGAGCCCCCGTCACGTTCCTGTCTAGCACAGGATGAGGAGGCTGAAGGACCGTGGCGTGACTGCGCCTATGGTGGTGAAGGAGTTCGTCAAGCGCCGAGTCGCTCCGCTTCAGCACCATTCCCGCCCGATGTGGACCTTGCTCAGCAGCCAGGACCATATGAGGTTTCAGGAGGAGGGACTTCCTCTTACGATGCGGCAAATGGTGCTTATGGTCCTGACGGGTGCCCCTCTGCCAGGCGACATGCCCAGGAAGAGTTGTCTGCTGTACCGCTGCGAGAACAAAGCCGAATTTGCCGTGAGCATGCCCTCCTTTGATGAGTGGAGACTGCGCCTGATCGGCCTGGTGGGGCCCCGTGAGAACCCCATCGACGTGGTCCCCTTCCTCGCCCCCGGTACCGAGCTCGCCCCAAGTGAAGGTGCAGGAGGGCGAGCTCCGACGGAGGCCGGTGGCCCAAGTGCTGAGGAGCACATGCTGCGTGGTGATCCTGGGGCGTCGTCCTTGGGAGCTTGCAATCCCTCCCCTGGGGCGTCAGTTACTAAGGCTACGTAGTATGCGGTTCCCGAGGTCAAAACCCCGGAAGCCTCGGGAGGTCGTGGCGAGACGGCGCCCAACCGTTCACCGCAGCCGGGCACCCCTGAAGTTGTCCCTCCAAGCTCTTCTTCGGCCCCACCTCGCGCTGGCCGCCACGTCCAGCACTTCGGTCGGCTTTGCATGGACTTCGAGGAGCTCCGCAAGAGGAAAGGATCCCCGAGCGACAACAACATCTTTGGGCCGTTGAAGTGGCGAAAGTACTTCGCTGTCGACGAGTAAGTATTGCACCTTGTGATTTCTTGATTGCTGCTTCCCTTCCTGACGCTAGCTCTTCAGGACCCCTTCTGCCAGGGCCGTCGGGTCCCTCGTGAAGCAATCCTCGCCTTCCTCGGCACCCCCTTTGTCCTTGTGCACCCCGAGCCTGCATGACGCGCCCGGAGCCGGGCCGGCCGAGGGGGTGCGCTCGCCTTCATGGAGCCTCGAATCTGTGGCTTCGCTGCCCTTCCTGCACGGTCTGGCTTGGAGCCTGGCGGGTGTTCCCCGGTCTCCTCCTCTGGTTATGGACAGCAGCTGGTCGGCTTTGGCCTTCAGCTCCCCCTCAAGCAGCGAGCCCCATTCAGCCAGGGCCCTTCGTGAGGTCGGGCCAGTACCTGGAGCGGCACCAGCCCCCAACCCCTTGTCGATAGGCGGTTCGCCACTTGATGTCCCGCCTGCAGCCCCCGAGGTGGAGGACGAGGTGGGGCGTGCGTTGGAGTTGGAACACGGGCGGAGCATCGTTCGTCATGAGCTCTTCCAGCAGGTGATGGACACGATGAGTCGACTCGGCAAAGAACTCACAGGTGTTTACTCGCGCCTTGAGGCTGAAGGTCTTCGGCTGGTGGAGGAACGGCGTAAGCTGAGGGTGGCTGTCGGTGTCAAAACCGGCGGATCTCGGGTAGGGGGTCCCGAACTATGTGTCTAATGCGGATGGTAACAGGAGGCAAGGGACACAATGTTTACCCAGGTTCGGGCCCTCATGATGGAGGTAATACCCTACTTCCTGCTTGATTGATCTTGATGATATGAGTAGTACAAGAGTTGATCTACCACGAGATCGTAGAGGCTAAACCCTAGAAGCTAGCCTATGGTATGATTGTTGTTGTCCTACGGACTAGACCCTCCGGTTTATATAGACACCGGAGGGGGCTAGGGTTACACAGAGTCGGTTACAATAGAAGGAGATCCACATATCCGTATCGCCAAGCTCACCTTCCACGCCAAGAGAGTCCCATTCGGACACGAGACGAAGTCTTCAATCTTGTATATTCACAGTCCAACAGTCCGGCCGAAGGATATAGTCCGGACGTCCGGATACCCCCTAATCCAGGACTCCCTCACTAGCCCCTGAACCAGGCTTCAATGACGACGAGTCCGGCACGCAGATTGTCTTCGGCATTGCAAGGCGGGTTCCTCCTCCGAATACTCCATAGAAGATCTTGAACACAAGAATATTGTCTGGCTCTGCAAAACAAGTTCCACATACCACCGTAGAGAGAATAATATTTCCACCAATCTAATCTGCTGACACACTTGATATCTTGACATCACATCATGGCCCGGCCATTATTCGAACCGTTTTTCTCAACCAGCCTTGGCGCATATCGCGAGGCAGTTTCTTTGGCACGTCTTGTCGAAGCAGAGATCGTGTCCCCTTATCACGGGATTCTCATCAATACGGGCGTGGGTAACCCAACCGCACCATCAATTACGGCGCTTGGGGAATGTGCGAGTCTACTAGGCAGGTAGGGGCGCATAGTTTCGTCCGCCCTTATAAAGGGATAAGGATTTCACCTTTTTCACCTACGCCTTCTTCCTCCTCGCATATCCATTCTCGCGCACTCAAGTTCCAACACCCAAGTTTACGCCTTTCTCCTCAAACCGCCCCAAGCATGTCCGGAGCGGGAGGCAAGTGGATGAAATCCTCTGTCACGGAGGAGGACATCAAGAAGCTGCGGGGAGCCAGATACTTGTCCGCGGATATCGCGCACCGGCTACCTGACGCGGGGCAGACCGTCCCTACCCTGGAACCTCACGGGAGGGTAGTTTTCCTTACCCACTTCGTCCGTGGACTGGGATTTCCTCTCCACCCGTTCGTCCGCGGCCTCATGTTCTATTACGGGCTAGACTTTCATGATCTGGCCCCGAACTTTATCCTCAACATCTCGGCATTTATCGTCGTGTGTGAGGCCTTCCTCCGCATTCGGCCCCACTTCGGCATGTGGCTGAAGACCTTCAATGTCAAGCCGAAGGTTGTAGGCGGCCAGCAAGCGGAATGCGGGGGCGCCATGGTGGGCAAAATGCCCAATGTCACATGGCTCGAGGGCTCCTATGTGGAGACCATAAAGGGGTAGCAATCGGGGTGGTTCTACATCACCGAGCCACGCGACACCAACTGGGTGGCGGCCCCCGAGTTCCGATCCAGAATCCCCATGCGGCTCACCTCCTAGAAAGAGAAGGGCCTGTCCTGGGGTAACCCGGTAGACCTGACCGGACTCCAGACCTGCATCAGGAACATGATGAACAGGAAAATCAAGCTTGTCAACGTGGTCCAGGTCATGCTCTTCCGCCGGATCCTCCCGTGTCAACAACGGGTATTCAATTTGTGGGAGTTCGACACGGCCGAGCACCAGACGCTGCAGGAGCTTTTCGACACGACACACAAGGACGTCTGGAAGGTGTTGTTTAAAGGCGCCGAGGTACCTCCTCCCCTTACCGAGGACCGCGGACTCAGCGCAAAGCTCCGCGCCAATCCGTTAGGTTTTTACAAATCACAAGATGTTTAGTTTCCTCAGTTTAATCATATGCAGGATCTAAGCTCTCATGCCTTTAACAGGACTGGGTGGAGAAGGCCGAGCAGATCGACTGCCCAGCCCCCTGCCCGAAGATCCAGCAGACGCTCTCCTGACGGAGATGCTGAGTCCGGTACCTTATGAGGTGCCAGCGAAGACGGCCAAGAAGAAGGCCACGGGGACCCGACAAGGTCTCCGGCACAAGGTTGTGTTGGACTCATCGTCCGAACGCTCCAAGGCGCGCTCCTCCCACGATGATGAGGAGGAGGAAGAGGAAAGTTCTCCCCCCCCCCCCCAGCCGGGGGAGACAAGAAAAGGAAGGCCGCCCCAACCAGGGAGGCCGAAGGATCCAAGAAAGGAAGGACCCTCCTTCTGGACTGCTCCACGACCGCCGCCTACAACGACGACGAGTGGTTGCCCAGGGACAAGTCCCTGGCGAAGTCGTAAGTATCCGGATACCATAATAATTCTTGATATATTTTATCACACTGCTTCTCATCACGCCGAACATGATTATGCAGTCCGTCCCGAGCCCATATCGACGTATCTTCGTTGGATGGTTCTTTGGACCCGTCGAATATGAATAGTGATTAACTTCTGACCGCCTCCACCCCTCGCCCTACGGAAAACGCTGAGGTGTTGTCTCAAAGGGCACCGAGCCGGGGGGAGGTAGTCCTGGAGGCGCCTCAAGGCGACATTCCGGACCCTGGGCGCAAAGGGAGGAAGACTCCCATGGGCTCGAAGTTCGCCTCGGCCGAACACAGCGCCGAACCTTCAAAGTTCCGGACTCGTCAGCGCCCGCGCGAAGAGGGCAAGCCGCCCGTGCCGGTGACCTCTGTCCATCCGGAGGCACCGGACACCTTGCTGGAAGCGCTCCAAGGCGCTTCCATCGATGAAGAGCACCGCACTATCATGACTGCGGTGATGGAGAAGGTTGAGTCCGCCAAAATCGGACTAACTGAAGCTTGCGCCAGCCTCCTAACATGCTTTGAGGTAAGTAATTAAATTATAGGGAAATATCACTGCATAGGCAGTAGCCCCTGATGCTCTGTTTGGCGTTCGCGAAGAAAGGCCGAATAGAGGATCGAATAACAATCACAGGAGTCTAATTATAATATGCCTATGTGAATATGCAGGCTTCACTGCTGGCCGCTGCCGCACGTACTGCGGAGGTCGCTGCACTGAAGCAGGACCTTGAGCGGTCCAAGGAAGAGCTCGACCTTGCCAAGAGGTAGCTCGAGGAGAACAAAGGTAAGAAATACCTTGTCAATATGAAAAAGAAAGAGTTTGTTGCAGAGTAATAGGATCATCATGAATTTTGCCAGGGGCCACGACCGAAGTGGCGACCCTCAAGAAGGCGCTGTCCGAGGCCGAAAACAAAGCGGCCAAGGAGCACACTGAGCGAGAAAAGCAAGAAGCCCGGGTAGGCGAGGTACAGCAAGAGCACCAGGCTCTCGTCAAGAAGCACGAGGCCCTGGAGCTTGACTCAAAGACGGGAGAGTTCGAGCTTGCCAAGGCGCTCGACAGTGCCAAACATGCCAAGGCCGAAGCCCAAAAGGCCCTCCAGGAGATTGAGGCGGTGAAAAAGATAGCGGCGGGTAAGGCATTGATTATGCAAAGTAGGCATGCAAAAGAAAATTTCCTTTTACTTACCCGAGTTCTGAGCTCTCCAGGAGCGTTCGCAGATCTACATGTGTGTCCGACGCCTGAGTTCTACTGGCCGAGGAGGGAAGCTCGACGGAAAAGTTGTTCTGGTCTCAGTATACTGGGACCGAACACCCGATGCCCGTGAGCGACCAGCTGAAGCAACTAGTCGAGCTCCACAAGGCAGCTGAACAGGCCATGAGGGGCCTTATAGTCCGGATATGGCCTGGCGATTCCCTTCCCAATAGCTACTTTGGCCCGGTGAGGCGGCTTGTGGATACCTGCCCATGGCTGGAAGTCATCAAGCGGTCCGTCTGCATCGAAGGTGCACGCAGGTCTCTTGCCCGTGCGAAGGTGCACTGGGCGAAGATGGACGCCGAGAAGCTGGTGAAGGAGGGGCCACCGCTGGGCAAGGAGCATCACCACCCCGAAATGTATTATGAAGGTGTCCTGAAGGGTGCCCGTCTCGTGGCGGACGAATGTACCAAAGATATAATCTTTTAATGAACTTTCTCATGTGATCCTTGTATTTATGAAAACTAGTTCATGTTCCTTATGCAACGCTTTTGTATTTAAAATTTTACCTTCTGTGCGGCCGTTTATAAATTACGAGAGTTGCTAGTCGTAAACTTCGCCCCCATGCAACTAGTCTTTGGGGTGTTCGGGATAAATCTGAGCACTCTTTTTCCCATTCTTGGGTCCTTCGAGGGAGGTGTTCAGCGCAACGAACCAGGCAAACGGACTATAATGCTTTATCACTCTCACTTAGCCATAGAAGTCTACAATTTTAAAATTTGGCAAAGCCCCTAGGCTTCGGAAGGCCGAATTTGGGGCGCTATACACGCCTAAGCCGTACAAGGCCGGCTCCTCGCCCAAAGAAGAAAAAGTCTTTAGGGACTTGAGACCTCTCGAACAGCGACCAGCTCTCGCCTCATCATGACAGTCAGTTTTAGCTTTCTCTACTGAGGTGCTCGGCGGAAGAACCGGGCACAATCGCAGATAGTTCTCCCAAAGGCTACCTTAGCCGATATAGCGGAACATAAGGTACCAAAACATGGGAGCCGGGCAAACCCAACTATTGACCCAAGACATGATTCGGAGCTGATGCATATAATGCTATAAGTTCGGGGTGCCGCACTGTCGAAAGTGTTCAGACTTCTCACGCCGAATTATGGGGTCTACGCAAGCCCCTGGCGTATTGGCCGTACCAGAGTGTACAGGTGCTGATTGTCATAGATAAACATATATATAAAAGAATATAGGATGCAATAACAGACTAGTACTATGCATTGTTTATTTTAGAGATGCTTTAAAGCATACTGATACAAGTAGTGCGGTAAGCAAAAAATAGGACTATTTGACATGTCCCATCCAAGGGCAAGGTGCGGACTGGTATCTTAAAACAGGCATTTAACTCGTTAGCAGAGACCACCTGGGGATTCCGCCGTACGGCGTAGCTTCCTTCCCCCTTGGGTGTTGTATCATGTGTCCGGCTACCGTACTGCTGGATAGGGCTTCCAGAGAGTAGAGTCCTGAAAGAGAGAGTGTGATAAAGGTAGTAAACCCCTAGTGCGGTTGAGCCGCATTGTGGGACGCGCCGTGATCGTGCCCCCGCCTATACCCATGGTATTGTCAATGCGTAATTATGCACGCGCGGGACGGACTTTGCCATTATGCTGAGACTAGGGCGGGGGCTGAATTGCTAGGCAAGCTCTGAGCGTGCCAGGCGATCCTGTTGCAGGTTACTCCGGACGCGCTTGACGGTGTCCGGGGGCTTGATCGCCGAACTGGTGGATTGCCTCAAAAGGCTGTTTTGTGCTTCTGCTGCGAGGGCCGCCGTGTGCTCCTCCATACGGAGCGAGCGTTCTGTGTTTCCATTGACTGTGATGACCCCCCTAGGTCCTGGCATCTTGAGCTTGAGGTATGCGTAATGCGGTACCGCGTTGAATTTTGCAAATGCGGTGCGCCCGAGCAGTGCGTGATAGCCGCTGCGGAACGGGACGATATCGAAGATGAGCTCCTCGCTTCAGAAGTTGTCCGGAGATCCGAAGACCACTTCCAGTGTGATTGAGCCCGTACAATGGGCCTCTACACCTGGGGTGATGCCTTTAAAGGTCGTTTTGGTGGGTTTGATCCTCGAGGGGTCTATACCCATTTTGTGCACTGTATCCTGGTAAAGCAGGTTCAGGTTGCTGCCGCCGTCCGTAAGGACTCGAGTGAGGTGATATCCGTCGATGATTGGGTCTAAGACCAATGCGGCGGATCCGCCATGACGGATGCTCGTGGGGTGGTCCCTGCGATCGAAGGTGATCGGACAAGAGGACCATGGGTTGAACTTTGGGGCGACGGGCTCCATCGCGTATACGTCCCTTAGTGCACGCTTCCGTTCCCTTTTGGGGATGTGGGTTGCGTATATCATGTTCACTGTCCTCACTTGTGGGGGGAACCTCTTCTGTCCTCCTGTGTTCGGCGGCCGTGGCTCCTCCTTGTCATCGCTGTGCAACCCCTTGTCCTTTTTTTGGGTGTTTAACTTGCCGGCCTGCTTGAACACCCAGCATTCTCTGTTGGTGTGATTGGCTGGCTTATCGGGGATGCCGTGTATTTGACACGAGCGATCGAGTATGCGGTCCAAACTGGACGGGCCCGGAGTGCTTCTTTTGAATGGCTTTTTCCGCTGACCGGATTTAGAGCCTCTGAATCCGGCATTGACTATCGTATCCTCGGTGTTATCGCCGTTGCTGCGGCGCTTGTGTTTGCTGCGACGTGACCTGCCGTTGATGTCCTTGGTACCCGAAGTGCCAAGGTTCCTTGATATGTTATTGCTACGAGCTAGCCAGCTATCCTCTCCCGCGCAGAAGCGGGTCATGAGTGTCGTGAGGGCTGCCATTCATTTCGGCTTTTCCTGGCCGAGGTGCCGGGTGAGCCACTCATCACGGATATTGTGCTTGAATGCCGCTAAGGCTTCTGCATCCGGACAGTCGATAATTTGAATTTTTTTTCTTTGTCAGGAACCATGTGCAGAATTGCCTGGCCGATTCCCCTGGCTGCTGAATTATGTGGCTCAAGTCATCGGCGTCTGGTGGTCGCACATAAGTGCCCTGGAAATTGTCGAGAAATGCGTCTTCCAGATCCTCACAACAGCCAACGGAGTGTGCTGACAAGCTATTCAGCCAATGTCGAGCTGGTCCTTTGAGTTTTAACAGAGGTACTTGATGGCATGTAGATCATCACTGCGGGCCATGTGGATGTGGAGGAGGAAGTTCTCGATCCATACCGCGGGATCTGTCGCACCATAGTATGATTCGATATTTACAGGATTAAAACCTTCTGGGAATTCATGCTCCATTACTTTGTTGGTGAAGCATAGGGGGTGTGCCGCACCTCTGTGCTGGGCTATGTCGCGACACAGCTCGTATGAGTCCTGCCTGCTGTATTCGGCCCGTCCGGGCTTGCTTTTACTGTATCCGGCGAGGCGGTCACCGTCCCTTGTAGGGGCACGGCCCCGTGATCCATAGATCAATCTTGCGTGTTTTGCCCTGTCTTCCAATACGTCTCGCAGGTCTCGCGTGTTTCCCGTTACCTTGGTATGTTTACTTGAATGGCGGCGGGGTGCAGGCTGATTTTCAGGCCGTACTGCCTCTCTATCTCGGCCACGGGGTGGCCGATCAGCCGCATCGTACGCTGGTGATGTAGATTTCCATGCTTCCTCCTCAAATCGGGGTAGCCGTCTGCATTGTGGGTGACCCTTGGAAGGGCGTTCGAGTTCGTACTCCTCGGCCGCAAGGACTTCAGTCCATCTATCTGCTAGCAGATCCTGATCAGCTCGAAGCTGTTGCTGCTTTTTCTTCAAGCTATTTGTAGTGGCAATAAGCCGGTGCTTAAAGCGCTCCTGCTTGACGGGATCCTCAGGCACGACAAATTCTTTGTCGTCAAGGCTCGCTTCGTCTTCGGAGAGAAGCATATAGTTGTCATCCTCCGTTTCTCCCTCTGCCGCTCTCTTAGGAGGGCTGGCTTGTTCATCTTCCGGCTCTTGATCGTGTTGGAGGGGATTGTCATCATCTTCGGCACTGTCTGGAGTACTGTTATCTCCTGTGCTGGTATCACCGCTTTTGTTGTGGCGAGACTTAGTGCGGCGCCGCTGACGTCGGCGCTGGGGTTGCTTCTTGGAGGGGTCATCCTCCGTTGTCTTGTCGCCATTTCCTTCTTTGGGTGTGTCCACCATATATATATATATCATAAGATGAGGTGGCAGTCCAATGCCCCGTGGGCAGTGGTTCTTGTTCGTCTCCTTCATCGTTGTCCATGCCATCGATGTCTTCAGAGTCAAAGTCGAGCATGTCGGTTAACTCGTCGACAGTGGCTACTAAGTGGGTGGTGGGTGGGGATTGAATTTCTTCGTCGTTGGCATCCCACTCTAGCCGGACATAGTTCGGCCAAGTTTCTCCAGACAAGGAGAGAGATTTTGATGAGTTCAGTATGTCGCCGAAGGGCGAGTGCTGATAGATATCTGCGGAGGTGAACTCCATGATCGGCGCCCAATCGGATTCGATAGGTATGGGCGCGGGTGGTACGGAGTCCGTGGCCGAGGACGAGTCCAGCAGTTCGGTGACATGGCTCTCATGAAGGGTGAGGTCAGTATTCGGCTCTATCGCCACAGAGCGTGCGGCCTCCGTGGCGGAGTCTATCCTCCCATCCTCGAATGGCACGATCTGCTCCGGACTAAAGGCCAGAGTAGTTGCTGGCATGATCTCCCGAACACTGTCCGACGGCAGAGCTATATCATGCTTGTCGTGATTGTGCAGCACACCTGGCATGGGCCCGAATTCGTGGAAGATGAAGTCTCCGTGGATATCGGCAGTGTAGTTCAAGTTTCCAAACCTGACCTGATGGCCAGGGGCGTAGCTCTCGATCTGCTCCAGATGGCGAAACGAGTTGGCCCGCAGTGCGAAGCCGCCGAACACGAAGATCTGTCCGGGGAGAAAAACCTCACCCTGGACCGCGTCATTGTCAATGATCGAAGGGGCCATCGAACCTTGCAGCGACGACACAGTGGAACTCTCAATGAAAGCACCAATGCCAGTGTCAAAATCGGCGGATCTCAGGTAGGGGGTCCCGAATTGTGCGTCTAAGGCGGATGGTAACAGGAGGCAAGGGACACAATGTTTACCCAGGTTCGGGCCCTCACGATGGAGGTAATACCCTACTTCCTGCTTGATTGATCTTGATGATATGAGTAGTACAATAGTTGATCTACCACGAGATCGTAGAGGCTAAACCCTAGAAGCTAGCCTATGGTATGATTGTTGTTGTCCTACGGACTAAACCCTCCGGTTTATATAGACACCGGAGGGGGCTAGGGTTACACGGAGTCGGTTACAACAGAAGGAGATCTACATATCCGTATCGCCAAGCTTGCCTTCCACGCCAAGAGAGTCCCATCCGGACACGAGACGAAGTCTTCAATCTTGTATCTTCATAGTCCAACAGTCCGGCCGAAGGATATAGTCCGGCTGTCCGGATACCCCCTAATCCAGGAATCCCTCAGTGGCCATCAACCTTGGCCGCTATCAGCGTGATCTTGACAATGCGAAGGCCGAGGCGTCCCTCAAGGTTTCCCGCGAAGCTTGCTCCCGAGCCTTGGAGGAGGCTCGCGAGGCTGACTACCGTCGCGAGGCTATGGAGAAGCGCGCGTGGGAGCTCCAGGCCTGGAGTGCGTCTCTCGAGCAGCAGGTGGAGGCGCACAGAGCCGCCCTTGCGTCGCTGAGGGGGACACCCGCAGAAGAAGAGGAGGTCCGGAGGCGTGAGGAGGCGCTGGCTCTGGAAGCCGTGGAGCGCAGCCATGAGCTCGAACAACTGGAGACGAGGGAGCATCAAGTTGCTCAGGCGGAAGATGTCGTCGGGGCTCGCGAGGCCAAGGTCCAGGAGGAAGTCGATCATCAGGTGGCCCGGGTTAGCGCGGATCTTGAAGGTCGGTACGACCTGAAGCTGAAGCTCGCAGGAACTGAGGCGGTGGGCAGGACCGCTGCTCTCAGGCCCAAGTTAGACGAGGCGAAGAGGCGTGGGGACGCTATGGCTGCCGCCTTGGCCACGGCTCAAGCGGACTTGGCCTCCGCCCGCGCCGAGCTGCTTCTGCTTCAGAAACGGGTTGAAGATGCCGAGGCCGTCGCGCGACAAAACAGGGAGGAAGTGCTGGAGAGGCGGACGCTGGAGCGTGTTCACGCTCCCATGCTTCAGGATCTTCAGAACAGGGCCAACACTGCCCTGGGCCATGTCTGTGATGCGAACGCCCCCCATCCTCAGGTGAATGACCACGCCAGTCACCTCCGCTTCTTCACTGATGTGGTGACACGCCTGGAGGCTCGATCAAACGAAGCTCGCAGGCCCGTGGAAGAGAGGAGCCGCGGCCTGCTCGAGCGCGCTTTCTCCCGTGTCTTCAGCCACCTCCTGAATGCCAACCCCGACTTCAACTTCGACGCCGCCATCGCCCCCGTACCCACGGTTGTTCGGGATGACCTGGCGCGCAGGGTAGAGGACAACGTGGACGCGTTGGTCAGGGCCTTTACTTCAGAGGACAGCGTGGTGGTGGTCACTGCAGACGGAGGCGACATGGTCGATGATGGGGATGGCTCTGATGACGGTGGCGGCGACGCCGATGATGGTGACTGCGACGCAAGCAGCGCGTCTGAAGACGACGCGGAGGACGCGGCGAGCGACATATCTGGCTAATTCCTCATTCTTGTATTGCTTCACCCTGTACGTAAAAACTCGGGCATGGCCCCTAAAGACTGTGAGAGCATTTTTGAGAGGGGGAGCCCCTCATGTAAACAAATCTTGATTTCTACTCCTTTATGCTGAACCGAGGGTGCATTTTGGTTGGTCATGAGTCAGACAGCAAGTTTTGCCGCTGCGGCTTACCTTAGCTAGGGTAGGCCCTGAATCGGATTGTAAGGTAGGGAGCCGCCACGGGGCTCCTGAAGGGTCTGTCGGCTCGCCCGAGTGAGCCTCGCGAGGTTCCTGCGCCGATCGGCGCGCGTGGCGCGCGTGCTGTGCCCAGCCCCGCTCGCGAGGGGCCCGCGAGGGGGAGGCGGCAAGCGTGAGCTCCAAAATAAGGCAAGAACCAGATGGAAAGAAATCGCTTGAACGAGAAAATTCACCCCCCGCACGCAATGAAAAAAACTCGACTTTAACTTAAATCCAAATCCAGAAAGCAAGGCTACAGAAGAAGAGATCCAAAGCAAATGGCCGCGTCCGGCGCCTAGTCTAGTCTTCTGGTCTTCAAGTCTTCTCACCAGCGCGGAGCTAAGTGCTGCCACTTAGCGTGGGAGGGAGCCCCAGGGCCTGAGGCCGGCACCCCTGAGACTCTGGGGCGTGTACAGCCCCACTCATTATTACGTGAGAGTGTCACGGGCGGCGAGCTTCACAGGCACTGGGCCTTCTTCACAGGAATCGGCCTTGCTTCATATCGCCAGACGAGGGCCCCGCCTTGCGCCACCCTCGACCACCTTTGAGCCGACCAGCAACCTGGACGACACAAAGGGGGGAAGGGGACGCCAGGGGTGCCCTCGGCGACCACGGGTCCTCTGCCGGGGGAAGGCTCGCCGGCACCTCCCCGGCAGAGGGCCTACCTCCGGGCATTGCCTAGCTTCGCACGACGTGGGGAGGGGCCTTGCTCCTGGCTCCCTTCGCGTGGCCCCCAGCGTCCTTCCCCCGGCAGAAGGGATGTTGTTGTGTCGGGGTCATCGACCGATGTTGTGACCTAATTCACTTGCAGCCCATGGTTAGCGTAAGCCTGCCCCTAAGATATTAGTGGTACCCTGAAGTTGTCGTTGCTGGCGCAATCGTCGCGGTTCTCCGTTGGTTCCTGGAAGGCTTCAACTTCTAGCGTCCCTTCTTCCCAATCCTCTCCGAGGAACGAGCCGGGGTCGTCCTCCGGTGCGTACTCCTGGTCCATCATGCGGGGCACATAGGCTTCCGGGGCCGTCACCCCGAACACCTCGCTGTAGTGCCCCACACTCCATGTTGCCCGGCCCAGCGTGGCATCCTGAGGATGGTAACACGGCATCCCACTGGGACCACGGGAGGTGACGCTTGTACCCATGCTTGTCACGGGCGGCATGGGGGCGGTGGAGCCCCCGGCGCCGCCGGCCATGCTGGTGTTGACGAAGCCCCCAGGCGCACCCGATGGCGCGTGGCTACGGCGAGGCCCACCGTGAGACCCCGTAGAGGCCTGAGAAGGAAGCTGATAGCAGAAGGGCGGCGCTCCCGACGCCGCCGCGTCCAGCAGCTCGGCAACGCGTTCTAGCAGTGCATCCCGACCGCTCTCCATCAGCATGCACCGCAGCAGCTCTCGCGCCACCATGAGCGCTGCCCGCATGTTTGCCTGCTCCCTCCGCGAGTGCGGTGTTGTTGCTGTGGCGTGGCTTGCTGCCCTTGCAGCGGCTCGCACTTGCCGTGGAGTGAGGGTGGACGACGCCTGGCTGTGCCGCCCACACCCAACGACGTTGAACGGCGCTCGCACCGCCTGGAGCGCGGGGTTGAGGTCTTCGTGGGCAGGTGACACCGCTCGGGCTGGCCAAGCTGCCCAGCGATCGGAGTCCGGCCTTGGATTGCCGGACATCAGGGCGCGGAGTGTCAGTGGATCGATCGGCGAGGAAGAGGCTCCGGCGCACCCCTACCTGGCGCGCCAAATGTCGGATCTGGGGTTCCGGCAAAACCCTTAAGGTTCGAACTCTGGGGTGTGCACAAAATTCTTTCCCCCCCCCCCTACCGATCCACGCCCTAGCTCACTAAGATCTTGCGGACAAACTCGATGAACTCACAACGCAAGGGACACAAGATTTATATTGGTTCGGGCCACCGTTGTGGTGTAATACCCTACTCCAGTGTGTGGTGGTGGATTGCCTCTTGGGCTGATGATGAACAGTACAAGGGGAAGAACAGCCTCCTGAGGTTGAGGTGTTCTTGTGCTTGTCGAACTTGTGTGGTGAGGACTCCTCCTCTCTACTGTGGTGGCTAGTTCTACTTATATAGGCCCTGGTCCTCTCCCCAAATATTGCGCGGGAAGGGAGCCAACAACGGCGGCCAATTTGAAAGGGGACAGCTAGTACAAGCTATCCTGACAAAAGCGGTCTTCACCTGTGAAAGGCTCTAGTGGTGATGCCGTCTTGGGCTCCACGGTGACCTCTGTCCTGCTGGCCTGCTGGTCTTGGTCTCGTTGCACCGATATGGAAACCTTTGCCTGACGCCTCAGTACTCCACGCCTACGCCTACCTCCTTAGCACCAAAGAGGAAACAAGGCCGTTGCTCGCGCTGGCGCCCGCCTAGTGTTGATCGTCACGGCTCACGTCACGCGAGCCTCGCGAGGTTCGTCCCGCCTTGATATCTCCGCTCCTCGCGAGCCTGCCAGGAGAGGCCGCTCCGGAGGTCTTGCATAGTCCGCCTCGCCAGGCTTGGCCCCTCGCAAGGGTCTTGAATTCCTGGTTGATGAAGATGGGCCGTACGACCCGCTAGCAGAGCCACGCCGTGGGCCGCAGGCAAGCAAGTCAGGGGACCCCCGTTCCCAGAACGCTGACAGTTTGGTGCAAAGGCTTGTTGATGCAGTGTCGCGTATCGACGCTGTGAAGCGGTCGGCATGCATTGAGGGTGCACGGATGGCTTTTGCCCGAGTCAAGACATTCTGGGGGAAGATGAAGGCCATCGATGTTGCGGCGAAGAGTCCACCCAAGGGCAAGGACCGTCCTGAACCGGAGCATTATTTTGAAGACGTCCTAGAGGCTGCCCGCTTGATAGAGGGTCAGTGCTCGAAAGACATAATGTTTGAGTGAGGTGATGAGAATTGTAAAAGACAATTTTATAGTTAATCTATTTTTATGTTTTGCTCGAAAGCTTGTATTCCTCCTGTGCAACTGTTTTAATATAATATGAAAGTTTTCCAGTCGTCGGCTTCAGCCCCCTCGTAGGAAGTACGGGGGTGTTCGGAAAAGCATTTAATCACTCTTTATCCAACGTCTTGGTCCATGAAGGAGGTGATAATGCGGCGAACCAGGCAATCGGACTATAGGGCGTTAACACTTTCACTTAGCCATAGGAGTTTTACGGTGGGACTACGACATAGCCCCTGGTATGTACGCGGCATCTTATAATACGATGCTTTACATATTTGATCTGAAAAAGATCCCTCGTGTGACACGGAGAATCACTAAAGATTCCAATAAGTCGTCAAGTGGTTGACCAGCTCTCGCCGCATCAGGACAGTTAGTTTTCGACTTTCTCTACTGAGGTACTTGACCAGATGAACCAGAAGCAGAATCGCAGTAGTTCTCCCTTTACTACCCTAGCCGATGGAGCGGAACGTAGGGTAGCAAGCATAGGAGCCGGGCAACCCAACTATTGACCCAAGACAATGATTCAGAGCTGATGCATATAAGGCCAAACTTGCGACGCCGAAGTACGCTATAGAGATGTTCGGACTTTTGTTGGCAACTCATTTGTTCCCATACCAAGCCCCTGGCAGGTTATGCGAAGGTATATCTGTGAAACAACCATGGGAGCCATATTCATTGGCGAAACAACACGGATGATTATTTCGGATACTGTTTACTGGGACCTGAGTGATATGCCAATGATTACTTTATATATATATATATATATATATATATATATATATATATATATATATATATATATATATATATATATATAAAGACCACAACCCCGGCTATTTGACATGCTCGGTGTCGGAGGCAGAGGAAGAGGCATAGTACAGGCTCGAAATAAAGTAGTGCGGTCTATAAAAAGTTATTTTGGACCTCCTGTCGCACGTCTGCGCCGCCTGTCCTCGGCGAGGGGAATCCTTGATGGAAGTAGCCCCTTAGGTGAGTGTACGGATCCGAACTCCGATAGAGTCAGTTTTAGATGTTCGTCCGGTTCGTCACCTGTTTTTAAGAGATAGTGAAGGAAGAAATAAAAAGAAAAATGATAAAAAAATGTTACGGGAATGCTTGCAGGCTTGTCTGTAGTGTGCTTCCGCCAATGCCCCATGGTATCTGGAGTGCGTAGTGATGTATGCGCGGTACAAATTTTGCAGGTATACGAGGTGGGCGGCGGAAGCCGGGCTGCTATTTCCGCTCCAGGAGTAGTCGATCCTCGGGTGGAAATTGCTTCTGACCCCCGGTATTTCGTTGCTGAACCTCTCCGTCATCCATGTCGCCTGGTGGCCTCCTCCCCTTGTGTTCGGCGTTGAGCTTGCCGGCCTGCTTAAAGACCCAGCAGTTTTTGTTGGTATGATTAGCTGGTTTATCGGGGTGGCCATGAATCTGGCAGGGTCGGTCCAATATCATGTCTAGGTTGGATGGTTCGTCTCGGTTCCCCTAGAATGGCTTCTTCCGTTGACCAGGCTTTGGATTGTTGAATCCGACATTGACCGTTGTGTCGCGTGATCTTTCATTATCATTGCGGCTGTTGTATTTGCTTCGTTGTGGCTTGTCGTTGCCGTCTCGGATTTCGGAAGTGCCCGGGTCGCTGACGCTGCTGCTTCTACGGGCGAGCCAGCTATCTTCTCCCGCGCAAAAGCGGGTCATTAGAGCAGTAAGGGCTGTCATGGATTTAGGTCTTTCTTGACCGAGGTGGCGTGAGAGCCATTCGTCACGGACGCTGTGTCTGAAGGCCGCAAGGGCTTCCGCGTCCGGACAGTCAACGATTTGGTTCTTTTTGACTAAGAACCGAGTACAAAGCTTCCCGGCTGACTCTCCGGGCTGCTGGACAATGTGACTTAGGTCATCGGCATCCGGTGGCCGGACATATGTTCCTTGGAAGTTGTCAAGGAAGGCTTCTTCTAAGTCCTCCTAGCTGCCTATGGAATTTTCAGGCAGACTGTTTAACCAGTGCCGAGCTGGCCCTTTTAGCTTTAGTGGGAGGTATTTAATGGCGTGGAGGTCGTCTCCACGGGCCATATGGATGTGGAGAATAAAATCTTCTATCCATACCGCGGGATCGGTTGTTCCGTCGTATGATTCAATATTGACGGGTTTGAATCCTTCGGGGAATTCATGATCCATTACTTCATCAGTGAAGCAAAGAGGGTGTGCGGCGCCTCTATGTTGGACCACACTGCGACGTAACTCCGAAGGAGTCCATTTGCGGTTTTCGGCTCGGGCGTTGCTAAATTTGTCACGTCTGAATAGGTAGCCATCGTCGCGTGTCGAGGCATGCCCTCGTGATCCATAGATCGATCTTCCGTGTTTTGCTCTACTGTCCAAGTCCCGTCGAAGGTCGTCTGTACAGCCACGGGCTTTGCCTTTACGGCGGGGTGGGGCGGTCCGGTGTTCGGCTTGAGTTGCCTCTTTATCCGGACCGAGTTGTCGTCGACCTGTCGCATTGTGTGATGATGGTAAGGGCTCCAACGCCTCGTCATCGAACTGAGGTAGCAATCTATGCTTCGGGTAGCTTTTGGCTGGGCCACTAAGGTCGTATTCTTCGGCGGCCAGGACTTCATTCCATCTATCGTTGAGCAGGTCTTGGTCAGCTTGAAGCTGCTGCTGCTTCTTTTTCAGGCTCCTTGCAGTAGCTATTAGCCTGCGCTTGAAGTGCTCCTGCTCGAGGGGTTCTTCGGGTACGATGAAGTCTTCATCGCCGAGGCTTACCTCATCTTCGGAGAGCGGAAGGTAGTCCTCCGAATTGTCGCTGGGCAGGGCCTGATCATCGGGGCTGGTGAAAGGATCGATATAGTTGACTAGAGGGGGTGAATAGGCAACTAACAATTTTTTGCTTTTCTTTACCAAATTAAACTTTGTGACAAAGAAGGTTGTCTAGATATGCAACTAGGTGGACAACCTATATGATGGAACAACCATAAGCACACAAGCAAGCAAGGGTATAACACAAATAAGCTTGCACAAGTAAAGGGATGAGATAACCAAGAGTGGAGCCGGTGGAGACGAGGATGTGTTACCGAAGTTCCTTCCTTTTGAGGGGAAGTACGTCTCCGTTAGAGCTGTGTGGAGGCACAATGCTCCCCAAGAAGCCACTAGGGCCACTGTATTCTCCTCACGCCCTCACACAACGCGAGATGTCGTGATTCCACTATTGGTGCCCTTGAAGGCGGCGACCGGACCTTTACAATCAAGGTTGGGGCAATCTCCACAACTTAATTGGAGGCTCCCAACGACACCACGAAGCTTCACCACAATGGACTATGGCTCCACGGTGACCTCAACCATCTAGGGTGCTCAAACACCCAAGAGTAACAAGGTCCGCTAGGGATTAGTGGGGGAATCAAATTTCTCTTGGTGGAAGTGTAGATCGGGGCCTTCTCAACCAATCCCGAGCAAATCAACAAGTTTGATTGGCTAGGGAGAGAGATCGGGTGAAAAGGGAGCTTGGAGCAACAATGGAGCTTTTGGGGGAAGAGGTAGGTCAACTTTGAGGAAGAAGACCTCCTTATAAAGTGGGGGGAGCAATCCAACCGTTACCCCCCAAACAAGCCCATAGAGGGCGGTACTACCGCGGGAGGCAGGGGTACTACCGCTGGGCACAACGGTACTACCGCTCCTCCTGGCGGTACACCGTGCAGTCTGGAAGCCAGAGGGGGAAGGGACCCGAGCGATACTGCCGTGGAGGTAGGGTGGTATTGTCGCTCATGAGTGGTACTGCCGCTCTACTGCCGCTGCAAAGTACCGCAGAATCCGACACGGGAAATGACCCCTTGAATCAACGCAGTAGGGACCAGGTACCGCAGCGGTACTACGGCTGAGGGTCCACCGGCGGTACTACCGCTAAGGAGCGGTACTGCCGCCTGTGACCCCTAAGAGGTACTACCGCTAGGACCAGACAGAACCCAAAGGAGGAGGGAAGATCTCTCCATCGAAGCGGAAGGGCTCAGAGGGTTAGAAGCGGATGTGTACGTGTTGATTCCACCCTAGCCTTACCAAGGCGGACCCCCTCTTGATAGTACGGTGCCCTCTACGAGACTAGACCACCGAAAAAGAAGCGAAAGAGCTACACCATCTTGAATGATACTCTGAGGGAAAGAAATCGTCTCGTGCCAAAGATGGATCAAGTCACAGATTAGTCCGCAAACATGTTGTCATCAATCACCAAAACCATATCGAGAGAGGTATGCCTTAACAATCTCCCCCTTTTTGGTGGATTGATGACAACTAGGGATTTGCACAAGGATAAGACATGAAGGTAAAAAGTAAAGATACTTAGGACTACAAAATATAGACGGGCTCTCCCTGAATGTGTGCACGCCGCACACATTAGGATCAACACTCCCCCTATATTTTATAGTCCAACAACCTAAGCAAAGGATATATGAGAGCAGGGTAAGCATAACAAAATAAGCATGCAACTCATAAGATACCAAGGTACTAGATAGACATAGATAAGATAAAGATAGGGTAGCATATGTCTCACACCATATGTCTAGAACTTAGGTCTCACAGGCATAAAACCAAACAAAGCAAAGCAAACGGCAAACACAAGACACAAGGACACACTCGCAACACAGCAACGACACAAATCCCAAATCCCTAAAACTCTCGCCCCCTTTGGCATCGAGACACCAAAAGGGTAAAGAGCGAAGCTACGGCTCCAGGTGATAGCAAGCTGAGGATCACGAGCATCACATCCCTGCGGGATCGTCTGCACCATCGTCATCGGTCGGGAACTGCTCGGCGTCGGAATCGGTCCACGGGCAATGCTGCTGAATCCACTCCTCATCCTCAGTGATCTGACCCTCCGACCCACTGACAACAGTCGCACCCAGCTGACGCATAAGCTCCTTGTGACGCCCCTGGCCTTCTTCTCCGCCACATGAGTCATGTACTGACCGTGAGACTCCATGCAGAAGAGCTTCTTCATCTTGTGCTTGAGCTTCTTTGCACAAGAGGGCTCTGTCCCAGAAGGCTCATAGTCCTCATCGTCATCATCGGCCTCAGCGCTGTCCTCGGTCTCCATGTCAGCAGCAGTAGATGGACCCCCAGATTTAGGAATGGGGGTGCCCCAATTGTCCTTCTTCCGCAGACACTTGATCTCATGAGACACCAAATCTCTAGTCTCCAACCCAACCTTGGGATAGACGCGTGCCCAAGCCTTCTCAATGAGCAACATGATGAACAGACCATAGATCGGGCACTTGCGCTCAGAAACGGCAGTAAGAAGCTCAGACCACATAGCATGAGAAATGTCCAGGGACTCACCAGTGTTTGCTTCCTTCTCCTGTTGGCAGAAGAGAAGCATGTCCACAAGATAGGAGTGAACCATATCTAGATTCCCGATGCGAAGGAAAAGGGTCTCTCAAAAGACACGATGAAGGATGTCGAGATAGGTAGACAGCTCAGGTTTCCTTCTTAGTCACAGGGTTGACCTTCACAGAACAGTAGGGCCAAAGAGCTTGCTTGTGAGTGGAGTTTGCATTGCGGTGGGGTCAGAAGCCAACTGGAGTCTCAAGCCCGTGATCTTCCACATGAAGTAACTCCATGAAGGCCTTCCACTTGACAGAAAGCAGCTTGCCATTGGTCATCCAAGTCAGAGTCCTCTCTGCATCAGTCCCAAGATGGACAGTTGCATAAAATTGAGCCACCAAATTAGCATCGAAATCCTTGTTGAACTGCATGATCCTGAGAATGTTCAGCTGGGAACACATCTGAAGAGCTTCACCAAAGTACTCAGGATCCTTTTCCATGGCATCTGTGTCGATGGAGCGAACATCAATATAGAGATTCTTCTTGGCCTTGATCACATCAAAGAAGATGGCAAACTGAAAGCGGTTCCAGAACGGGCGGTCGACCATATTGGGTTCTTGGGCTTCCTCATAGGGGTTACGGCGACGCTTTGCCCAGAACTCCTTGGCAGTCATCTCAGTCACAGTCTTGCCCCTTGGCTTCGGCCTGTTGGCAGGTTTCTTCTGGAGTAGAGGCGGAGGTGGTGCACTGGAGGAACCACCTGCTGACTCAGAAGTGCGGTAGCGCCTTGATGAAGCACGACTGGGGTTGATACGGCGGGCCTGCTGCTCAGGAAGTTCATCACCTGGAACCAAACACACGAGCAACAAAAACACCATGAAATAAAGAGCATAAGCCACCAAACAAAGCAACAAGGATCAAGGTGTGGTAGAAAATGATGGAACTAGGCATCCGGCGGTAGTACCGCAACCTACCCCGATAGTACCGCTCGTGCGGCAGTACTGCCCAAGATAAGCGGTAGTACCACTCGCGCGGCAGTATCGGTCATGGTGTGCGGTAGTACCGCTCAAGATGGGGAACAGCGGTTTCCTACTGCCGTGGACAGATCCGGCACTACCGGGATTCCAAATTCAAAAATTTATCCTACCAAACATCAATCCAAAGGGCCTAGGAGCTATCTCCATCCTACACAAGCCTCTTCATAGCCAAAAACGAGAAAACAATGCCTATTGCCCCTAAGAAACTAGATGCAAGATCTAGGCAAGGAGAAAAAGGGAACGGGGGCAATACCGACATCCATGGCTGGAGGACGAGGTGGGGAACAACTCCAAGCGGAGGAAAGGAGAGGACCGGACCGAAAACGGCGGCCGGCCGGAGCCCTCCCGCGGCGAGGCGTCGCGGGAGCGACGAGGGAGACGAACGAGTGGGGGCAAATGGGTATGGGGAGAGAATAATTCCCCCTGCCCCGATATAACCCCCATTGCCCGCCCTGCAGCGGTAGTACCGCTGGTGAGAGCGGTAGTACCGCTTGACTCTCATAAGAGGTAGTACCGCACTCGCAGCGGTAGTACCGCTCAGCCGCAAGGAGAACTAGGCCAAAAGGGCTTAACTCGAGAGAGAAAACGGGAAGGAACACACACACAAGACCAACAACGAGAGCGAGAAACACACACCTCTCCACGAGAGGGCAGTGGCCGAGGCCACCTATGTTTGAGTCAATTGGTATGGCACCGCGAAGAATTATCCTTGGGCCCATGACCAAAACTCGTCTTTGAAGCACAAGTACCATCAAAAATGGCTAATGTGAAAGAGTTGATCAATTTATGCATAATGGGGGGAGGAAGAGTTCATTGAGAGAACACCACTCCCCCTATATCCATGCCTACACCTAAACAAGATAACAAGTTGAGTATGGTGGGGTGTGCAAGGGTTCAAGCCACATTGCTCGAATCAATGATATTTAGCTCATGCCTTAACTCGTGAAATCTTGCTTCATCCAAAGGCTTCGTGAAGATATCTGCAAGGTTATCATGAGTGTTGACATAGTTGAGCTCGATCTCCCCTCACCTAATGTGATCCCAGATGAAGTGATACCGAATCTCTATATGCTTCGTCTTGAAGTGTTGCACCGGGTTGAGAGAAATCTTGATGGCACTTTCATTATCACACCAAAGAGGCACTTTGTCACAAATGACATTGTAATCCTTTAAAGTTTGACTCATCCATAAGAGTTGTGCACAACAACTACCGGCCGCCACATACTCCGCTTCGGTAGACGAGAGAGACACACAACTTTGCTTCTTGGAAGACCAACTCACCAAAGAGCAACCAAGGAATTGGCACCCTCCAAAAGTGGACTTCCTATCCACTTTGTCTCCCGCCCAATCGGAGTCCGAATATCCTTCAAGCTTGAAGTTTGCTCCTCTTGGGTACCATAAGCCAAAGTTTGGGGTATGAGCCAAATATCGAAAGATTCGCTTGACCGCCACATAGTGGCTTTCCTTAGGTGCGGCTTGAAACCATGCACAAATTCCCACCCTCAACATGATATCCGGTATGGATGCACAAAGGTAAAGCAAGGAGCCAATCATGGAGCGATATACCTTTTGATCCACCGCTTTACCATTGGGATCAATGTCAAATTGGCACTTGGAGGGCATTGGAGTGGACGCCGGCTTGACATCACTTAGCTTGAATCTTTTGAGCATGTCTTGAGTGTATTTAGCTTGGTTGATGAAGGTTCCTTCTCTTCTTTGCTTCACTTCGAATCCAAGGAAGAACTTCAACTCTCCCATGGAAGACATCTTGACTTTGAGGTCATGAGATTGGCAAATTCCTCATTGAAAGCTTTGTTAGGGGAACCAAAGATAATATCATCAACATATAGTTGGCACACAAACAACTCCCCTTTGACCTTCTTAGTAAAAAGAGTGGGGTCAATTAGCCCAACTTCAAATCCACGATCTTGTAACAACTCGGTAAGGTGGTCATACCACGCACGTGGGGCTTGTTTAAGGCCATAGAGTGCCTTATCGAGTTGATACACATGATCGGGAAAGTAAGGATCCTCAAACCCGGGGGGTTGTTTGACGTAGACCAACTCATTAATGGGACCATTAAGAAAAGCACTCTTCACATCCATTTTTTGCAACTTAAAGGTATGATGAGAAGCATAGGCAATTAACATGCAAATGGACTCAAGGCGTGCAACGGGGGCAAAGGTTTCACCGTAGTCGATACCCTCGACTTGGGAGTAGCCTTGTGCCACCATTCTTGCCTTGTTGTGAATGATGGTCCCATGAGCATCTTGCTTGTTCTTGAATATCCACTTGGTTCCAATGACATTGTGGTTCCCCGTTGGCCTTGGCACCAATCTCCACACCTTGTTGTACTCGAAGTTGTTGAGTTCTTCATGCATGGCATTAAGCCAATCCGGATCTTCGAGTGCTTCATATACCTTTTGGGGTTCAACACAAGAGACAAACGCGTGATGTTCACAATAGTTTGCCAATTGTCTACGAGTGCTTACCCCTTATGAATGCTTCCAAGCACATTCTCCATGAGATGACCCTTGGTGGAGAGCTTGGATGCAATCTTGGCGGCACGACGCTCCAATTCCTCCTCGGAAGTGAGATGAGGAGAGGAAACTTGATCATCTTGAGCGCCGTCAAGAGCTTGTTCTTGATCTTGAGCTTGCTCTTGATCTTGAACTTGCTCGGAGGAGAGAACTTGACCTTGGACATCATGAGGTGGTTCACCACCATCTTGAGAGAGATCTTGCCCTTGGTCTTGTTCGTTTGGTTGAGGGCATTCACTATGTTCTTCGGAAGCGTGTGGGTCTCGAGTTGGTGATGGTTCCACTTGAGTGGAACATTTTCCTTCTCCTTCGGCCACAAGGGGTTCCTCAATGGGTAGGATAAAGCCAACACCCATTCTTCTTATGGCTTTGGGAGGAATTTCATCACCTACATCACAAGTACCACTTTGCTCCACTTGGGAGCCGTTATTTTCATCAAACTCCACGTTACACGTTTCCTCAATTAGTCACGTGGACTTATTGAGAACACGGTAAGCATGAGAGTTTGTAGCATAACCAACAAATATGCCCTCATAAGCTCTACCCTCAAATTTAGACAAACGAACACCTTTCTTGAGAATGAAACACTTACACCCGAATACCCGAAAGTACTTGAGGTTGGGCTTGTTACCGGTGAGTATCTCATATGGAGTCTTGTTCAAGCCTTTGCGGAGATAGAGCCAGTTTGAAGCATGACACGCGGTGTTGATGGCTTCGGCCCAAAAGTTGTAGGGAGACTTGAACTCCGCCATCATGGTCCTTGCCGCATCCATCAACGTCCGGTTCTTCCTCTCTGCAACACCATTTTGTTGAGGGGTGTAAGGTGCGGAATATTGATGCTTGATCCCCTCATCACTAAGGAACTCATCCAAGGTGTAGTTCTTGAACTCGGTGCCGTTGTCACTCCTTATTGTCAAGATCTTTGAATTGTGTTAACGTTGGGCTTCATTTGCAAAGTCAATGACGATTTGTTGGGTCTCGCTCTTCCTTTTGAAGAAATACACCCAAGTGTATCTTGAATAGTCATCCACAATCACCAAGCAATACTTCCTACCCCCAAGACTATCAAAGGATGGAGGCCCAAAGAGATCCAAATGAAGGAGCTCCAAAGGCCTCTTTGAGTAAATGATAGTCGTGGGAGGGTGAGCCTTCTCATGTAGCTTTCCTTCGATACAAGAAATGCAAGCACGATCTTTAGCAAAACTAACACTCGTTAGTCCACGGACATGGTCCCCCTTGAGAAGACTTTGCAAAGATCTCATATTGACATGGGCTAAACAGCGATGCCAAAGCCATCCCACATCAATTTTAGCCATTAGGCATGTCGTGGTCTTAGTGGGTCGCTCCGAGAAGTTAATCACATATAGACAGTTCTCGACATGCCCAACAAAGGCTACTTTAAGAGTCTTGCTCCACAAGAGGGCCACGGTATCAATACCAAAGAAAGTGGCAAAGCCCATGATTGCAAGTTGACAAACGGAAAGTAAATTGTATGCATGGGACTCAACAAGCATGACCTTCTCGATCATGAGAAATGACAACCTTGCCGAGTCCCAATACCTTAGAAGACGAGGCATCACCCCACTCGACATTGGTGGGCATAGATGGAATCTTGTGCACGTCCACCACCAAGTCCTTGCTTCCGGTCATGTGATTTGTAGCTCCACTATCGAGCAACCATGATCCCCCACCGGAAGCAAACACCTACAAGAGATCAATGCTTGGTTTTAGGTACCCATTTTGTAATGGGTCCTTTGATGTTAGTGACAAGGGTCTTAGGAACCCAAATAGACCATTCAATGTACTCATAAGGAGAACCAAAAATTTTGGCATAAACATGCCCATCACTAGCACGGCACAACACATAAGACGGGTTAAAGTCGCCGGCTTTGTTGGGAAGAATGGCATTGCCCTTCTTGACACTATCACCCTTTGCATTGTTCTTCTTCTCCTTGGAATCACCCTCTCCCTCTTTCACAAAGGTTTGCTTGAGCGGAGGAGGTCGTTTGGTCTTGTCATTCTTCAATGCGAGGCTGGGCTTCTTTTCTCTTTGAGAGCGAAGTACCGCATTGTCGGCGGTCTTGTCCAATATGCTCATAGCCACAAACTCATCCAACACCTCACTTGAGGTCAAGGTGTGGAAGTCCGGCCTTTGACGAATGACGGAGGACATGGCCTTGTGGTAAGGCATCATTGCCTTGAGGAATTTTTGCTTGATCCAATTGTCATCCGTGTCCTTGCTCCCATGATCTCGGAGTGAGACCGCGAGTTTGGTTACTCTCCGTTAAAGCTCACGAGGTTCTTCATCCTCTTTCATTGCAAACTCATCGGCTTCATCTTGTACCACTTCATAGTTGGAGTGTTGAATGCTTGCGCTTCCTCGATAGAGGGACACAACTTGGAGCCATGCATCTTTGGCCATGGCATAGAGCCGGAGGTGAGGAAGATCTTCGGGTGGAATTGCATCTTGGATGATGAAGAGAGCATTCTTATTGAATTGATTATCCGCGGCTTCTCTAGGAGTGAAGTTGCTTCGGTTGTGTGGATAAAACCCTTCTTCAATGATTCTCTAAAGATTAGTATTCACATGATTTAAATGACGCTTAAAACGATAGACCCAAGAATCAAAATCCTCCCTTTTATCAATCTTGGGGGGAGGACCGGCATGATTCAAGTGAGTAGAAGGAATCGGTCCACCATAAACGGGTGGAGGTTCCACATGAGCAAAGATGCTGGTGCCATTTTTACCACTAGAAGAAGGACCTTTCTCGCTAGTAGCTTCCCCCTTATCGGAGGTAGCATCCGTCACCTTGTTAGCGGGATCACCCACTTTCAAAGGTGCGGTGGAAAGTTTAAGCCCTTCTAGGAATTTATTAAACATGCTCTCGACCTCGGTCGTCATGGAGGTTTTCAATGTGTCCAACGCCACATTGAATCCTCACGTGAGATCAAGGTACCCTCATCTCCCGTAGACGATATCGGATTCACACCGGAGTGATCCTCCACATCATCTACGACGTCAACCATACTCTTCGGACGGTAAAGTCCTTAATAAAGAGACGAGGCCCTGATACCAATTGAAAGGATCGATATAGTTGACTAGAGGGGGGTGAATAGGCAACTAACAATTTTTAGCTTTTCTTTACCAAATTAAACTTTGCGACAAAGAAGGTTGTCTAGATATGCAACTAGGTGGACAACCTATATGATGGAACAACCATAAGCACACCAGCAAGCAAGGATATAACACAAATAAGCTTGCACAAGTAAAGGGATGAGATAACCAAGAGTGGAGCCGGTGGAGACGAGGATGTGTTACCGAAGTTCCTTCCTTTTGAGGGGAAGTACGTCTCCATTAGAGCGGTGTGGAGGCACAATGCTCCCCAAGAAGCCACTAGGGCCACCTTATTCTCCTCACGCCCTCACACAATGCAAGATGCCGTGATTCCACTATTGGTGCCCTTGAAGGCGGCGACCGGACCTTTACAAACAAGGTTGGGGCAATCTCCACAACTTAATTGGAGGCTCCCAACGACAGCACGAAGCTTCACCACAATGGACTATGGCTCCACGCTGACCTCAACCGTCTAGGGTGCTCAAACACCCAAGAGTAACAAGATCCGCTAGGGATTAGTGGGGGAATCAAAGTTCTCTTGGTGGAAGTGTAGATCGGGGCCTTCTCAACCAATCCCGAGCAAATCAACAAGTTTGATTGGCTAGGGAGAGAGATCGGGCGAAAAGGGAGCTTGGAGCAACAATGGAGCTTTTGGGGGAATAGGTAGGTCAACTTTGAGGAAGAAGACCTCCTTATAAAGTGGGGGGAACAATCCAACCGTTACCCCCCAAACAGCCCATGAGAGGGCGGTATTATCATGGAGAGGCAGCGGTACTACCGCTGCAAGACGCAGTGTACTACCGCTCCTCCTGGCGGTACTACCGTGCAGTCTGGAAGCCAGAGGGGGAAGGGACCCGAGCGGTACTGCCTCTCATGAGCGGTACTGCCGCTCTACTGCCGCTGCAAAGTACCGCAGAATCCGACACGGGAAATGAGCCCTCGAATCTATGCGGTAGGGGCCAGGTACCGCAGAGGTACTACGGCTGAGGGTCCACCGGCGGTACTACCGCTGAGGAGAGGTACTGCCACCTGTGACCCCTAAGCGGTACTACCGCTGGGTACCGCGGTACTACCGCTGGGACCAGACAGAACCCAAAGGAGGAGGGAAGATCTCTCCATCGAAGCGGAAGGGCTCAGAGGGTGCGAAGCGGATGTGTACGTGTTGATTCCACCCTAGCCTTACCAAGGCGGACCCCCTCTTGATAGTACGGTGCCCTCTACGAGACTAGACCACCGAAAAAGAAATGAAAGAGCTACACCGTCTTGAAGGATACTCTGAGGGAAAGAAATCATCTCATGCCAAAAATGGATCTCTGAAATGCCCAAGTCACACGATTAGTCCGCAAACATATTGTCATCAATCACCAAAACCATATCGAGAGAGATATTCCTTAACAGCTGGCTTGCTCATTTTCTTGTTCCTTTTGTTCGGATCTTGCTCCAACAGGGTCTTCATTGTTTTCGGCGTCGTCCGAAGTATTATTTTCTCCGGTGTTAGTGTTGCTGTCTTTTGAGCGATGTGACTTAGAGCGGCATTTAGGGCGCCGGCGCTTGGACTTTGTCTCAGGAGGTTTATTCTCAACTGTATCTTCTTTGTCATCGTCGCTAGCTTTTTTAGGTGTATCAACCATGTACACATCGTACGAAGAAGTGGCCGTCCAACGTCCAGTGAATGGCGGGTCTTGGCCTTGCTCCTTGTCGGCATCCTCGTCCATACTGTCGATGTCTTCGAAGCCATAATCAAGCATGTCGGTTAAGTCCTCGACTGTGACTATGAAGTGGGTGGCGGGTGGGAAGCGAAATTCTCCATCATCAGCCTCTAGTTCGAACCGGACATAGTTTGGTTGTGAGTCCCCCGCCAAGGACAGGTTCTTTAATGAATTGAGCACATCGTCCAAGGGTGAGTGTTTGAAGATGTCTGTGATAACCCACAAGTGTAGGGGATCGCAACAGCTTTCGAGGGTAGAGTATTCAACCCAAATTTATTGATTCGACACAAGGGGAGCCAAAGAATATTCTCAAGTATTAGCAACTGAGTTGTCAATTCAGCCACACCTGGATAACTTAATATCTGCAGCAAGGTATTTAGTAGCAAAGTAATATGATAGTAGTGGTAACGGTAATAAAAGGTAACGAAGCAAAAGTAATATTTTGGTATTTTGTAGTGATTGTAACAAGAATAACGGAAAATAAATAAGCGTAAACCAAGAGATGGAAAACTCGTAGGCATTGGATCGGTGATGGATAATTATGCGGATGCGGTTCATCATGTAACAGATCATAACATAGGGTGACACGAACTAGCTCCAATTCATCAATGTAATGTAGGCATGTATTCCGAATATAGTCATACGTGCTTATGGAAAAGAACGTGCATGACATCTTTTGTCCTACCCTCCCGTGGCAGCGGGGTCCTAATGGAAACTAAGAGATATTAAGGCCTCCTTTTAATAGAGAACCGGAACAAAGCATTAGCACATAGTGAATACATGAACTCCTCAAACTATGGTCATCACTGAGAGTGGTCCCGATTATTGTCACTTCGGGGTTGCCGGATCATAACACATAGTAGGTGACTATAGACTTGCAAGATAGGATCAAGAAATCACATATATTCATGAAAACATAATAGGTTCAGATCTGAAATCATGGCACTCTGGCCCTAGTGACAAGCATTAAGCATAGCAAAGTCATAGCAACATCAATCTCAGAACATAATGGATACTAGGGATCAAACCCTAACAAAACTAACTCGATTACATGACAGATCTCATCCAACCCATCACCGTCCAGCAAGCCTACGATGGAATTACTCACGCACGGCGGTGAGCATCATGAAATTGGTGATGGAGGATGGTTGATGATGACGACAATGACGAATCCCCTCTCCGGAGCCCCGAGCGGACTCGGATCAGCCCTCCCGAGAGGTTTTAGGGCTTGGCGGCGGCTCCGTATCGTAAAACGCGATGATTTCTTCTCCTTGATTTTTTTCTCCCCGAAAGCAAATATATAGAGTCAGAGTTGGCGTCGGAAGGTCTCCAGGGGGCCCACGAGGTAGGGGGCGCGCCCCCACCCTCGTGGACAGGTGGTGGGCCCCCTGGCCTTCATCTTTGGCGAGGATTTTTTATTATTTTTAACTAGACGATTCGTGGAGTTTCAGGTCATTCCGAGAACTTTTGTTTTCTGCACATAAAACAACATCATGGCAATTCTGCTGAAAACAGCGTCAGTCCGGGTTAGTTCCATTCAAATCATGCAAGTTAGAGTCCAAAACAAGGGCAAAAGTGTTTGGAAAAGTATATACGACGGAGACGTATCAACTCCCCCAAGCTTAAACCATTGCTTGTGCTCAAGCAATTCAGTTGACAAACTGAAAGAGATAAAGAAAAACGTTTACAAACTCTGTTTGCTCTTCTTATTGTAAATATGTAAAGCCGGCATTCAGGTTTTCAGCAAAGATTATAACTAACCACATTTGCAATAATTCTCAGGTATCATGATTACTCATATCAATAGCATAATCAACTAGCGAGCGATAATAATAAATCTCGGATGACAACACTTTCTCAAAACAATCATAATATACTATGACAAGATGGTATCTCGCTAGCCCTTTCTGAGACCGCAAAACATAAATGCAGAGCACCTTTAAAGATCAAGGACTGACTAGACATTGTAATTCATGGTAAAAGAGATCCAGTCATACCCAATATAAATTAAAAGTAATGAATGCAAATGACAGTTATGCTCCCCAGCTAGTGCTTTTTAATAAGAGGGTGATGACTCAACATAAAAGTAAATAGATAGGCCCTTCGCAGAGGGAAGCAGGGATTTGTAGAGGTGCCAGAGCTCGGTTTTGAAATAGAGATAAATAATATTTTGAGCGGTATACTTTCATTGTCAACATAACAACTAAGAGATGGCGATATCTTCCATGCTACACACATTATAGGCGGTTCCCAAACAGAATGGTAAAGTTTATACTCCCCCTCAACCAACAAGCATCAATCCACGGCTTGCTCGAAACAACGAGTGCCTCCAACAAACAACAGGTCCCAGGGGGAGTTTTGGTTGCAATTATTTTGATTTAGTTTGCATAAAGCATGGGACTGGGCATCCCGGTGACCAGCCATTTTCTCGTGAGTGAGGAGAGGAGTCCACTCCTCTTGAGAATAACCCGCCTAACATGGAAGATAAGGGCAGCCCTAGTTGATACATGAGCTATTCGAGCATACAAAACAGAATGTTTATTTGAAGGTTTAGAGTTTGGCACATACAAATTTACTTGGAACGGCAGGTAGATATCGCATATAGGAAGGTATGGTGGACTCATATGGAATAACTTTGGGGTTTAAGGGATTGGATGCACAAGCAGTATTCCCGCTTAGTACAAGTGAAGGCTAGCAAAAGACTGGGAAGCGACCAACTAGAGAGCGACAACAGCCATGAACATGCATTAAAATTAATAAACATTGGACCCAAGCATGAGTAGGATATAATCTACCATGAACATAAATATCGTGAAGGCTATGTTGATTTGTTTCAACTACATGCGTGAACATGTGCCAAGTCAAGTCACTTAAATCATTCAAAGGAGGATACCACCCCATCATACCACATCACAACCATTTTAATAGCATGTTGGCACGCAAGGTAAACCATTATAACTCATAGCTAATCAAGCATGGCACGAGCAACTATGATCTCTAATTGTCATTGCAAACATGTTTATTCATAATAAGCTGAATCAAGAACGACGAACTCATCATATTTACAAAAACAAGAGAGGTCGAGTTCATACCAGCTTTTCTCATCTCAGTCAGTCCATCATATATCATCATCATTGCCTTTCACTTGCGCGACTGAACGATGTGAGTAATAATAAGAGTGCGCGTGCATTGGACTAAGCTGGAATCTGCGAGCATTCAATAAACAGGAGAAGACAAGGCAATATGGGCTCTTGGTTAAATCAACAATAATGCATATAAGAGCCACTTAAACAATTTAATTATGGTCTTCTCCTATCGACCCCCAAAGAAAAGAAAATAAATAAAACTATTTACACGGGAAAGCTCCCAACAAGCAAAAGAAGAACGGGAAATATTTTTGGGTTTTCTTTTAGTTACTACTACTACAGCTAGAAAAGTAAACTACCACTAATAAAAAAATTTGTTTTTCTTAAGGTTTAACAAACACACAAGAAGAAAGCAGGAAAAAGAAAATAAACTAGCATGGATAATACAGTGTGAGAGTATGAGCACCGACATCTAGCAATGAGTGTGTGAACATAAATGTAATGTCGGTGGGAAATACGTACTCCCCCAAGCTTAGGCTTTTGGCCTAAGTTGGTTCATTGCCAGGGATGGCCTGGCGGATATCCGTAGGTGTAGCTGGGTCGTCTTGTGATGAAGAGGACTCGATCGCCATCGGCTAGCAGCCATCTCCGGATCCCAAGAATAAACAGACTGGCGTGGAAGCTCATATTGTGGTTCCGGTTCTGGGGCTGGTGTAGGATTCCGGTAGGCTTGAACGGCAGCCCACGTAACAAGATACGGTCCTTCAAAATTAAACAAGGAAGGAGCAGGCAAGGTAATAGTCTCAGGGTGATGTTTATTAAAATACAGTTTATATTTAAGCTCTCCTTCCCTGCCTTTAACAATAAAGTCATGCGCTAACATACTCTTATAATCTAAATAAGCACTAGGCAGCAATTTTTTTCTTTCTCATAAAGCCTAATAGGTATGTTAAAATGTGCAGCTAGGTGAGAAGCATAAATACCTCCAAAGATGGGGCCTTTAGTACGGTTCAGACTTAACCATTTAGCAATAATTCCTCCCATACTAACAGTGTTATCGCGGTATAAACCATGGAACAAAATGATAATATCAGGAACACTAAGGTTTCCATAGTTTCCACGTCCAATCAAGCAACGACTAGCAAATATGGCAAAGTAGCGTAAAACAGGAAAATGTATGCTAGTGATTCTTGCATCAGAAACCTTCCTGGTTTCTCCCACAGAGATGGTGTTAATAAATTCTTCCACATCTTTACGGTGTGGTTCATCTAAGGTACCCTCAAAGGGTATTGTGCAAACCTCGCAAAATTCAGCTAATGTCATCTCCATAGCAACATCATATAAATGAAACTCTACTGTAAGAGGTGTTTTCTTAGGAAAATAGTAGAAGTTTTGCACAAAAGTATTAGTGAGTAAGAGATACTGATGACGTTGGTCGCGGAGGAAGTCGGTGAGGCCAGCATTCTTAGCCAATGAATAGAAATCTTCATAAATCCCGGCTGCTCTCAAGAAATCATCGGAAGGCCATTCACAAGGCCGGACCTCCGCGGTACGAGGCAAATTATATTTGGGCCTCTATGCTTCATTTTGTTTTTCCTTCGAGCTTCGGCTCGACAAGCCCCTCAAAATTCTCTTCATCATTTTCTGAAATATTCTGAAATTTTTAGTAACTTCAAACAAAAGTGAACCAAACTCAATAAAATTGATAGCAACTACTCCTACAAGTGCCTAAAGCCTATATCATGCATTAGAACTACTTGGAACCATATAAATTTGACATGCAAGCTCAAGAACATGGTCACCTATGCAGCACAAATTTGCAATGAATAAAGCACTATACCAAGGAACAATCTCCCCAAGCAGTTTTGCGAGAGGTGCTTTGGGCAAGGAGATCGAAAATCACAGCAAAGTGAGCTAGAACTCGTGCTTGAACCAGATATTCGTGTTTGTGGGAGGAAGAAGAAGAGGGTGGGTGCAGGAATAAGTGGAGGAGGGCCACTGTGGGCCCACGAGGCAGGGGGCACGCCCTGGGGGTTAGGGCGTGCCCTCCACCCTTGTGGCCAGGTGGCAGCTCCCCCCGCGGTGTTTTCAGTACCATAAATCCTCAAATATTCCTGAAAAAATCATATTAAATTGGCATGGCATTTGGAGGACTTTTATTTTTGGGGTATTTTTATATTGCAGGGATAAATCAGAAAACAGATAGAAAAATACTATTTTTACTTTATTTCAACTAAATAACAGAAAGTATAAGGAGGGTACAGAAGGTTGTGCTTCTAGTTTCATCCGTCTCATGCTCATCAAAAGGAATCCACTAACAAGGTTGATCAGGTCTTGTTAAAAAACTCATTCCAATTAACATGGAACCGAAGAAATTTCAAATAACACTATGTTACCTCAACGGGGATATGCACATCCCCTATAATAAGAATATCATATTTCTTCTTGACAGTAGGAAGAGGAAATTCAAAACCTCCAAATATAATCGATGGAATTTTTCCAATAGAATTGATACTATGAACTTGAGGTTGTTTCCTCGGAAAGTGCACCGTATGCTCATTACCATTAACATGAAAAGTGACATTGCCTTTGTTGCAATCAATAACAGCCCCTGCAGTATTCAAAAAAGGTTTTCCAAGAATAATAGACATACTATCGTCCTCAGGAATATCAAGAATAACAAAGTTTGTTAAAATAGTAACGTTTGCAACCACAACAGGCACATCCTCACAAATACCGACAGGTATAGTAGTTGATTTATCAGCCATTTGCAAAGATATTTCAGTAGGTGTCCACTTATTCAAATCAAGTCTACGATATAAAGAGAGAGGCATAACACTAACACCGGCTCCAAGATCACATAAAGCAGTTTTAACATAGTTTCTTTTAATGGAGCATGGTATAGTAGGTACTCCTGGATCTCCAAGTTTCTTTGGTATTCAACCCTTAAAAATGTAATTAGCAAGCATGGCGGAAATTTCAGCTTCCGGTATCTTTCTTTTATTAGTAACAATGTCTTTCATATATTTAGCATAAGGATTCATTTTGAGCATATCAGTCAATCGCATACGCAAAAAGATAGGTCTAATCATTTCAGCAAAGCACTCAAAATCCTCATCATCCTTTTTCTTGGATGGTTTGGGAGGAAAAGGCATGGGTTTTTGAACCCAAGGTTCTCTTTCTTTACCATGTTTCCTAGCAACAAAGTCTCTTTTATCATAACGTTGATTCTTTGATTGTGGGTTATCAAGATCAACAATAGGTTCATTTTCTACATCATTATCATTACTAGGTTGAGCATCATCATTAACATTTTCACTAGGTTCATGTTCATTACCATATTGTGTTTCAGCATCAGAGATAGATATATCATTGGGATTCTCAGGTGGTTCAGCAATAGGTTCACTAGAAGTTTGCAAAGTCCTATCATTTTTCTTTTTCTTCCTTTTAGAAGAACTAGGAACATCAATATTATTTCTCTGAGAATCTTGTTCAATTCTCTTAGGGTGGCCTTCAGGATACAAAGGTTCCTGAGTCATTCTACCAGTTGTAGTAGCCACTCTAACAGCATAATCATTTTTCTTACTCTTCATTTCATTGAGCAAATCATTTTGAGCCTTAAGTACTTGTTCTACTTGAGTGGTAACTGTTGGAGATATGCCCTAGAGACAATCATGTATGATGATATTTCCTATGTGTTTATGAATAAAGATAGTCCTTGGACATTATCAATGATGTGTATCAGCAAGTATGTGACTTGTTTGTGGGACTATGCATTGTATGATGACTATCCTAAAAGGTCCCTAGTCGAAAGGGATGTGCGGACGCGCAGCCGACTAGACTGGCATATGACACGGTCGATGGCTTGGTCTCACTAGCCATGGAGCATTGGATGCTAACCGGATAATATGGACTTGGAAAGGTCTGGTCGGATTCGACGTAGTCAGATCCGAGTCGAGATAAGGTCTGAGTTGGACGGACCCAACTATGAGACACAGCGATATGTCATTTGTGAGTCTCTAGTACAACATATGTTCTATGTCCTAAGACCTGAGCTGACGCATGTACTCGGGATGGTGACAGACTTGCTTTGGGCCGACCAAACGCTAGCTACTCCGTGACTGGGTAGTTACAAAGGTAGGTTTCGGGTTTGTCCAGTCCCATGTTGTGAGACATGGTCGAGCAAGATGGGATTTGCCCCTTTGATCAGGAGAGATATACTCTGGGCCCCTCGTGTGATCCGACCAGGAACAGCATGGCCATGCGACAAGGATTATGAGATAATCCGATTGTGGTCGGTATCATTGGAACGAGAAAGAGGTCGGGCTAGCACAAGGATGACAGTCTCGCCTTGAGCCCGACAACATATATCGTGTGGCAAAGGGAACAGAAGTGTGACACATTGTACAGGTTCGCCTAACCAGCTTCATAGTCTGCTTGGTGTTCGACACGCCTTGCTAGAGGCCGCTACCAACCGTGCATGTCGGAGGTGATCCGAACTGTGACCAAGCCGACTTGAACCTAAGGGGTCGCGCACTTAAGGGAAGGAACCTACGAGGTCGGTTCGTAGGACACTGGTCGGATGTGATCCGAACTGGACTAGGAACGTGACCGAGTAGACTTTGCTTTAGGGTCCGTCACGAGGCCCAAGTGTTGAGCCCGCGACGGACGCCTATATAAAGTGGAGGTGCGGCACACTCATGCGGTTGATCGCTTCGGCGCTGTCACAAGGGTTTGCATGTGTTGCGAATAGACACCTCCACTCGCCGCCGGTTGTGTGATCGGACCTAGCAGTCCGCTACACGGTGTTCCTCCTGCACGCATGAATACCGTTAGAGGCGGTGCACTTGCGCCGCTTCGGCGAACTCGTACGTGGGATCGAACGACCGGCTGTTTGAGGGAGATCGGACGAGGAGGAGACGATCCACGCGGACGCGCTGCCCCAACTCTTCTTCCACTGCACGGCACCGCGCGTCTAGTGGTAATGTTCTTTGATCCATCTCCCTAGCATGTTCCTGGATGTTCTGCGTGTAGGAAAGTTTTAATTTGCAGTCGACGCACCCTACCGTAGAACCCAACAGTGGTATCAGAGCCTCTGCTATAGGATTTGGTTTCAGATCGTATGCATATTAGATATGTGGAGGCGGCAGATGAGATCTATTGTCGTTGATAAAATCGGCTATGTGCACGGTTGATGTGATCAACTGCACATGGGGATCGTTGAGGCTATGTTTTCTGTAAATTGGGATCGATGAGGTCGTGACACGATCTACCCCTACCGGTTGGTTATCCGCCATCGGGGTTAACAGTGAAACATAAATCCGAATCGGATTCGCGATGATCGATAAGATCGGTCAGATCAGAAAATTCGGCGTGAACGGAGTTCAGATGCGATCTGTGATTTCCGAAAATGTCAGGCATGTACGTAGCATCGTGTATTTCGCACCCGACACACAAACCGGTAGAATGCGATTCTATGCATAACTTTGTTTTGCAGGTTTGATGTGAATAGTATGGCTCATGTGTATGTGATGCATGTGTGTAATTTATACGTGGCCTGCGTGTCATGTTTGTCAGCCGGCAGGAGCCAAAGTGTTGTCATTATAATGTATAACGACATGCGTGTCGACTTGTGACTCTATGTAATATTCATTACTAGTTGTAGTAGTTGGATAATCAAGATCAGGTTGATGGCTTGGCGTCCCGGCGTGACAAACAAGATGGAGTTCCTAGATGGTCATCGGAGTCGGAGGCGACCTGGATGGACAACCATGAAGGAGCCATACTATTTCACAATATGTGTTATATTTGTGATTGTTATGCTTCTTTGTTTCTATGCATGTTAGAATGATAGAATGATCCTCATGAATATCAAGCGAATTGCCATCCCGATGTTGCACCTTCGCACGTCAAGTACGCCTAGTAGTGGGCTCATAAAATTGGGGTGCTGCTGGGTGTCCTTGAATCAAGGGTTCGTGTCGGACACGGACATGCACCTTGCATCAAGTTAACTTGACAAGGCTATCAAAAGCGGTTTTGGGCCTTGTGGCAAAGAAGGTTGGGAGCCGGGTATGAGATACCTTCCCGATCGGCGAGTCGATAGAGATACGATTAGCAAGGAGTTGCTTACGGATAGGTATGTTGGCTAGCAATGATGCTAAAGCTCACTAGTTGCATGTGCTAGTCGGATCCTGAATCACTGAGAGTTTGCGGAGGGATGCTGACTTCAGTGGGAGTATTTCTGTTTAGGCTAGAATTACTCTACATAAACACATTGCTTAGTGATTTCATATTTTCTGTTGTAGATCAATGGCACCACCTGCTCAACCCAACTTTGCATTGAAATCAATTCTGGAAAGGGATAAACTGAATGGAACAAACTTTACCACCTGGTATAGAAATCTGAGAATTGTTCTCAAGCATGACAAAAAGGAACATGTTCTAGAGGATCCACTTCCAAAGGAACCTGCTGATAATGCTAGTGCCACAGCTAAGAATGCCTACCAGAAACTCGTTGATGAATCAATGGATATCAGCTGTCTGATGCTGGCTTGTATGGAGCCCGATTTGCAACAGCATTTCGAAAATGTTGAGGCTTACGATATGATCGAGAGTCTCAAGAGCATGTTTCAGACACAGGCTAGGACCGAAAGGTTCAACATCTGGCGATCCTTGATGGATTGCAAGCTGAAGGAAGGTGATCCACTGAGCCCACATGTGATCAAGATGATCAGATATGTGCAAGCTTTGGATCGTTTGGGCTTCCCGCTCTTGGATGAGTTGGCTACTGATGTTGTTCTGGGTTCTCTTCCGCCCAGCTATGGGACGTTCATCTCGAACTATCATATGCATGGCATGGATAAGAAGCTCACTGAACTGCATGGGATGCTCAAAGTGGCAGAGCAGGACATTAAGAAAGGCACGCATCAAGTGTTGATGGTGCAGAAATCGGCTAAGTTCAAGAAGAGTTGGTCCAAGAAAAAGGCTAAGGCAAAGGGCACGGAGACGGTAACCTCCGCCGCTACACCGAAGTCTGGACCGGACTCGAAGACCGTTTGCTATCACTGCAAGGAAACCGGTCACTGGAAGAGGAATTGTAGCAAGTGGCTTGCAGAGCATGGCAAGAAGGCCGGGAATGCTGCTTCGGGCAAAGGTACACTTGTTGCATATGTTATAGACATTTACCTTGCTGACATACCTAGTAGCTCTTGGGTATTTGATACTGGATCGGTTGTTCATATTTGCAACTCAATGGAGGGGCTGGTAAGAACTAGGCATGTGGCACAAGGGGAGATTACATCAGGGTCGGCAACAAAGCAAGAGTTGCTGCGTTGGAGGTCGGCACGATGCAACTCCAGCTTCCTTCCGGATTCATTATGGAATTGAATAATTGTTATTACATTCCTGCACTTAGTCGGAACATTATTTCTGCCTCATGTTTGATGAGTCAAGGTTATGAATTCAATTTAAAGGACAATGGTTGTTCGATATTTTTGAATGGTATGTTCCACGGCTATGCACCCATTGTTGATGGGCTATTTATATTGAATCTAGAACAGGAAACGGTCTATAACATGAATGTCAAGAGGCATAAGCCTAATGAAATAAATCCGACATACTTCTGGCATTGCCGGCTTGGACACATTAGTCTGAAATGCATGAAGAAGCTCCATGATGATGGGCTCCTAACTTCGTCCGACTTCAGGTCGTTCGAGACATGTGAATCATGCTTGCTTGGCAAGATACTAAGTCTCCTTTCGCAAAGAGTTGCGAGAGGGCGTCCGAGCTGTTGGAGCTTATACACAGTGATGTGTGTGGTCCAATGAGCACAACTACCAGAGGTGGCTATCAGTACTTCGTGACTTTTACCGATGACTTGAGTAGATATGGATATATCTATTTGATGAGGCACAAGTCGGAGACTTTTGAAAAGTTCAAAGAGTTTCAGAACGAGGTTGAGAATCAGCTCGGCAAGACTATAAAGCTTCTGCGATCTGATCGTGGAGGTGAGTACATGAGCCAGGAGTTTGATGATCATCTGAAAAGTCAAGGTATAGTACCTCAGCTCACACCTCCGGGTACGCCACAGAGAAACGGCGTGTCGGAACGGAGGAATAGGACCTTGTTGAACATGGTCCGGTCTATGATGAGCAAATCGTATTTACCCTTGTCATTTTGGGGATACGCTCTAGAAACTGCAGCTTTCACACTTAATAGGGTACCATCAAAATCCGTAGACAAGACACCACATGAGATGTGGATCGGGAAGAGTCCCAGTTTGTCTTTCCTAAAGATTTGGGGTTGTGAAGCATTTGTCAAGCGACTTATGTGAGACAAGCTTGCACCTAAGTCGGATAAATGCATATTCGTGGGATATCCGAGGGAAACCTTGGGATATAGCTTCTACAACCGGGAAGAGAACAAAGTGTTTGTTGCTCGGAACGGGGTTTTCCTTGAGAAAGAGTTTCTCAGTGGGGAGGCCAGTGGGAGGACGGTTCGACTCGAAGAAATTCGAGGACCACTCGGGGACGGCTCGGCTGGTGATGAGATCATACCGGAGTCAGTCAGGGAACCTGTAGTGGAAGTGGCACCGGAACCATGGAGGTCGGAAAGATTGCGTAGAGTGCGTGATGTATTGTTGCTAGAAAGCGACGAGCCGGCCACGTATGCGGAAGCGATGGTGAGCCCAGATTCCAAGGCATGGTTGGAGGCCATGAGATCTGAGTTAAAGTCAATGGATGAGAATCAAGTCTGGGACTTGGTTGATCTGTCACCTGGCGTAACTGCCATTGGTTGCAAATGGGTCTTTAAGAAAAAAACCGATGTGGATGGAAATGTTCAGATCCACAAAGCTTGGCTTGTCGCTAAAGGTTATGGACAAGTTCAAGGAATTGACTACGACGAGACTTACTCGCCGGTAGCGATGCTGAAGTCGGTGAGGATCATACTAGCTATAGTTGCATATTTCGATTACGAGATATGGCAGATGGATGTCAAAACGGCTTTCCTTTACGGAAATTTAACCGAGGACGTGTATATGATACAGCCCGAGGGTTTTGTCGATCCAACTAGCACTAGTAAGGTATGCAAGCTCAAGAGATCCATTTATGGGTTGAAGCAAGCATCTCGGAGTTGGAACATTCGTTTTGATGAGGTCGTCACTGGTCTCGGTTTCATCAAAAGCGAAGAGGACTCTTGCTTATACAAGAAGTTAAGTGGGAGCTCGATAGTGTTTTTGATCTTGTATGTGGACGACATACTACTGATCGGAAATGATGTTTTGATGCTAAACTCGGTCAAGGAGTCATTGAATGGCAAGTTTTCAATGAAAGACCTTGGTGAGGCAGTCTATATTTTAGGCATTAAGATCTATAGAGATAGATCGAGGAGGCCGCTCGGCTTAAGCCAGAGCATGTACATAGATAAAGTGTTGAAGCGGTTCAACATGAGTGAGGCGAAGAAAGGGTTCTTGCCGCTCTCACATGGTATAAGGCTAAGCGAGACTCAGAGTCCTTCGACATCTGATGAGAGAAGCAGGATGAGTAGGATTCCGTATGCCTCGGCAATCGGATCCATCATGTATGCCATGATATGTACAAGGCCTGATGTTGCTTTTGCAATAAGCCTAACAAGTAGATACCAGGCCAACCCAGGTGAGAGTCACTGGGCAGCGGTAAAGATTATTTTGAAGTACCTGAAAAGGACTAAAGAGATGTTCCTAGTTTATGGAGGTGAGGAAGAGCTCGTCGTAAGGGGTTACGTTGATGCTAGTTTCCAAACCGACAGAGATGATTGTCGATCACAGTCCGGATTCGTATGCGTCTGAACGGAGGAGCATTACCTTTGGATGAGTTCCAAGCAGGATACGGTGGCGATTCTACCACGAAGCGAATACATTGCGGCTTGTGAAGCTGCAAAGGAAGGTGTTTGGATCCGGCATTTTCTGGATGATCTTGGTATTTTCCCAGCCTCGGTGAAACCGTTGGACCTTTATTGTGATAATTCTGGTGCCATCGCACAAGCCAAGGAGCCGAGTAATCACCACAAGGTCAGACACATAGATCGGAAATATCACCTGATACGAAAGATCGTAAAGAATGGTGATGTAGAGTTATGCAAGATTCACACAGATGAAAATGTTGCAGATCCGTTGACTAAGCCGCTTCCACAACCCAAGCATGAGGGCACGTTAGAGCTATGGACATTCGATGTCTATTTGATTGACTCTAGTGCAAGTGGGAGACTGTTGGAGATATGCCCTAGAGGCAATCATGTATGATGATATTTCCTATGTGTTTATGAATAAAGATAGTCCTTGGACATTATCAATGATGTGTATCAGCAAGTATGTGACTTGTTTGTGGGACTATGCATTGTATGATGACTGTCCTAAAAGGTCCCTAGTCGAAAGGGATGTGTGGACGCATGAGCCGACTAGACGGCATATGACACGGTCGATGGCTTGGTCTCACTAGCCATGGAGCATTGGATGCTAACCGGATAATATGGACTTGGAAAGGTCTGGTCGGATTCGACGTAGTCGGATCCGAGTCGAGATAAGGTCCGAGTCGGACAGACCCAACTATGAGACACAGCGATATGTCATCTGTGAGTCTCTAGTACAACATACGTTCTATGTCCTAAGACCTGAGCTGACACATGTAGTCGGGATGGTGACAGACTTGCTTTGGGCCGACCAAATGCTACTCCGTGACTGGGTAGTTACAAAGGTAGGTTTCGGGTTTGTCCAGTCCCATGCTACAAGACATGGTCGAGCAAGATGGGATTTGCCCCTCCGGTCAGGAGAGATATACTCTGGGCCCCTCGTGTGATCCGACCAGGAACAGCATGGCCATGCGACAAGGATTATGAGATAATCCGGATTATGGTCGGTATCACTGGAACGAGAAACAGGCCGGGCTAGCACAAGGATGACAGTCTCGCCTTGAGCCCGACAACATATATCGTGTGGCAAAGGGAACAGAAGTGTGACACGTTATGCAGGTTAGCTTAACTAGCTTCATAGTCTGCTTGGTGGTCGGCACGCCTTGCTAGAGGCCGCTACCAACCATGCAGGTCGGAGGTGATCCGAACTGTGACCAAGCCGACTTGAACCTAAGGGGTCGCGCGCTTAAGGGAAGGAACCTACGAGGTCGGTTCGTAGGACACTGGTCGGATGTGATCCGAACTGGACTAGGAACGTGACCGAGTAGACTTTGGGCTTTAGGGTCCGTGCGAGGCCCAAGTGTTGAGCCCGCGACGGACGCCTATATAAAGTGGAGGTGCGGCACACTCATGCGGTTGATCGCTTCGGCGCTGTCACAAGGGTTTGCATGTGTTGCGAATAGACACCTCCACTCGCGGCCGGTTGTGTGATCGGACCTAGCAGTCCGTCGCACGGTGTTCCTCCTACACATGCGGATATCGTTAGAGGTGGTGACTTGCGCCGCTCCGGCGAACTCGTACGTGGGATCGAACGACCGGCTGTTCGAGGGAGATCGGACGAGGAGGAGACGATCCACGCGGACGCGCTGCCCCAACTCTTCTTCCGTTGCACGGCACCGCGCGTCTAGTGGTAATGATCTGTGATCCATCTCCCGTAGCATGTTCCTGGATGTTCTGCGTGTAGGAAAGTTTTAATTTGCAGTCGACGCACCCTACGGTAGAACCCAACAGTAACCATATAAGCATGCTTGCTAACAAGTTTAAGTTCACCTCTAATATTAGCCATATAATCACCCAAGTGTTTAATCATATCGAAATCGTATTTCAATTGTCTACCGAAATAAGCATTGAAGTTTTCTTGTTTAACAATAAAATTATCAAACTCATCAAAGCATTGTCTAGCAGACTTATATGAGGAATATCACCTTCATCAAATCTATAGAGAGAATTTACCTTTACTACCTGTGTCGTGTTATCAAGATCAGAAGGTTCTTCAATTGGTAAAGGATCAAGATCATATGTTTCTTCAACAGGCGGTAAATTAAGACCATGTATTTCTTCAATGGGAGGTAAATTCTTAACATCTTCAGCTTTAATACCTTTTTCTTTCATAGATTTCTTTGCCTCTTGCATATCTTCAGGACTGAGAAACAGAACACCCCTCTTCTTCGGAGTTGGTTGAAGAATAGGCTCAGTGATTGGAGCAGGAGCTGGTTCAGGAGCTGGCTCAGAGGGTGCCCAATTATTTTCATTTGTCAAAATATTATTCAATAGAATTTCAGCTTCATCTGGTGTTCTTTCCCTGAAAAGAGAACCAGCACAACTATCCAGGTAATCTCTGGAAGCATCGGTTAGTCCATTATAAAAGATATCAAGTATTTCATTTTTCTTAAGAGGATGATCAGGCAAAGCATTAAGTAACTTGAGAAGCCTCCCCCAAGCTTGTGGGAGACTCTCTTCTTCAATTTGCAAAAAGTTGTATATTTCCTTTAAAGCAGCTTGTTTCTAGCAGGGAAATATTTAGCAGAGAAGTAATAAATCATATCCTAGGGACTACGCACACAACCAGGATCAAGAGAATTAAACCATATCTTAGCATCACCCTTTAATGAGAACGGAAATATTTTAAGGATATAAAAGTAGCGAGATCTCTCATCATTAGTGAACAGGGTGGCTATGTCATTTAATTTAGTAAGATGTGCCACAACAGTTTCAGATTCATAACCATGAAAAGGATCAGATTCAACCAAAGTAATTATATCAGGATCAACAGAGAATTCATAATCCTTATCGGCAACACAAATAGGTGAAGTAGCGAAAGCAGGGTCGGGCCTCATTTTATCATTAAGATATTGCTTATTCCATTTAGCTAATAACCTTCTAAGCTCGTCGCTATCTTGGCAAGCTAAAATAGCCGCAGAAGCTTCTTTATCAAAAATATAACCCTCATGAATAATAGGCATGTTTTCATCATCAATTTCATCAACATGATCAGTTTCAATAATTTCTTTCTCTCTAGCCCTAGCAATTTGTTCATCAAGAAATTCACTAAGGGGCACAGTAGTATCAAGCATAGAAGTAGTTTCGTCATAAGTATCATGCATAGTAGAAGTGGCATCATCAATAACATGCGACATATCAGAACGAATAGCAGAAGCAGATTTAGGTGTTGCAAGCTTACTCATAATAGAAGGTGAATCAAGTGCAGAGCTACATGGAAGTTCCTTACCTCCCCTCGTAGTTGAGGGATAAATTTTTGTCTTCGCATCTTTCAAGTTCTTCATAGTGTCCAGCAGATATAAATCCCAAAGTGACTCAAAGAATAGAGCTATGCTCCCCGGCAACGGCGCCAGAAATTAGTCTTGATAACCCACAAGTGTAGGGGATCGCAAAAGCTTTCGAGGGTAGAGTATTCAACCCAAATTTATTGATTCGACACAAGGGGATCCAAAGAATATTCTCAAGTATTAGCAACTGAGTTGTCAATTCAGCCACACCTGGATAACTTAATATTTGCAGCAAGGTATTTAGTAGCAAAGTAATATGATAGTAGTGGTAACAGTAATAAAAGGTAACGGAAGCAAAAGTAATATTTTTGGTATTTTGTAGTGATTGTAACAGTAACAATGGGAAAGTAAATAAGCGTAAACCAGTAGATGGAAAACTCGTAGGCATTGGATCGGTGATGGATAATTATGCCGGATGCAGTTCATCATGTAACAGTCATAACATAGGGTGACACAGAACTAGCTCCAATTCATCAATGTAATGTAGGCATGTATTCCGAATATAGTCATACGTGCTTATGGAAAAGAACTTGCATGACATCTTTTGTCCGACCCTCCCGTGGCAGCGGAGTCCTAATGGAAACTAAGGGATATTAAGGCCTCCTTTTAATAGAGAACCGGAACAAAGCATTAGCACATAGTGAATACATGAACTCCTCAAACTATGGTCATCACCGGGAGTGGTCCTGATTATTGTCACTTCGGGATTGCCGGATCATAACACATAGTAGGTGACTATAGACTTGCAAGATAGGATCAAGAACTCACATATATTGATGAAAACATAATAGGTTCAGATCTGAAATCATGGCACTCGGGCCCTAGTGACAAGCATTAAGCATAGCAAAGTCATAGCAACATCAATCTCAGAACCTAATGGATACTAGGGTTCAAACCCTAACAAAACTAACTCGATTACATGATAGATCTCATCCAACCCATCACCGTCCAGCAAGCCTATGATGGAATTACTCACGCACGGTGGTGAGCATCATGAAATTGGTGATGGAGGATGGTTGATGATGACGATGGCGACGAATCCTCCTCTCCGGAGCCCCGAACGGACTCCAGATCAGCCCTCCCGAGAGGTTTTAGGGCTTGGCGGCGGGTCCGTATCGTAAAACGCGATGATTTCTTCTCCTTGATTTTTTTCTCCCCGAAAGCAAATATATAGAGTCGGAGTTGGCGTCGGAAGGTCTCCAGGGGGCCCACGAGGTAGAGGGCGCGCCCCCCACCCTCGTGGACAGGTGGTGGGCCCCCTGGCCTTCATCTTTGGCGAGGAATTTTTATTATTTTTAACTAGACGATTCATGGAGTTTCAGGTCATTCCGAGAACTTTTGTTTTCTGCACATAAAACAACATCATGGCAATTTTGCTGAAAACAGCGTCAATCCGGGTTAGTTCCATTCAAATCATGCAAGTTAGATTCCAAAACAAGGGCAAGAGTGTTTGGAAAAGTTGATACAACGGAGACGTATCAGTCTGCGGCGCTGAACTCGAAGATCGGTAACCGATCCAGCTCGGTGTCCGCAGGCGTACGTGGTTCGGAACTTATAGCCGGAGACGAGTCCAGAGTTCCGTTGACGCAAATATTGCAAGGTGTCGAGTCTGTGTGCGGCTCCAACGCCGCGGACTCTGTGGCCTTGGATGGCGCAATCTTCTCCGGATTTAAGGCCGTTGCAGCAATAGGAACCATCTCCTGGATGTGATCCGACGACAGATTTAAGTCATGTTCATCGGAGCGAGGGGGGGCGATCGCCGCGGTCTCAAATCCGTCGAAGATCAGGTCTTCACGGATGTCCGCGACGTAGTTCAAGCTTCCGAATCTGACCTGATGGCCAGGGGCATAGCTGTCGATCTGCTCTAGATGGCCAAGCGAGTTAGCCCGTGGTACGAAGCCGCCGAATACGAAGATCTGTCCGGGGAGGAAGGTTTCTCCTTGGACAGCGTCGCTATGGACGACAGAAGGAGCCATCAGACCTATTGACGACGGCACAGTGGAACTCTCAGTGAAAGCACCAATGTCGGTGTCAAAACCGGCGGATCTCGGGTAGGGGGTCCCGAACTGTGCATCTAAGGTCGATGGTAACAGGAGACAGGGGGCACGATATTTACCCAAGTTCGGGCCCTCTCTATGGAGGTAATACCCTACTTCCTGCTTGATTGATCTTGATGAATATGAGTATTACAAGAGTTGATCTACCACGAGATCGTAATGGCTAAACCCTAGAAGTCTAGCTTGTATGACTATGGTAATGAGTATATCCTTTCCGGACTAAACCCTCCGGTTTATATAGACACCGGGGGAATCTAGGGTTACATAGAGTCGGTTACATAGGAACGAATCTCCATAGTTGATCGCCAAGCTTGCTTTCCACGCCAAGAAGAGTCCTATCCGGACACGGGTTCAGTCTTCAGCCTTCGCATCTTCACAGCCCATCAGTCCGGCCCATGGATAACAGGCCGGACGACCGAGGACCCCTTAGTCCAGGACTTCCTCAGCGGGCGACCTGTTTGGTCTTTAATTCCGAAGCCGCTTTATCAGCGGTCGCTTTATCAGCGGCCGCTTTATTCGCCCTCGCCTCCTCCTTGGCCTGGGCAAGGGCGCTCTTGAGGGTCTCAACCTCGGCCGCGTTACCTGCACTCCAAATCAAAGCAGTACATGAGTTACACTCTCAATTTGCATATTACTTCAAGATATATGATCAAACTCTTTTACAGTACACACATACCTTGCGCCTCATCGAACCGCTTGTTCACGCGGTCGATCTCATCATCAGCCAGCTTAAGTCTCCGATTGAGGTCGGAAACTTCAGCGGCCTGGCCAGTTGCCGCCAACAGGGAAGCCTGTTATAGAATATATAAGTACGTCACCTCTTCTGAATACTATGTAATCCTCTGTTCAGCTTTTTTCAAAAGCCGGACAGAGTTTCAGGGGCTACTATCTATATACAGGTATATTTCCTTTATATGAAAAGCGTCTAAGAGCATCACGTCACATACCTCGAATCCTGTTAGTAGGCTGGTGAATGGGAGTTTTAAATTTTCTTCGGAAAACTTAAATCTCTCAGAACCTAGCAGTGGAACGAATGAAAACCAGACTATAGTGAACTAAAACAGAGTACTGAAAGGAAACTAAGACAGGCATCGAAGAGAATGTGTGAATGAAAAACATTGAAGGTAAACATGAGTGATGGAGATAACCGAACATGCTCGAAGGCGACAAGGAATTTGTTCGACCAGTTTGTCCTTCTGCACAAGGATTACATCTGGTTGGAGGGGTTGTGACTTAACACGAAAGATAAACTCTCTTCGCCCTATTCTCCTCGACAATCGATTCGTCAACCGATGCCGATCACTCGTGGTAGATACTTGAAGGCGATCTCCGAACCTTTACATACTTCTTATTCGAAAACCACAATCAATCTTGGTCTTTGAAGAAATTGACACCTTAATGTCTAGAGAGTTTGCAGCTCTCAAGAGTACTAAGCGGAGCGTACTAAACTTAGATTCCAGTGGTGCTGAACCACTATCTAATTCTTCGGCTCTAGGGTTTTTCTCTCGTGGATTTTAAACTCAAATCACTCGGAGAGTGAGTTGCTCAACAACCTTCACATAATCAAACGGAGCAGCCGCCGAACAAAGCCGACGTGGAGTGGCTATTTATAGCCGCATACGGGAAATGACCATTTTGGACATGAGGTCCAGCCAATGGCTGACTGACATGTTCACAATGGTCGGATTTTGGAGCAATGGTAACATTACTTGAGGAACAAGTAATGTTAACTCCTCGGTTCGAGTCGAACCTCTCGCAACGAAGAAGATCACAGTCCCTTGCTGTCAAGTATTTGCTCGGAGCACAAAGATATTTCTCTAACAACTTTCATAGGATTTGGGTTTAGCATCAGAGAATCAAAGCTTTGAACATTACACCCCTCTTAATAGTATGGTGGTCCTATGACTCAATGGAAGAAGAATAAGAACGAAACAAATGCTACGTCCTCATCTTGTCTTCAATCTTCCTCGAGCGCAGTCATTTGCTTCGAACAGGCACTGAACCAATAGCTTGAACTTCAGCAATTTTTAAGGGTCACTCTTGTTAGCTTTATCTTCGGTGATAACCTTTGCTGCCATGCAGGGAGATTATCTTCGTCGTTTGCATCAAACTCCTCGATACTTCAGGGACCTGTTACTCTGTGCGCACTAGCAAACACATAAGTCCCATACTGTTTATGTCAACATACTCCAAAACATAAGGGGCCTATCATTGCACCAACACTCCTCCACTTGGGCGAGTTCGAAGCTATGGACCCGTAGGTCTGTGGTAAACTACTCACACATCATCAGAAGGCAACAAGGATGATGTAGAAGCCCCCCGTGATCGGTTCCCCCTCCAGCAGAGTACCGGAAAAGGCCTCCAAATGGGATCGTGGAAAAACAGAATGTTGCGGTGGCGTAAACTCACACTCCTGCACTTGGACGAGTTCTATCCGATGTAATCTTTTTTTACAGTGTGTTCGTTGGGACCCGATGAATTGTGGTTTTATGATCAAATTATTAATTGAAACTAATTGAGTCTTTTCTGAATTTTATTATGCATGATTATGATATCTTTGTGTTTCTCTCTGATCTATCCGTTTGGTTTGGCCAACTAGATTGACTTATCTTCAGTGGGAGAAATACTTTGTAATGGGTTCGATCTTGCGGTGTCCTCACCTCATGACAGAAGTGTTAGCAAGACACGTATTGTATTGTTGTCATTAACGATAAAACAATGGGGTTTATTCTTATTGTTTGAGTTTACTTTGTCTACATCATGTCATCTTGCTTAAGACGTTACTCTGTTTGTCATAAATTATTACCATAGATGCACGCTGGATATCGATCGATTGGTGGAGTAATAGTAGTAGATGCAGGCAGGAGTCGGTCTACTTGTCACGAACGTGATGCCTATATGTGTGATCATTTCCATTAATATCATCATAACTATGTGTTTTTTATCAATTGCCCAACAATAATTTGTTTACCCATCATATGTTATTGTTTTGAGAGAGAAGTCTATAGTGAAAACTATGGGTCCCGGATCTACTTTTATCATATTATAAAAAACAAAAATATCTTGTTGCAATTTTATACTTTTTTTCGAGAAACTAATTTTATACTTTTTATTTTAGTTTTCATCTTATCTATCTATCATTGTCAGAACTAATCCTTGGAACGAGTTCAAGGGAATTGACAACCCTCTTGCCCGCATTGGGTGTAAGTATTTGCTTTTGTGTGTGTAGGTGCTGAAGACGGGAGTTTGCGTGATTCTTCTATTGGTTCGATAACCTTGATTCTCATTGAGAAAAATACTTATCTCTACTGTACTGCTTCATCCCTCCTCTTCAGGAAAAAATTCCAACACAGTTTAGAAGTAGCAAGGCTCGAGCTAGTTTAGTGTCTATGGGATTTTGTTTGAGTTGTTGGTTGGAATTTTGTAGGTTTTTCTATTGGATTGGTCTCTATGCTACTTTTTTGTCTGAGTTGTTCATCTCCTTTTGTTGTTGTGTCTATGTACTGTAGACAAACAAAAGAAAAAAAGACTCACTAGATGGGCTTGACACGTGATTTTGGACCGAAAAAAGGAGATCCATTAAGAAGGAAAAATTGGCCGAGTAGTAACAATAGTCTAAAGAGAGAAATAAAAAAATAGAAAGGTGCAGGCTGACTTGAAAAGTGCACTTGCGACCTCATTTGAAAACATATACTCCCTCCGTCCCAAAAAACATGTTGCGGGCGTAGTTCACCGGTAATTTTGCAAAAAAAAACCTCGTGGTTTCAAAAGCGTTTCAAACAAGTCCCTCTGCCCCGTCTTCTTCCTCCGTCCGTCGCCTGCGCTTCGCCAGGGGCCGGCGCCGCCCAGCTACGTGATTCGCCAGGGGCCGGCGAGCCCAGCTGAGCTCCTCCTCCGTCGCCAAGTACCTGCTCTCGCCGCCTTCACCAATTACCTCCTCTGCCGCCGCAGCCCAGACCTGCGTCGCCGTGGTCTCCTCCCGCTGCCTGCGGGCTTCGCCGGAATCTCCTGCCACGTCTTCCTCCAGGCCGCACACTTCCCTCGTGGAGCCCCCACGCATCCTCCTGGAGCCCCCGCGTGCGTCCTCCCTCGTGCTCCCGCGCATCCTCCTGGAGCTCCTCGCGTGCGCCGCCGCGATCCCCTACTGGCATCGCCGGAGCTTGCCTCGACAATCCGGTGGACCAGGAGCTCGCCGGTGGAGATCTGCCCGTGCTGCTGCTGCTTCTCCTTCTCCCCTGCCCGTGTTGCTGGTCCTCCTCTGACCCTGCCCGTGCTGCTTCTCCTCTTCTGATCCTGCCCGTGCTGCTATTGCTGCTACTCCTCTGCACTCTATAGAAGGTACAATACTTATTCATCATAGTACTGTTGATTTACTGTTACTGATCAGAAAATTAAAGAGAGCATGATTAATTCAGAGATCAGATGATGCTAATTCAGATGATGCTAATTCAGATGATGCCAATTCAGAGTGAAACTGTAAAATTCAGAGGATGCATTGTTGTAGCACTAGCAGCATTCATAAAACAGTCCAGGTTAAAACTTTGTAGCACTAGCAAATTCAGATGATGCGAATTCAGGTTTGTAGCACTAGCAGCATTCATAAATCAGTCCAGGTTAAAACTTTGTAGCACTAGCAAATTTAGAAGATGTCAATTCAGGTTTGTAGCACTAGCAGCATTCATAAAACAGTAGCCTCATTTCGTACATGTGAACCATGTTAAAACTTTCAAAATTGTCCAGTATCACCCGGTTAGCTGGTGAAAACCATCATCAGGTTTTGGACAACCATGGGACAAAGGGACAGCTGGCTTTGCGGTGCCATTGGGTGCAAGGGCAGTTTATTGAGGTTCCCGCGGAGTCGCCGATGCTCCGAGCAAGTCGTCCAGCGGCTGAAAAGAAAGTACACACACTTATTAATTACTGTAATCGTAGCTGCTCGGGTGTTCGAGTAAATGGGTAGTATGGTTTTGTGCAGAGCAACTGTTGCCATTGAACCAATACCAGCAACCCCTAAGGGTCTCCTTGTCACTACTGTTTTATTCATTACGATTCATGTTATCAAAAGTAAATACCAGTTTCATAGTGAATGCTAGCTCCAAAGTAACCAAGGCAAATAAGTTTAACTCTTAAAATACCCTACTGATGTCTATTTCTCACTACCAAGCTCTACTTAGGAAAACAATAAAAGCATAACAAGCCAAGTCAATAAAAGGGCAAAAATAACCGTGAATCTGCAAGTTGGAAGCCATGGCCTTGCAATTGCCATCAAGCAAGTGGATGAAGTGGCTTGCCCTGTTTAAATGGAGGGTCACAAAACTCCTAGTCTTCACCTCCTGAATTATTTCTCTCTGGAAATATTTTTTCAAAGCATTTTCAATAAAGAGAAAAATAACAAAACTCTATCTAGAACATCTAGATAGGTCAAATAAATCCCAAACTTTGCAAACAGAAAGGAAATTAAATAAAAATAATAATGCAAAAAGAATCAATTGATTTGGACTTATAGTTTAGGAGATATTCATGGTCAAGGTTGGGATTCTCACTGTAAGTTGGTTATCTTGGTTTGCATGTACTCCTCATTAGGAACATGAGGAGTACTTGACCAAGAGCTGCTCCTGTTGGTTATTAGGAACATGGATTACATGTATGGAAATGAATCATTTATGGAGTACTATGAAAACATGTGTTGCTGCTGATGTTTTTGTGTTGTCTGCTGTTATTACTTGAATTTGAAATATGATCTCATTTTAGATGGAGAATGGAAATTAGAAAACAAATACAGTAAATTGTTCAGTAACAGAGTTGAAGGCAAACTAGAATACAAATATGACCTCATTTGAATTCAGTTAGAGCAAACTGTTCAGTTACAGAAATTTTTGGTAATTTCAGTTCACTAAATATTTCTATCCTCAGTACTCCCTCCTTTCCAGTTTTTAGGGCTTATCTCAAAATTTTAGTTTTTCCATTTTATAAGGCTCAATTTGGTTGTTTCCCATCACATGTTCAGATTTCAAGGTGCATTAAATTATTGCATGCAAGTATTAAGAGAAAATTGACCAATGCATGTAATTTATGCATGCATGCATTGCAATTAATGCATTGGTAAGCATACTTTTTTGAAGAAAACAAGAGCATTAATTGGGTGCTTTTGCAAACTACAAAAAGTATTCCACCACTCACCATCTACCTTGGTTGGTGAGGTTTTTAAATTGAGCCTTATAAACCAGAAAGGAGGGAGTATTTGCTTTGCACAAATGAGCTTTAAGTATAATCTATCTATTTTCCTTCTTGATTCAACATATGTAACATTATGCATCCTGATTTTATAAGCAAACTAGACTCCAAATCTAAAGAAAAATGATGTTGTTGATCTTAGAATACTATTTTTGTGTGTGTATATTCTTGTTATGGTACCATGGTGTACTCATCTTTTGTCATTGATGGCAGGAACACATGAATATGGATTTGAACTTGATGCCTCAAGAGGAAGAACATGAAACCATTGATTTGAACTTGATGCCTCAAGAGGAAGACGATGAAGGTATTAATTTGAATTGGATCCCTGAGGAGGAACCTCAAGCGGCAGAGAATGTAGCTATGGATTTGAACTTGATGCCTCAAGAGGAAGACGATGAAGATATGAATTGGATGCCTCAAGAAGATGAAGGGAAAGAGGATGAAGCACAAGAGGAAGAGGATGAAGTTATGAATTGGATACTTCAAGATAAGAGAAGAGAATTGTCAGATAAGGAGAGGCATGGTGTCTCCTTTGCCTTGTTGGTAATCGAGCTCAAAGATGGGTCTGTTCAACCAGACGACAAGCTGCTAGTCTCAAACCTGTTGGACATAAGTGTACGATCTGTTGAAAGAATCTGGGAAGAGGCTAAAAAGCAAATTGCCGATGGCAAAGAAGTAGATGTCTCAAGCAAGAAGCCAGGAAGATCTGGCCGAAAGAGAAAGGAGCTGGATCTAGAGAGGACCTCAACAATCCCACTGAATAAAAGAAGAACAATTCGAGCTCTGGCACGGTCTCTAGGTGTGGCCCGATCGACCCTACATAAGAGGTTCCAGTTGAATGAGCTCAACCGCATCACAAGCACCATGAAGCCTCACCTCAAGCTAGAGAACAAGCTTGCGAGATTGAAATTTTGTATGCCCATGGTCGATGACAATTCGATCTCAACTTCTCGGGCTATGTTAAAACCAATGACGAATATGGTTCACATCGATGAGAAGTGGTTTGACATGACGAGAGTGAAGAATAGTTACTATGTACTTCCAGGAGAACCTGAACCAAAGCGCACCGTGTCAAACACTCATAGCATTGGGAAGGTAATGTTCCTAACAGCTGTTGCCAGGCCTCGATATAACAATGAGGGGGAGCTAACATTCGATGGGAAGATCCGCATCTGGGCATTCGTCGAAGAGACTGAGGCGAGGCGGACAAGTCAGAACAGAACAAAGGGAACAAAAGTGTTGACATCGATGAAAGTAACCAGGCTCGTGCGAGATTATCTAATCAATAAGGTTATCCGGCAATTCAGGATAAGTGGCCTGACGATGATGAGGGAGCAACAATATTCATCCAACAGGATAACGCAAAGCCTCATGTCCTTCCCAATGATGTAGCTTTTCGAGAAGCTATGGAACAAACTGATCTTGACATCTGATTGCTACAACAGCCCCCAAATAGCCCTGAGTTAAATTGTTTGGACCTCTGCTTCCATAACTCTCTCCAGTCTCTAACCGATCGCAGGTCACCTACAAACATCCGAGAACTGCAGGGTGTGGAAGAGGAATTGAGAACTACGATCCCGACAAGTTGCATGAAGCTTTATCACATTAGAAGCGATTATGTTTGAAGTTATGAAAGACAAAGGAGGAAATCAATATAAGTTGCCCCACTTGCACAAGGATCGCGTTCAGAATGCTGGAATGGAAATAACCGGTGTATATTGCGACTCGGGTAGTTGTTGATACTAGGGCCCTTATAGAAGAAATGGAAATTGCAATAGGAAAAGAAAATGAAAGGAAAGAATTAGCTAGAGAAGGGAAAAGAAAGAAAAGTAAAGGGAAGGGAAGGGAAGAAGTGGCCAGAGAAAGAATGTAGTCAAGAGGGGGCAAAGAGGCCCTTATGTCATGTAGTCAGGTGCTCCTTGTGTATGTCTTGTGTAATCTTGTGTCAAGAGGGGACAAAGATGCCCTTATGTCATGCCCTTGTGTATGCCTTGTCTAATCCTTGTATATCAACTCCTTGTTGGAATTTATTGGAATTATCTGGGTTATTTGGATTATTTGAATTAATTTGGGTTATTTGAATTAATTTGGGTTATTTGGATTAATTTGGGTTATTTGAATTAATTTGGGTTAGTGGACTGAAAGTTTTGCTTGACAACTACAACAACTAATGAGGCAAGCAAGGCCTTTGCTAATCCCATATCATCAGTAGATGATATGGTATGATATGGTATGAATTTGGTTTTCTTAATTAATGTTAAATCAGCAAAGCTATCAGCATGGAACAAATAAAAGGACGGTGGATGACAAGAAATCGCTTCTATTTAGTTAAGAGGTCCATTACATGCTATCAAGGACACTTCCAGTTTTTATTTAGTTTCATCAAAGGTTCATCAATACAGATGCTAAAATCTAGCATATCACATGGGATGGATCAACTAAAATAAGAAAGACCATCTTTGGTACAGTAAATAAATATGCAGCCATAGCATGGATAGATTAGATAATGAGAGGAGTAGCACTGGATTAATCCATCTCAAGGTCCTTGCTAATTAGCTATCAGTATATATTTCCCAGCTTCTTAATTAGCTATCAGTATATAAGTACAGCCTTATACATCTCTCCTTCATGATCTAAACATATACAACCTTGGGTAGAGAGAGAAGAGTGGGTTTCAGTTTGCTCTGGGCAGTGATGTGCACTGGAGTAGCCCTGTTGACATAGCTCATAGCAGTAGGTATTTCAAAAAATATGGAGTAATGCATAAATTTGTACTCCAGCAAGTTTACTCCAGTACTCAGTTTAAAATTCAGTTTACTGTTAAATGACAGTAATTTAGTTTACTGTTAAATTTCAGTTTCACAGGCTAGTTTCCAACAAACAAAAGCCTATGCTTATGAAGAATAAATCAGCTGAAATGAGATACTGATCCTTTTTACTTTGTTTGTTTAGATTGTTGGAAATTTTAAGCTCTGGCAACATACACTCCCAATTCTCCGAATATAGACAAGCAGCGCTGCAACTCGCCGACGGAGAGCAGGTCGACAAAAAAATCCAAAGTTGGCCGACTGGAGGATCTCGCCCTCGCTTCGCGGCGTCGGCGGCACTGTCGTCGTCGACGGCGAGGACGACACCCGGCTGCTCGTCGGCCTTTAGGTTGTTGTTGGTGGTCCCGATCCAGCGCCTGCGGGCTCTCCGACGCAGCCGAAGCAGAGCGCGGCGGTAGCTGTGGGTTGGACTAACATGGGATCCAAGTCAATGATTTTTTTGAGAAAGGGGGAGCTTGGGGAGGCAGGCGAGCGGTAGCTGCGGCGGCGGAGCAAGAGGGGAGCAGGGGAGCTGCGGCGGCGGGAGAGCGGGGGAGCTGCGGCGGCGGGGAGCAGCGAAGCAATGGCGGCGGAGAGCAGCGCAGCTGCTGCTTCTGTCGGAGGAGGAAGACAAGGAGCGCGGGTTTGGTCGAGAAAAACGAGAGGGTTTTTTTGCAAAAATGCCGCCGTGACATGTTTTTCGGGACGGAGGGAGTAGTTGTGAGCCCATTTGAAACTTGTAGTTGCAGCCTAATTTGAAAACTTACAATTAGGACTCCACTTAAAAACTTTTGAGTTGCGACCCATTTGAAAACTTGCAATTGCTACTTCACTGAAACACTTGCCCTTACGCCCTCACTCAAAAACTTGAATTTACGACCCATTTAAAAACTTGTAGTTATGACCCCCACTTAAAAACTTGCAATTGCAACCCATTTAAAAACTAGCAATTATGACCTCACTTAAAAACTTGTTGTTGCGACCCGACTTAAAAACTTGCGGCTGCCGACCTGACCTGAAAAGTTGTTGTCACTATCCCACTTAAAAACTTGCAGCTGCGACCCAACTTGAAAACTTGCAATCGCTACCCCACTTTAAAATTTGTAGTTTGGAGTCATTACCACACTTGAAAACTTGCAGTTACGACTCCACTTGAAAAATCATAGTTTGCAGTTGCAACCCAATTGCGACTTTTTTAAAACTTACAATATGGCCCAATTTTATAAAAAACAATAAAAACTTACAATTGCAACCCATTGTGATCCATTTTTGAAACCTCATTGCCACCTAGTCTTAAAGCAGCTGCAACCCCATTGTAATCTTTTGAAAACTTTATAGTTGTGATCCAACTTAAAAACTTGCAATGGCACCCCACATCCAAAAACTACTTGGAATTGCAGCCCAACTTGAAAAGTTGCAGTTGTGAACCCACTTAAAAACTTGCAGTTACTACTCCAGACTTGAAAAAAACTTTGGCCACATATTTTTTTTGACTATGTAAGCTTAATATTTTGACTATATAAGCTTAATTGCTGATAGGAACTTAACGTGCCAACCAAATAAAATAGAAAAATAAATAAATGTAATGAAATGAATGGATAGAAAAAATAATAAGAAACAATGCATGGAAAAAGGCAGAACAAAAACATTTGAAAATAATAAAGTAAACTAATAATAATAGTAATAATAAAAATAAAGAAGCAAAAAATGAAAAGGAATATAGAAACAATGTGGGAAAACCAAAAATAAAAACATTTGGAAACAAATAATGATAGTTTTTTTTAGAAAGTTTTTTTTAGTAAATGACCCTCACGTAGAAACAACCAGATCAAAAGAAGAAGAAAATTCAGCGACATAGCCCATAACCCAACAAGCATCGAGAGGAACAGAATAACGTCATGGCAGTGAACGAGACATAAGATAAACTCAGCTCGACACAAAAAGAAAACTCAGCAAGTCCAAATAAATTTGCTTTATCAATTTAATACTCCTATCTACTAAGAGACTCCCACATGGGGGACACGCTGAAAAGAGTCCCATTTCACTTCTTCTCCACTTACAACACAAACTGATCTCGCCAACAGCACGCTGTTAATGCCAACATGCAAAGTCTATCTACATTCATCAGCGAAAGATTCAGGAGAGCCAGGAAAACACAGTGCCCAGAATGACTGCTTCATCCCAAGATATCAACAACTGCAGCTCATAGGTAGCCAGGAAGGGTTGTCGTCCGCCAATCGCTTTTGATATTACTCACCGACCTTGAGCAACGAGAAGGAACTGAGCCAATTTCTTTGTGATTACCCGCCGAACTTGAGCAACAAGAAGGCACTGAGAAAGGCAGCAGCACATTCAGAATGTCAGTGATTCAATTACAAATCTGAACAATAGCTCAAATTCAAATTGCATTGACTTGGGAGTGCTTCAGTAATGTCACAAAGTGTCCTTAAAAGTGGGAAACGAGAGAAGACAATCAAAATTGATAACAAAACGAAGTTCAAAAGAGAACAACAAACCTGACATAGTGACATTCCCTCTGTCTTCATGCTAATCCGGTTTCAGCTTTCTTTATTTCAAATATAAGTTCCGTCCACAACGAGAGAATAAACTTTTCTGCAGAATCATCCATAAGAGATACAAGGGCCTCCAACATTCTAGGTGCGTCTACATGCTCTTTGGTTGATGCAACAACATATTCCACAAACTCTGCTATTTCCTCGCCGAAAACTTCAATCGACTTCTCTGAAACCCAATGCCTCATTCTCTCATGCAATCCATGCTGCAAGAAAAAAAAGTGTATTCAATTGTATAAGAATGAGATGGGAGTTCATAACTAAAACAGTCTGCAAGGCAACAAATTGACTGGTTCTCATTTCGAGTTTTCCTAATTCAAACATCTTTTTCAAGTATGGAAATTTAAAATGGAAAAAGGTAGATAATTCTGTTTCACCTTATCATAAATTGCCCAATTAACATCATAAGCAAATAGTTCTTCCTTCGTCTTAGGGATAGCAGCAAGCAACTGTTCTGCATCAAAAGTTTCCTTGTTCCCTGACTTGGATGTAGCTTGCAATTCAAAACTCACCTTTTCTCCTGGGGCACTGCTGTTCAGCTTATCTGAGACTAGCACTGGTAGAGATACAATGCCCTTACCTTCACCATTGCTCTTATGAAACCCATCTACTGTCCAACGAAGCAAGACCAAAGTCAACTTCAAGGTAGCTACACTATGGAGAAGGTATTGTAAATTAAGAAACAAAAAAATACACTCACTTTCCCTGCGCTGACGTTTCCTCTCGTGTTCAATTGTAGATTCAGGCTCCATGGGAACATACATTGATGACATCGCATCAATTTGCAGAAAAGGCTTTCCAGCTGAAATCACTTCTTTATCTTTCCAACCTTGCAAACAAACAACTTTACTTTCCCCTAAATGTTCCTCTTTTTCACGTTGTCTCTTGCTTGTCCTTTCCTCCAGTGCACCACTCCTTGTATGACCATCGCCTTTCTCATCACTGATGCTTGTAGATGCCTGAACAGACTGAATTGGTGAACCCAGAAATTTACACCTCATTCTCTCTTCAACCATACTGTGTATCGTTTGCATAGCAGCCATATCAATTTCATTGGCCTTCTCTTCTGTAGTATTCTCACAGTATTTCTGAAGGTGCTGTCTCGTGGCTTCATTGACATTAACCTGTTTAAACCCAAAAATAAGCATGGATCAGAACAGAATAAGCATTTCACAAGATCGAACCCCGGGGTGTGCTGTGTGCAGACGGAAGTTTTACTTTTCTAATGTTCAGGCAAAATTTGCAAACGAAATTGAAAAGGTTTATTTTTTTTCAAATGCAGGTTCTCCTACGCCATTAGCTTTATACAAAAATATTCCAAAGGTGGCCAATTCCTTATTAAGAAAGAAGAGCATAGAAATATTAATGCTTGTAATGGAAGCTGCAAAGTCACAGTTGATTTGTAAGCACAATAACATCAACGGAAGCAACTTTACAAGGATAACTTCCTTTTATAGACAACCCACTGTAATCAATAAAACTAAGATGATTTCTCAATATTATCAGAACTTTGAATATTATATTATATAATCTACACTACAAATGTTTTAAACAACACTGCAGAAGAATAGAGATCATTATTAGTTTTGTCAAGCCAATAAACCATCATTCACTATTAACTAAATAATTTAGTCTAGCAAAACTTTACACCGACACCACTAGTTTCAAAGCAAATTCAGTTTTTAAGACCTTCTAAGAGCACTATCATTCCCGTTAGGTCCAATTACGCACATGCCACCCCGCCGTCCATTTAACAACTAGCGCGACATGAAATAATCAAAATACCCTTAGGTCACCACATGGCAGAGCCATCTCTCCACTCACTGGTGCATGGGCCCACCTGTCAGCCCATCTTCTCACTCTGGAGAGGTGCACCGAGCCGCTCCCCACTACTCCACTCGAATTCCCCAAGTCATCATGGCTCACAATGGCAGAGCCACCTCTAGGTGACCCAAGGCGGCTACCCAGGCTTGACCCGCAAGCCTCTATTGAAAAGACATGCGTATTAGAGCTTGGTAATGATGATTTTATAGGCAGATTTTCATTGACCTAGAAGCAGTTAGGCTTTGCCCAGGCTCCCACAACTGGCTGGCTCCGCCACTGATCACATGGATGTGGGACTAATCTCCCAATTCACCAAGCCGCTCCCCACTACTCCACCCGAATTCCCCAAGTCATCATGGCTCACAATGGCAGAGCCACCTCTAGGTGACCCAAGGCGGCTACCCAGGCTTGACCCGCAAGCCTCTATTGAAAAGACATGCGTATTAGAGCTTGGTAATGATGATTTTATAGGCAGATTTTCATTGACCTAGAAGCAGTTAGGCTTTGCTCAGGCTCCCACAACTGGCTGGCTCCGCCACTGATCACATGGATGTGGGACTAATCTCCCAATTCAATTTTTGAATTTATACTGTTTTTGCACAATAGTTTTCAAAATGATGTAAATCCACAAGAGATATGTGATGTACTACAAAAATCATAAAATAAATTGCCAATCCGATAATAACATATCTAACTAGGACCAACTCCTTTCCAAGAAATCATATATCTTAGTCTGTACATTTATCTATGGATGTTGCAAGCATAAATGGCATGCAGACCAGTACATACCAACAGCTCTTGACCATCAATTCTTAGTTTGTTGAGCAGCCGCCATGCACGAAGACTGCCTTCAGCAGATTCAAAATCACAAAAGCCAAACCCAGTAGGAGTTCCATCAATTGGATTTGTGACTGGATTCCAACTTTTTACAATTCCACAGACCTGTAGCAAAAATAAGGCACATATACACATCACTATCTACTCCATTATTCCAAAGCATATGTCATCTAATGCTTCACAATTTTTCCTTTTATAAACCCCAATTAACTAGCATTTATCTATAATAAATATTATGGAACATGATTTGACAGAATCTAATATGTTGATACAATCTTAAGAGACATCTTATGAGCTAGGTTGTAAGTACTATAAGTTCACAAGAGGCAAATTTAACAATATACCTGAAGAAGAGAAAGAACAAAATCATTGTCCACTGTTGATGCAATCTTGCCAACATATACTTTAAATTGTGGATCATTAACTGGAGGAACAGGTGCGATATGAGGTCTAGTCACAGCTCCAGGACCAAAATCAGTAGCTGGAGGAACAGGTGTCATAGGTGGTCTAGTCACGGCTCCATGACCAAAAACGTTAGCTGGAGGAATAGGCGCGATAGGTGGTCTAGTCACAGCTCCATGACCAAAAACGTTAGCTGGAGGAATAGGCGCGATAGGTGGTCTAGTCACAGCTCCAGGACCAAAAACGTTAGCTGAAGGAACAGGCGCGATAGGTGGTCTAGTCACAGCTCCAGGACCAAAAACGTTAGCTGAAGGAACAGGCGCGATAGGTGGTCTAGCCACAGCTCCAGGACCAAAAACGTTAGCTGGAGGAACAGGTGTGATAGGCAGTCTAGCCACGGCTCCAGGACCAAAAACATTAGCTGGGGGAACAAGTGCGATAGGTGGTCTAGCCATGGCTCCAGGACCAAAAACATTAGCGGGAGGAACAAATGCGATAGGTGGTCTAGTCACGGCTCCAGGACCAAAAACATTAGCTGGAGGAACAGGTGTCATAAATGGTCGTGGTCTTGTCACGGCTCCAAGACCAAAAACATTAGCTGGAGGAACAGGTGTGATAGGTGGTCTAGTCACGGCTCCAGGACCAAAAGTTCCATCAATTACCGCTGGCCGCTGATGTGATAACACACTAACAGGATGATATGTGTGGCTTGGACGGAAGCCTGGAAGACCTGCACAGATAGGATACTGTTATATATACCTAAGGATCTACTGCAGAAAAAAATATAAAAAATCCGCCTGCCATATTAATAAGACTTCAGCAATCCAAACACATAATGCATGATTTATCCTTGCAGACAAATCAACTTGGCGACCAAACAGAAACAAAATAACTTATAACTAGTTAACTACAGGAAATGAACCTATGAATAGGTTAACATCATTCAGCATAGACATGCAAGTAAGTTCAGTGCAGAATAGCCCGAGATAAAACATTATACTGCTCTGATAGGTTTTCTTCACAAAATTCAGAGAGATCGTACATGACTGTGAATTTGTAATACATTACCCAGTATAAAGAAACTGATAACAAATACTCCCTCCGTCCGGAATTACTTGTCACGGAAATGGATGTATCTAGACATATTTTAGTTTTAAATACATCCATTTTTATTTATTTCTGCGACAATTAATTTGGGACGGAGGGAGTACCTTGCTATCAGTACAAATAATCAGCATTGTGTTTATGAAGTTTTCATATTTCTGCAACCTGGAGGCAGATTTATGTAGATATCCAAATTTGAACCTAACCAAACACAATTGTTTGTAGCAATTATTTGCAGAACTCGGAAAGATCATGGTAACATAACCAATGTACTACAACGTACGAAATATTTACAAAATGCTTTGCTGCCAATGGCCTCTCATTAAAATGGTTGGGATGACTTGAACATAAAAAATGAAAATAATATAGCTCACATTTTGGAAATATCACATTTGAAGTTTGCAAAAATCCACAGTACGATGATGTACGTAAACAACATGCACACTAACTCAAGCAAAAAAGTAAGTTACAGCATGTAATCAGTTAGACCACCGAAATACTATGCACTGCATTTGATTTAATGTAACAAGACAGACAATAAGCATTACCAAACACATCAAGGTCGTGGAAGCAAACCAAAACACACCAAAGGTCGTGTAAGATCATTAGATCTTCTGAAACAAACAAGGCTCGCCTTTCTCGTAAGGCAGTGCATCAGGGCACAGCCAATACTGTTACAGAGAAGCAGTCAGTCAACGATAAAATTGTTAATCATAATACAAATGCAGCCATTTCTATATTCTAAAACCAAATCTCCACCTGTAAAAAGAACAAATCACTAGAATCTGAATCAGTCATCCGTCCCTTCTAAATTGCTAGGTCAGTTGCAAAAATTGAGTTCGGCAAAAGCGATCAACAATGTTCGTCGCAATAATTAAACCTACCGAACGGGTTAAGGGGGGTGCCTGGGTGCGGACGGAATCCACCCGGCGGTGGTGGCGGAGGCTGGTATACGCGAGGCCCACCGAAAGCGCCGGGTGGCAAGACGGGCGGTAATACCAGCGGCCGCCGCGTTTGGTAGAAGGGCGCCGGGTACGGCGCCGGCCGCGGAACGCCGGGGGGCTGGAAGGGACCAGCAAACGCGATCGGGGCGGGGTTGAGCCTGGGGGTGGGGGTCGCAGCGTTCATCGGTTGGTTGGGTTGGGCGGCGGCGGGTGGGCGCGACATGGCGGCCGCCAGCACCACGGCGGGGGCGGAAGCGGGGAGGCAGCGGGCAACAAGAAAGCTAGGGCAGATCTGGAGGAGAACACTCGGCGTGCGTACGAGAACTAAGAGGGAATTCGGAGGGAGGTTTAGGGTTAAATCCCCCACGCTTCCATGGTGGCACGGTATTCTCTTCTAGTCTATGCCTTTAGGGTTCTTCGCCCCTCCCCGCCATGTCACACCCCGTGCCGCCGTCGTCCCCTCCAAACCAATGCACCAATGAATGCTACTACCCCACAGCAGGCTCGACCCCCACCGCGATTTCGTTCACTGGCCCCTTCCAACCCATCGGCGTTCCGCTGCCGGCGTCGTACCCGGCGCCCTTCTACCTCATGTGCCCCGCCTCTGTATTTCCGCGTTGTCGCGCCATCCGACGCTTTTCCCTGGACCTTGCTTGTGCGGGGCTTCGTCGGGTGGTTTACATCTATGCCCAGGCATCCTCTTCCTTGTATGGCTGTTTCTCGTGGGATTTGATACAACTAGGGTATTCTCAATCTGATATGAACACAACTCACGTAGATGAGATTTCTTCCAGCGTTAGTTGCTACCCTTTTTATAGACAGTGGCTGTTTATTATCAATTAATGCACGACAATCGATGAGCGTATCTCGCACGTCATCATCACGTGTTGCAAGGGTGTCATTGGTTAAATTTTTGATAGCGCGTCACACATTTGGTGATTAAAAGGGGGGAGAAAATCAAAAGGAAGATCTAGAATTATTGATGTTTTATTTTCTTTCTCCCTGAACCTCATGTGAAGCCCGGAAACGGCAATTTCTTGTTTCAGGAAAACTTATAATTCTCACTAAAGAAGCTACGAGGAGGCTAGTGCTAGGGGAGAACACGTGTGCGCTTTTTCTATGATCTAAGCATTGCATAAAAAATCCAAACTCGGTATAAGCCTAGCATGCAAATAGTTTGATATGTCACGTCTCTAGTCCCGACCTGCTTCATGGTCAAGTTGATTACAATATAAATGAGATATTTATAATGTTGTGCGCATGTATGTACCATTGCAAGAATGTTGTTAGTGAGTGTAGTATTGCAGGAATGTATGTATGGGGGGCAAGGGTTTCATCAAAATTCAAGGCTTCAACTTGGGAGAAATCTTGAGCCCCTAATCTTGCCTTGTTTCTAATGATTACTTCATACTCATTTTTGCTTGTTCTTGAAGACTCATTTGGTTCCGACGATGTTATAGCCCTTTACGATTGGCCTCTTCACAATGACCACATCTTTTATCACGGGTGAAGTTGTTTAACTCTTCTTGCATGGCAACAACCAATCCAATTCCATCAAGGCTTGTTGTACCTTAAGTGGCTCAAAACTAGAAAAAAACGAGAAGTGAGCACAAGAATTAGTCAATTGTTTACATATGACTACCCTTGTGACAATCCACTTAAGACATTGCCAACTTGAACCCGGTCGGACACTAAAGACATGGAGGAAAGGTGGATCTTGAGGATCTTCGTCATCACTTGAACCTTCATCTTCATCTTGTTCATCCACGGTTAGAGCTTGGGATTCATCACTTGATGTACTTGCACCATCTTAAGCTTGATCATTTGTTTGATCTTGTGCTTGATGATCATGGGATTTTTCTTTGCTCTTGATCTTGCGCAACAACTTGGTCTTCTTGATGATCTTGCTCATTCTATTGTGGAGGGTCTTGTTATTGTTATTTGATGTTGGGTTCATATTGAGCAATGTGGTCTACATGTGGTGTAAGCCTTGATGGTAAAATGATGGTGCTTGAGGTTTCTTCATCATTGATGTGAGCTTGCTCCATGAAAATGTCACCAATGTATATAGTCATGATGTCTTGTAAATGATCCTCATCACCTACGTCACCACTTAGATAAACTTTATCTCAATGGGAGCCATTGAATTCATGAAAAAACTGAAGGAAATATGCCCTAGAGGCAATAATAAAGTTATTATTTATTTCCTTATATCATGATAAATGTTTATTATTCATGCTAGAATTGTATTAACCGGAAACATAATACATGTGTGAATACATAGACAAACAGATTGTCACTAGTATGCCTCTACTTGACTAGCTCGTTGATCAAAGATGGTTATGTTTCCTAGCCATAGACATGAGTTGTCATTTGATTAACGGGATCACACCATTAGGAGAATGATGTGATTGACATGACCCATTCCGTTAGCTTAGCACACGATCGTTTAGTATGTTGCTATTGCTTTCTTCATGACTTATACATGTTCCTATGACTACGAGATTATGCAACTCCTGTTTACCGGAGGAACACTTTGTGTGCTACCAAACGTCACAACGTAACTGGGTGATTATAAAGGAGCTATATAGGTGTCTCCAAAGGTACTTGTTGGGTTGGCGTATTTCGAGATTAGGATTTGTCACTCCGATTGTCGGAGAGGTATCTCTGGGCCCTCTCGGTAATGCACATCACTTAAGCCTTGCAAGCATTGCAACTAATGAGTTAGTTGCGGGATGATGTATTATACTCAAGATGTCTGGGTATAATAATCACTTGATTCAACTGGGAGTTAATCTTCAGGATTATAGCGTCATTGACAGAATTCTCCAATCACTGCCACCAAGCTACAAGAGCTTCGTGATGAACTATAACATGCAAGGGATGGATAAGACGATTCCCGAGCTCTTCGCAATGCTAAAGGCTGCGGAAGTAGAAATCAAGAAGGAGCATCAAGTGTTGATGGTCATCAAGACCACTAGTTTCAAGAAAAAGGGCAAAGGGAAGAAGAAGGGAACTTCAAGAAGAACAACAAGCAAGTTGTCTTGCTCAGAGAAGAAACCCAAGTCCGGACCTAAGCCCAAATCGAGTGCTTCTACTTCAAGCGGTAGTCACCGAAGCGGAACTGCCCCAAGTATTTGGCGGATAAGAAGGATGGCAAGGTGAACAAAGGTATATGTGATATACATGTTATTGATGTGTACCTTACTAATGCTCGCGGTAGCACCTGGGTATTTGATACTGGTTATGTTGCTAATATTTGCAACTCGAAACAGGGGCTACGGATTAAGCGAAGATTGGCTAAGGACGAGGTGACGATGCGCGTGGGAAATGGTTCCAAAGTCAATGTGATCGCGGTCGGCACGCTACCTCTACATCTACCTTCGGGATTAGTATTAGACCTAAATAATTGTTATTTGGTGCCAGCGTTGAGCATGAACATTATATCTGGATCTTGTTTGATGCGAGAACGATTATTCATTTAAATCAAAGAATAATGATTGTTCTATTTATATGAGTAATATCTTTTATGGTCATGCACCCTTGAAGAGTGGTCTATTTTTGATGAATCTCGATAGTAGTGATACACATATTCATAATGTTGAAGCCAAAAGATGCAGAGTTGATAATGATAGTGCAACTTATTTGTGGCACTGCCGTTTAGGTCGTATCGGTGTAAAACGCATGAAGAAACTCCATACTGATGGACTTTTGGAACCACTTGATTATGAATCACTTGGTACTTGCGAACCGTGCCTCATGGGCAAGATGACTAAAACGCCTTTCTCCGGTACTATGGAGAGAGCAACAGATTTGTTGGAAATCATACATACAGATGTATGTGGTCCGATGAATGTTGAGGCTCGTGGCGGATATCGTTATTTTCTCACCATCACAGATGATTTAAGCAGATATGGGTATATCTACTTAATGAAGCATAAGTCTGAAACATTTGAAAAGTTCAAAGAATTTCAGAGTAAAGTTGAAAATCATCGTGACAAGAAAATAAAGTTTCTACGATCTGATCGTGGAGGAGAATATTTGAGTTATGAGTTTGGTCTACATTTGAAACAATGCGGAATAGTTTCGCAACTCACACCACCCGGAACACCATAGCGTAATGGTGTGTCCGAATGTCGTAATCGTACTTTACTAGATATGGTGCGATCTATGATGTCTCTTACTGATTTACCGCTATAGTTTTGGGGTTATGCTTTAGAGACGGCTGCATTCACGTTAAATAGACACCATCAAAATCCGTTGAGACGACGCCTTATGAACTATGGTTTGGCAAGAAACCAAAGTTGTCGTTTCTTAAAGTTTGGGGCTGCGATGCTTATGTGAAAAAGCTTCAACCTGATAAGCTCGAACCCAAATCGGAGAAATGTGTCTTCATAGGATACCCAAAGGAGACTGTTGTGTACACCTTCTATCACAAATCCGAAGGCAAGACTTTTGTTGCTAAATTCAGAGTTTTTCTAGAGAAGGAGTTTCTCTCGAAATAAGTGAGTGGGAGGAAAGTAGAACTTGATGAGGTAACTGTACCTACTCCCTTATTGGAAAGTAGTTCATCGCAGAAACCGGTTTCTGCGACACCTACACCAATTAGTGAGGAAGTTAATGATGATGATCATGAAACTTCAGATCAAGTTGTTCTTGAACCTCGTGGTCAACCAGAGTAAGACCCGCACTGAGTGAGTGCGGTAATCCTGTTCGGAAGTTATGTTACTAGACCATGACAAACCTCCGAACTATGAAGAAGCGATGGTGAGCCCAGATTCCGCAAAATGGCTTGAGGCCATGAAATCTGAGATGGGATCCATGTATGAGAACAAAGTGTGGACTTTGGTTGACTTGCCCGATGATCGGCAAGCAATTGAGAATAAATGGATCTTCAAGAAGAAGACTGACGCTGACGGTAATGTTACTGTCTACAAAGCTCGACTTGTCGCGAAAAGTTTTCGACAAGTTCAAGGGATTGACTACGATGAGACCTTCTCACGCGTAGCAATGCTTAAGTCTGTCTGAATCATGTTAACAATTGCCGCATTTTATGATTATGAAATTTGGCAAATGGATGTCAAAATTGCATTCCTGAATAGATTTCTGGAAGAAGAGTTGTATATGATGCAACCCGAAGGTTTTATCGATCCAAAGGGAGCTAACAAAATGTGCAAGCTCCAGCGATCCATTTATGGACTGGTGCAAGCCTCTCGGAGTTGGAATGAACGCTTTGATAGTGTGATCAAAGCATTTGGTTTTGTACAGACTTTTGAAGAAGCCTGTATTTACAAGAAAGTGAGTGGGAGCTCTGTAGCATTTCTGATATTATATGTGGATGACATATTGCTGATTGGAAATGGTATAGAATTCCTGGATAGCATAAAGGGATACTTGAATAAGAGTTTTTCAATGAAAGACCTCGGTGAAGCTGCTTACATATTGGGCATCAAGATCTATAGAGATAGATCAAGACGCTTAATTGGACTTTCACAAAGCACATACCTTGACAAAGTTTTGAAAAAGTTCAAAATGGATTAAGCAAAGAAAGGGTTCTTGCCTGTGTTACAAGGTGTGAAGTTGAGTATGACTCAATGCCCGACCACTGCAGAAGATAGAGAGAAGATGAAAGATGTTCCCTATGCTTCAGCCATAGGCTCTATCATGTATGCAATATTGTGTACCAGACCTGATGTGTGCCTTGCTATAAGTCTAGCAGGGAGGTATCAAAGTAATCCAGGAGTGGATCACTGGACAGCGGTCAAGAACATCCTGAAATACCTAAAAAGGACTAAGGATATGTTTCTCGTTTATGGAGGTGACAAAGAGCTCATCGTAAATGGTTATGTTGATGCAAGCTTTGACACTGATCCGGACGATTCTAAATCGCAAACCGGATATGTGTTTACGTTGAACGGTGGAGCTGTCAGTTGGTGCAGTTCTAAACAAAGCGTCGTGGCGGGATCTACGTGTGAAGCGTAGCTGCTTCGAAAGCAGCAAATGAAGGAGTCTGGATGAAGGAGTTCATATCCGATCTAGGTGTCATACCTAGTGCATCGGGTCCAATGAAAATCTTTTGTGACAATACTGGTGCAATTGCCTTGGCGAAGTAATCCAGATTTCACAAGAGAACCAAGCACATCAAGAGACGCTTCAATTCCATCTGGGATCTAGTCCAGGTGGGAGACATAGAAATTTTCAAGATACATATAGATCTGAATGTTGCAGATCCGTTGACTAAGCCTCTTCCACGAGCAAAACATGATCAGCACCAAGGCTCCATGGGTGTTAGAATCATTACTGTGTAATCTAGATTATTGACTCTAGTGCAAGTGGGAGACTGAAGAAATATGCCCTAGAGGCAATAATAAAGTTATTATTTATTTCCTTATATCGTGATAAATGTTTATTATCCATGCTAGAATTGTATTAACCGGAAACATAATACATGTGTGAATACATAGACAAATAGATTGTCACTAGTATGCCTCTACTTGACTAGCTCGTTGATCAAAGATGGTTATGTTTCCTAGCCATAGACATGAGTTGTCATTTGATTAACGGGATCACATCATTAGGAGAATGATGTGATTGACATGACCCATTCCGTTAGCTTAGCACACGATCGTTTAGTATGTTGCTATTGCTTTCTTCATGACTTATAAATATTCCTATGACTATGAGATTATGCAACTCCCGTTTACCGGGGGAACACTTTGTGTGCTACCAAACGTTACAACGTAACTGGGTGATTATAAAGGAGCTCTACAGGTGTCTCCGAAGGTACTTGTTGGGTTGGCGTATTTCGAGATTAGGATTTGTCACTCCGATTGTCGGAGAGGTATCTCTGGGCCCTCTCGGTAATGCACATCACTTAATCCTTGCAAGCATTGCAACTAATGAGTTAGTTGCGGATGATGTATTACTGATGCGAGTAAAGAGACATCTTGGTAAGGAGATTGAACTAGGTATTGAGATACCGACGATCGAATCTCGGGCAAGTAACATACCGATGACAAAGGGAACAACGTATGTTGTTATGCGGTCGACCGATAAAGATCTTCGTAGAATATGTAGGAGCCAATATGAGCATCCAGGTTCCGCTATTGGTTATTGACCGAGAGATGTGTCTCGGTCATGTCTACATAGTTCTCGAACCCGTAGGGTCCGCACGCTTAACGTTACGATGACGGTTATATTATGAGTTTATATGTTTTGATGTACGAAGGTTGTTGAGTCCCGATGTGATCACGGACATGACGAGGAGTCTCGAAATGGTCGAGACATGAAGATTGATATATTGGAAGCCTATGTTTGGATATCGGAAGTGTTCCGGGTGAAATCGGGATTTTACCGGAGTACCGGGAGGTTACCGGAACCCCCCTGGGAGGTAAGTGGGCCTTTACGGAGTAGAGGAGAGGCGGCCAGGGCTGGGCCGCGCGCCCCTCCCCCCTGGTCCGAACAGGACAAGGAGAGGGGGCGGCGCCCCCCTTCCTTCTCTCCCTCCTCTTTCCCCCTCCCGAATCCTATTCCAACTAGGAAAGGGGGGAGTCCTACTCTCGGTGGGAGTAGGACTCCTCGTGGCGCGCCCTCCCCTTGGCCGGCCGCACCCCCCTTGCTCCTTTATATACGGGGGCAGGGGCACCTCTAAACAACAAGTTGATCAGTTGATCTCTCCCAACCGTGTGCGGTGCCCCCTCCACCATAGTCCACCTCGATATCTTCAGGCGGTGCTTAGGCGAAGCCCCGCATCGATAGAACATCAACATCGTCCACCACGCCGTCGTCTTGAACGGAACTCTCCCTCAACACTCGGCTGGATCGGAGTTCGAGGGACGTCATCGGGCTGAACATGTGCTGAACTCGGAGGTGCCGTACGTTTGGTACTTGATCGGTCGGATCATGAAGACGTGCGACTACATCAACCGCGTTGTGCTAACGCTTCGCTTCGGTCTCACGAGTGCGTGGACAACACTCTCCCCTCTCGTTGCTATGCATCACCATGATCTTGCGTGTGCGTAGGATTTTTTTTTTTGAAATTACTACATTCCCTAACAAAAACACGTCACAAATTTCCTCAACACGTCTATTGTATTTGTTTAAGCCGCTATAGGCATGAGAGTTTGATCTTTATCCAACAAATATATCCTCGAAATCTAGCCAACCGGATTTCCTTGCTGAGAAGCAAACACTTACAGTCGAATACCCAGAAGTATTTGGCGTTTGGCTTGTTCCCAGTTAAGAGCTATCATGGTGTCTTGTTCAAGTACTTGCGAAGGAAGATTTGGTTCAACAAGCGATGTTGATGGTCTCGGCCCAATATCTATATGGAGGATGGTAATTTTACCCATGGGTATGGGTGTTGGAAATATGCCCTAGAGGCAATAATAAAAGTATTATTATTATATTTCCTTGTTCATGATAATTGTCTTTTATTCATGCTATAATTGTATTATCCGGAAATCGTAATACACGTGTGAATACATAGATCACAATATGTCCCTAGTGAGCCTCTAGTTGACTAGCTCGTTGATCAACAGATAGTCATGGTTTCCTGACTATGGACATTGGATGTCATTGATAACGGGATCACATCATTAGGAGAATGATGTGATGGACAAGACAATCCTAAGCATAGCACAAGATCGTGTAGTTCGTTTTGCTAGAGCTTTTCCAATGTCAAGAATCTCTTCCTTAGACCATGAGATCGTGTAACTCCCGGATACCGTAGGAGTGCTTTGGGTGTACCAAACGTCACAACGTAACTGGGTGACTATAAAGGTGCATTACAGGTATCTCCAAAAGTGTCTGTTGGGTTGACACGGATCGAGACTGGGATTTGTCACTCCGTATGACGGAGAGGTATCATTGGGCCCACTCGGTAGTGCATCATCATAATGAGCTCAAAGTGACCAAGTGTTTGGTCACGGGATCATGCATTACGGTACGAGTAAAGTGACTTGCCGGCAACGAGATTGAACGAGGTATTGGGATACCGACGATCGAATCTCGGGCAAGTAAAATACCGATTGACAAAGGGAATAGTATACGGGGTTGATTGAATCCTCGACATCGTGGTTCATCCGATGATATCATCGAAGAGCATGTGGGAGCCAACATGGGTATCCATATCCCGCTGTTGGTTATTGCCCGAGAGCCGTCTCGGTCATGTCTGCATGTCTCCCGAACCCGTAGGGTCTACACACTTAAGGTTCGGTGATGCTAGGGTTGTATGAATATGAGTATGCAGCAAACCGAATGTTGTTGAGTCCGGATGAGATGCTTGGACGTCACGAGGAGTTCGGAATGTCCGTAGGTAAAGATTTATATATAGGAAGTCTTATTTTGGTCGCGGAAAAGTTTCGCGTTATCGGTATTGTACCGGGAGTGCCGAAGGGGTCCGGGGTCCACCGGGGTACACCTGCCCGGGGCCACATGGGCTGTAGGGGTGCGCCTTGGCCTATATGGGCCAAGGGCACCAGCCCCAAGAGGCCCATGCACCAAGATATAAGAAAAGGGAGAGTCCTAAAGGGGAAGGCACCTCAGGGTGCCTTGGGAGGATGGACTCCTCCCCTCTTAACCGCACCCTTCCTTGGAGGAAGGGGCAAGGTGCGCCCTCCCCTCTCTTGCACCTATATAAAGGGAGGGAGGGAGGGTGGCCGCATCCATAAGCCTGGCGCCTCCTCCTCCTGCAACACCTCCTCCTCCTCCCGTAGTTTCTTAGCGAAGCCTGCGGGTTCTGCTGCATCCACCACCACGCCATCGTGCTGCTGGATCATCATCAACCTCTCCTTCCCCTTGCTGGATCAAGAAGGAGGAGATGTCATCCGCTCGTCACGTGTGTTGAACGCGGAGGTGTTGTCCGCTTCAGCACTAGGTCATCGGTGATCTGAATCACGGCGAGTACGACTCCATCATCCCGTTCCATTGAGCGCTTCGCCGCGATCTACAAGTGGTATGTAGATGCAATCACTCTCCCATGACTCGTTGCTAGATGAACTCATAGATGGATCTTGGTGAAACCGTAGGAAAATTTTTAATTTTCTGCAACGTTCTCCAACAATGGGTGCCCGTGGATACCGTACCCACATGGGCAGGGTATGGGCACGATTTTATACCCATGGGTAGTACCCATACCCTACCCGTTAAGTCATGGGTACGGTACGGGTATAGCCTTGTACCCATGGATATACCCATACCCTACCCGTTTATACTGACAGGTGTACCTTACCCGTGAAGTGTGTCGTGAGATTATGAACCTATGTTAAAGTTGTCAGAAATTGTCAATTTGAATTGAGATAATTGTTATGTACTCATCTATCTGTTACTGAGTTGAGATAAATATTTTTTGGGTCAAATATGATATCAATGAATGTGAAATTGTGAATAACTTGCGTACTATTTGATCTACCCGTTGGGCACCTAATGGGTATGGGTACGCGTAAAGTTTCATACCCGTGGGTACGGGTATGTGTAGAATTTTGTACCCATTGACTACACGGGTATGGGTATGGTATTGCTCTACCCGCCCCATACCCTACCCATTGCCATCTGACATGGACCTTGCCATTTCCAGAGGTGATCGGTTCTTCCTCTTGGCTACACCATTTATGTTGAGGGGTGTAAGGTGTGGAATATTCATGCTCAGTCCCCTCATCACTAAGAAATCCTTCCAGGGTGTAATTCTTGAAGTCCGAGCCATCGTTGCTTCTAATTACTAATAATACTTTGTCGAACTTGCGTTGAGCTTGCTTGGCAAAATCCACGAGTGTCACCTTCACCTTGTCCCTGAATTGAGAAACAACACCCATGCATATATTGAGTAATCATCAACAATGAATATACCATACTTCTTTCCCCAAGTCTATCCCATGATGGAGGACCAAACAGATCCACGTCGAGGAGCTCCAAAGGCCTTTGAGATTGAAACATCACCTTTTGGAGTATGCTTTTGCTTTATGTTGCTTTCCGGCTATGCTTGCACTACACACATAGTTTTTCAAAAAGAAACATCTGTTATTCCAAGGATGTGCTCATTCTTTAGGAGATTTTTGGGATTTCTCATGCTGACATGGGCTAGCCGACGACGCCATAGCCACCCCTTATCGGCCTTAGCCATTAGACACATTTCTTGGAAAGTGCTCTATTTCGAGAAATCAACCATGTTAAGGTTGTCATCCATGTGTCCAACAAAAGCCACTTTGGAGGTATCTCTTCTAGACATGTTGGAGCGCCCAATTACAAACTAGAAAAACGATGATACATTGTGTTTGTCATGGATTAGTGCCTCTCTTGATGTATTTAGTTGCACCGATCAAACTAAGGACACCTTTTGGAGGCGGATTGATGAGCATTTTCAACGCAATGTGAAGATTCTCTCCAACCGAACACAAGGTTCAATTCGAGGTTTTCATAGTACAATTCTAAACTGTTGCAACCAGTTGTGTGGTTGTGTTGATCAGATTGAACGCCCCCTCCGAGTGGAGTGTTAGTAGGAGAGCGTTCCAACTACATCCAAGAACTACACAAACAAAAAATCGGAAAGAGTGGCAACAATATCTTTACTTTGTTGCATTGTTGAGAAATGAGAAGTGGGCGAGATGGAATTGAAAATTGGGATTCAGCATTCCATTGGATCTTGATGGTGATGAAGAGCTTGAGTTTTTTTTTGGGGTAGCTTGAGGTTGATAATGATGATGATAGAGATAGAAGTCTCACCCCAAAACAAAGAGGCCTAATAAGAGAAGTGCACAACGAAGACCTTCACGAAATTATACCTGTTGGAGAACATAGTAATTTCAAAAAATTTCCTACGCACACGCAAGACCATGGTGATGGCATAGCAACGAGAGGGGAGAGTGTCTGTCCACGTACCCTCGTAGACCGAAAGCGGAAGCGTTATAACAACGCGGTTGATGTAGTCGTGCGTCTTCACGATCCGACCGATCCAAGCACCGAACGTCGGCACCTCCGAGTTACGCACGTTCACTCGATGGCGATCCCGGACTCGATCCAGCAAAGTGTCGGGATGAGTTCCGTCGACCTGACGGCGTGGTGGCGATGATGATGCTCCACCGACGCAGGGCTTCGCCTAAGCTCATGACGATATGACTTCTCCGGCGCAGGCTTCGCCTAAGCTCATGACGATATGACCAAGTGGAATATGGTGGAGGGGGCACCGCACACGGCTAAGGAATGATCCGTAGATCAACTTGTGTGTCCATGGGGTGCCCCCTGCCCCCGTATATAAAGGAGGGAGGTAGGAGGAGGCCGGCCCTAGGAGGGGCGCGCCATGGGGAGTCCTACTCCCACCGGGAGTAGGATTCCCCCTTTCCTAGTCCAACTAGGAGTCCTTCCATGTATTAGGAGTAGGAGACAAGTAAGTGGAAGAGAGAAGAAGGAAGGAAGGGTGCGGCCCTCCCCTAGTCCAATTCGGACTAGGCCATGGGGGCGCGCGCCTGCCCTAGGCAACCCTCTCTCTTTCCCTGCAGGGCCCAATAAGGCCCAATACTTCTCCCGGCGAATTCCGTAACTCTCGGTACTCGAAAAATACCGAATCATTGGAACCTTTCCGAACTCCGAATATAGTCGTCCAATATATCGATCTTTACGTCTCGACCATTTGAGACTCCTCGTCATGTCCCGATCTCATCCGGGACTCCGAACTCCTTCGGTACATCAAAACTCATAAACTCATAATATAAGCATCATCGAAACCTTAAGCGTGCGGACCCTACGGGTTCGAGAACTATGTAGACATGACCTAGAACTATTCTCGGTCAATAACCAATAGCGGGACCTGGATGCCCATATTGGCTCCTACATATTCTACGAAGATCTTTATCGGTCAAACCGCATAACAACATACGTTGTTCCCTTTGTCATCGGTATGTTACTTGCCCGAGATTCGATCGTCGGTATCAATACCTAGTTCAATCTCGCCACCGACAAGTCTCTTTACTCGTTCCGTAATACATCATCTTACAACTAACTTATTAGTTGCAATGCTTGCAAGGCTTATGTGATGTGCATTACCGAGAGGGCCGAGAGATACCTCTCCGACAATCGGAGTGACAAAACCTAATATCGAAATCGCCAACCCAACATGTACCTTTGGAGACACCTGTAGTACTCCTTTATAATCACCCGATTACGTTGTGACATTTGGTAGCACCAAAGTGTTCCTCCGTAAGCAGGAGTTGCATAATCTCATAGTTACAGGAACATGTATAAGTCATGAAGAAAGCAATAGCAACATACTAAGCGATCAAGTGCTAGGCTAACGGAATGGGTCATGTCAATCAGATCATTCTCCTAATGATGTGATCCCGTTAATCAAATGACAACTCATGTCTATGGTTAGGAAACATAACCATCTTTGATTAACGAGCTAGTCAAGTAGAGGCATACTAGTGACACTCTGTTTGTCTATGTATTCACACATGTATTATGTTTCCGGTTAATACAATTCTAGCATGAATAATAAATATTTATCATGATATAAGGAAATAAATAATAACTTTATTATTGCCTCTAGGGCATATTTCCTTGAGTCTCCCACTTGCACTAGAGTCAATAATCTAGTTCACATCGCCATGTGATTTAACATCAATAGTTCACATCTATATGTGGTTAACACCCATAGTTCACATCGACATGTGACCAACACCCAAAGGGTTTACTAGAGTCGATAATCTAGTTCACATCGCTATGTGATTAACACCCAAAGAGTACTAAGGTGTGATCATGTTTTGCTTGTGAGATAATTTTAGTCAATGGGTCTGTCTCATTCGAGCCGTAAGTATTTTGCAAATTTCTATGTCTACAATGCTCTGCACGGAGCTACTCTAGCTAATTGCTCCCACTTTCAATATGTATCCAGATTGAGACTCGAGTCATCTAGATTAGTGTTAAAACTTGCATCGGCGTAACCCTTCTACGAACCTTTTTCACTTCCATAATCGAGAAACATATCCTTTTCTACTAAGGATAATTTTGACCGCTGTCCATTGATCTACTCCTAGATCACTATTGCACTCCTTGCCAAGCTTAGTGGTAGGGTATGCAATAGATCCGTACACACATGACATACTTTATAGAACCTACGGTGATGCATAGGAATGACTTTCATTCTCTTTCTATCTTCTGCCGTGGTCGGGTTCTGAGTCTTACTCAATCTCACACCTTGTAACACAGGCAAGAACTCTTTCTTTGACTGTTCCATTTTGAACTACTTCAAAATCTTGTCAAGGTATGTATTCATTGAAAAACATATCAAGCGTCTTGATCTATCTCTATAGATCTTGATGCTCAATATATAAGCAGCTTCACCGAGGTCTTTCTTTGAAAAAACTCCTTTCAAACACTCCTTTATGCTTTGCGAATAATTCTACATTATTTCCGATCAACAATATGTCATTCACATATACTTATCGAAAAGGCTGCAGTGCTCCCACTCACTTTCTTGTAAATCTGAGCCTTTCCAAAAGTCTCAGATAAAATCATATGCTTTGATCAACACATCAAAGCGTATATTCCAACTCGAGATGCTTGCACCAGTCCATTGATGGATCATTGGAGCTTGCACATTTTGTTAGCACCTTTAGGATTGACAAAATCTTACGGTTGCATCATATACAACTCTTCTTTAAGAAAACCATTAAGGAATGCAGTTTTGACATCCATTTGCCGATTTCATAAAATGTGGCAATCGCTAATATGATTCGGGCAGACTTTTAAGCATCGATACAAGTGAGAAAATCTCATTGTATTCAACATCTTGAACTTTGTCTAAAACCTTTTTCGACAAGTCTAGCTTTGTAGATAGTAACACTACTATCAAGATCTGTCTTCCTCTTGAAGATCCATTTATTTAACATGGCTTGCTGATCATCGAGCAAGTCAATCAAAGTCCATACTTTGTTCTCATACATGGATCCTATCTCGATTTCATGGCCTCAAGCCATTTCGCGAATCTGGGCTCATCATCGCTTCCTCATAGTTCGTAGGTTCATCATGGTCTAGTAACATGACTTCCGAACATGATTACCGTACCACTACAGTGCGGATCTTACTCTGGAAGACCTTCAAGGTTTGGTAGCAACTTGATCTGAAGTTTCATGATCATCATCATTAACTTCCTCACTAATTGGTGTAGGAATCACTGGGCCGATTCTGTGATGAACTACTTTCCAATAAGGAGAAGGTACAATTACCTCATCAAGTTCCACTTTCCTCCCACTCACTTCTTTCGAGAGAAACTTCTTCTCTAGAAAGGATCCATTTAACAACAAATATCTTGCTTTCGGATCTGTGATAGAAGGTGTACCCAATAGTTACCTTTGGGTATTCTATGAAGACGCACTTCTCGATTTGGGTTCGAGCTTATCGGTGAAAACTTTTCACATAAGCATCACAACTCAAACTTTAAGAAACAACAGCTTAGGTTTCTTTGCTAAACCATAGTTCAATGCGGTGTCATCTCAGCGGTTTAGATGGTGCCCTATTAAGCGTGAATGCAGTTGTCTCTAATGCATAACCCCAAAGCGATAGTGGTAAATCGGTAAGATACATCATAGATCGCACCATATCCAATAAAGTGTGGTTCTGACGTTCGGACACACCATTATCTTTGTGGTGTTCGGTGGCGTGAGTAGTGAAACTATTTCACATTGTTTTAATGAAGGCCAAACTCGTAACTCAAATATTTTTCCTCTGCGATCATATCGTAGAAACTTTTATTTTCTTGTTACGATGATTCTTCACTTCACTCTGAAATTCTTTGAACTTTTCAAATGTTTCAGACTTGTGTTTCATCAAGTAGATATACCCATATCTACTCAAATCATCTTGTGAAGGTCGAAAATAACGATACTTGCCACAACATCAACACTCATTGGATCGCATACATCGGTATGTATTATTTCCAATAAGTCGAGAGCTTGTTCCATTGTTAGGAGAACGGAGTTTTAGTCATCTTGCCCAAAAGGCACGGTTTGCAAGCATCAAATGATTCATAATCAAGTGATTCCAAAATCCATCGACATGGAGTTTCTTCATGCGCTTTACACCAATATGACCTAAGCGGCAAGGCCACAAATAAGTTGCACTATCATTATTAACTTTGCATCTTTTGGTTTCAATATTATGAATATGTGTATCACTATGATCGAGATCCAATGAACCATTTTCATTGGGTGTGTAACCATATAAGGTTTTATTCATGTAAATGAACAACAATTTATTCTCTTACTTAAATGAATAACCGTATTGCAATAAACATGATCAAATCATACTTATGCTCAACACCAAATAACACTTATTTAGGTTCCACACTAATCCCGAAAGTATAGGGAGTGTGCGATGATGATCATATCAATCTTGGAACTACTTCCAACACTCATCGTCACTTCCCTTCAACTAGTCTCTGTTTATTCGTAACTCCTGTTTGAGCTACTAATCTTAGCAACCGAACAAGTATCAAATACTCGGGGCTACTATAAACACTAGTAAGGCACATATCAATAACACTGTATATCAAATATAACCTTGTTCACTTTGCCATCCTTCTTATCCACCAAATATTTAGGGCATTTCCACTTCCAAGACCATTTCCTTTGCGAGTGTAAACACTCGGTTTGAGCTATGGTCCAGCTTTGGGCTTCTTCGCGGAGTGACAACTTGCTTGTCTTTCCACTTGAAGTTCCCTTTCTTTCCCTTTGCCCTTCTCTTGAAACTAGTGGTCCTGTCAATCATCAACACTTGATGGTCTTTTCTTGATTTCTACCTTCGTCGATTTCAACATCACGAAGAGCTCGGGAATCGTTTTCGTCATCCCTTGCATACTATAGTTCATCACGAAGTTCTAGTAACTTAGTGATGGTGACTAGAGAATTCTGTCAATCACTATCTTATCTGGAAGACTAACTCCCACTTGATTCAAGCGATTGAAGTACCCAGACAATCTGAGCACATGCTCACTAGTTGAGCGATTCTCCTCCATCTTTTAGCTTTAGAACTTGTTGGAGACTTCATATCTCTCAACTCGGGTATTTGCTGGAAATATTAACTTCAACTCCTGGAACATCTCATATGGTTCATGACATTCAAAATGTCTTTGAAGTCCCGATTCTAAGCCTTTTAAGCATGGTGCACTAAACTATCAAGTAGTCATCATATTGAGCTAGCCAAACGTTCTTAACGTCTGCATCTGCTCATATTGAGCTAGCCAAACGTTCATAACGTCTGCATCTGCTCCTGCAATAGGTCAGTCACCTAGCGGTGCATTAAGGACATAATTCTTACGTGCAAGAATGAGGATAAACCTCGGATCACGGATCCAATCCGCATCATTGCTACTAACATCTTTCAACACAATTTTCTCTAGGATCATATCAAAATAAACATTTGAAAGCAACAAACATAGGGAAGCAACAACGCGAGCTATTGATCTACAACATAATTTGAAAAATACTACCAGGACTAATTTCATGATAAATTTAAGTTCAATTAATCATATTACTTTAGAACTCCCACTTAGACAGACATCTCTCTAGTCATCTAAGTGATTACGTGATCCAAATCAACTAAACCATGTCCGATCATCACGTGAGATGGAGTAGTTTCAATGGTGAACATCACTATGTTGATCATATCTACTATATGATTCACGCTCGACCTTTCGGTCTCCGTGTTCCGAGGCCATATCTGTTATATGCTAGGCTCGTCAAGTTTAACTTTGAGTATTCGGCGTGTGCAACTGTTTTGCACCCGTTGTAGATGGACGTAGAACTTATCACACCGATCATCACGTGGTGTCCGGGTACTACGAACTTTGGCAGCAGTGCATACTCGAGAGAACACTTCTTGATAATTTTTAGTGAGAGATCATCTTATAATGCTACCGTCAATCAAAGCAAGATAAGATGCATAAAGGATAAACATCACATGCAATCAATATAAGTGATATGATATGGTCATCATCATCTTGTGCTTGTGATCTCCATCGCCAAGCACCGTCATGATCACCATCGTCACCGGCGCGACACCTTGATCTCCATCGTGGCGTCGTTGTCGTCTCGCCAACTATTGCTTCTCGACTATCGCTCTTGCTTAGTGATAAAGTAAAGCAATTACATGGCGTTGCATTTCATACAATAAGCGACAACCATATGGCTCTCGCCAATTGCGATAACTTCGGTTACAAAACATGATCATCTCATACAATAAAATATAGCATCACGTCTTGACCACATCACATCACAACATGCCCCGCAAAAACAAGTTAGGCGTCCTCTACTTTGTTGTTGCAAGTTTTACGTGGCTGCTACGGGCTGAACAATAACCGTTCTTACCTCGCATCAAAACCACAACGATAGTTTGTCAAGTTGGTGCTGTTTTAACCTTCGCAAGGACCGGCGTAGCCACACTCAGTTCAACTAAAGTGAGAGCCGACACCCGCGGTCACCTTTAAGCAACTAGTGCTCGGCGGTGAAACCAGTCTCGCGTAAGCGTCTGCGTAATGTCGGTCCGGCCGCTTCATCTCACAATACCGCCGAACCAAAGTATGACATCTTTGGTAAGCGGTATGACTTATATCGCCCACAACTCACTTGTGTTCTACTCGTGCACATGACATCAACGCATAAAACCTGGCTCGGATGCCCTTTGTTGGAGAACGTAGTAATTTCAAAAATTTCCTCGCACACGCAAGACCATGGTGATGGCATAGCAACGAGAGGAGAGTGTCGTCCACGTACCCTCGTGAACCGAAAGCGAAGCGTTATAACAACGCGGTTGATGTAGTCGTGCGTCTTCACGATCCGACCGATCCAAGCACCGAACGTCGGCACCTCCGAGTTACGCACACGTTCACTCGATGGCGATCCCGGACTCCGATCCAGCAAAGTGTCGGGATGAGTTCCGTCGACCTGACGGCGTGGTGACGATGATGATGCTCCACCGACGCAGGGCTTCGCCTAAGCTCTGCGACGATATGACTTCTCCGGCGCGGGCTTCGCCTAAGCTCATGACGATATGACCGAAGTGGAATATGGTGGAGGGGCACCGACACGGCTAAGGAACGATCCGTAGATCAACTTGTGTGTCCATGGGGTGCCCCTGCCCCGTATATAAAAGAGGGAGGTAGGAGGAGGCCGGCCCTAGGAGGGGCGCACCATGGGGAGTCCTACTCCCACCGGGAGTAGGATTCCCCCTTTCCTAGTCCAACTAGGAGTCCTTCCATGTATTAGGAGTAGGAGACAAGTAAGTGGAAGAGAGAAGAGAAGGAAGGAAGGGGTGCGGCCCCTCCCCCTAGTCCAATTCGGACTAGGCCATGGGGGGGCGCGCGGCCTGCCCTAGGCAGCCCCTCTCTTTTTCCTTGAGGGCCCAATAAGGCCCAATACTTCTCCCGGCGAATTCCGTAACTCTCCCAGGTACTCAAAAATACTGAATCATTGGAACCTTTCCGAACTCTGAATATAGTCGTCCAATATATCGATCTTTACGTCTCGACCATTTCGAGACTCCTCGTCATGTCCCCGATCTCATCCGGGACTCCGAACTCCTTCGGTACATCAAAACTCATAAACTCATAATATAAGCATCATCGAAACCTTAGCGTGCGGACCCTACGGGTTCGAGAACTATGTAGACATGACCTAGAACTATTCTCGGTCAATAACCAATAGCGGGACCTGGATGCCCATATTGGCTCCTACATATTCTACGAAGATCTTTATCGGTCGAACCGCATAACAACATCGTTGTTCCCTTTGTCATCGGTATGTTACTTGCCCGAGATTCGATCGTCGGTATCCAATACCTAGTTCAATCTCGTCACGACAAGTCTCTTTACTCGTTCGTAATACATCATCTTACAACTAACTTATTAGTTGCAATGCTTGCAAGGCTTATGTGATGTGCATTACCGAGAGGCCCAGAGATACCTCTCCAGGCAATCGGAGTGACAAAACCTAATCTCAAAATCGCCAACCCAACATGTACCTTTGGAGACACCTGTAGTACTCCTTTATAATCACCCGATTCGTTGTGACGTTTGGTAGCACCAAAGTGTTCCTCCGTAAACAGGAGTTGCATAATCTCATAGTTACGGGAACATGTATAAGTCATGAAGAAAGCAATAGCAACATACTAAGCGATCAAGTGCTAGGCTAACGGAATGGGTCATGTCAATCAAATCATTCTCCTAATGATGTGATCCCGTTAATCAAATGACAACTCATGTCTATGGTTAGGAAACATAACCATCTTTGATTAACGAGCTAGTCAAGTAGAGGCATACTAGTGACACTCTGTTTGTCTATGTATTCACACATGTATTATGTTTCCGGTTAATACAATTCTAGCATGAATAATAAACATTTATCATGATATAAGGAAATAAATAATAACTTTATTATTGCCTCTAGGGCATATTTCCTTCAATACCCATATGTAATACGATGATGAACTATTTTTGATGATATTTTCACAGAACTATTGCGCAATATGATTTGAGTTCACATTCGAAACGTAAAAATTTAACATTTGAAATGTTGTTAATTAAATCGTGATTTTGCACTGGATGTGAAAACACAGTGGACTGTCAGGTTACTTCCTTCATGGCTCAATTGCAGTTTGTGCATCTTTGCCATGCGATCACAACGGTGGAGAGAAATCAGGACCAAGAGGACGGGTTCACCTGGACTTGCACTGGCTCTGGTCGATTACCACCTTTCGCGCTATCTATGCCAGCTTATGCTCTGGGCTGCCAAGATCGCCTATGAGCGCGCGTGTGTGGAGGAGCTGGGCCCCGCTTAAGTGCAAGATTTTCGCTTGGCTAGTGATGCAGTATAGGCTCTGGACTTTCGACCGCCGCGCAAGACACGGCCTGCAGGATGAGCCATCAGCTTGCTACACGTGCTTGCAAGATGAGGACAACGTAGATCACATTCTGTCGACATGCGGATATCCACGTGAGGTTTGGTTCCTTATTTGGGACACGCTCCGCATCAACATGCAGGACCGTCTACCTGACGATACGACCCTTGAGTGGTGGTTGAGAGAGAGAAAACAATTCCACAAGGATGACAAGCAAGGGTTTGACACGTTGCTTATTGCGGGCATGTGGGCTCTTTGGAGGCAACGTAATGCTAGGGTCTTTAATCGAGTTGATCAACAAAAGGATGCTAGGGAGCTTGCCACTATGATCCTTGGTGAGGTAGCCGAGTGGAGGCAAGCAGGTGGTGGTGTTGGTGGCCTACAACGTTTTGTGAGGAATTAGCTTAGGTGTGCTAGGTGGTGTTGGTGTTGTGTCCGTGTGACCGTGTGTGCATACTTGAGCCACACTTCTTATAATTATGCTTTCTATCTTCTATAAAAATATGATATACCATTGGCGTACTTTTGAAAAAAAAAGAATTTGCCAGAGTAGAAGGAAAAGTAGAGTCCGTGCACAAGGACGGAACTTGTTGAAAAGGGAACCTGAAATCGAAAGGCGGAACGCATGTCCAGATCAGACCAAACTCCTCCATCATCGTGCACTCGCGCTACTGCTTTTACAAAACAGAAAGATCATCACAGCAGATAACCCGACAAGCTAGCACACACCTCCGTGTCATCCCATCTCATCTCCCCTCGTCCCGTCCCCGTCGGTAGGTCGCTCGCCCGTTCGGTACACCCGCCACGCCCGCGATTTCCCTCCTCTCCACGCATCTAGCGGGAAGCACCAACCAGTAGCAGCAGCTCGAGCGTGCGCAAGGCATGGCCGCGGCGGCGCACAAGCCCCTGGCCGCGATCACCGCCGACGACCTCGCCGCGGCGGGGGCGCCGGAGCCCGCCGCGCTCCACTCGGCGGTCCGCGGCGCGCTCGGCGCCGCCAGCGGCCGCGGGCCCGCCGCGGTGTGGGGGGAGCTCTCGCGGGGCGTGCTTCGCCCGGGGGTGCCCTTCGCCGTCCACCGGATGCTCTACTACGGCTGCTACGCCGGATCCCCGTCCACCACGCCGCCAGCATGGACGCCCGACCCGTGAGAGCTCCCGCCTCCCCGATCGAATACCTTGCCGAGGCTCGCTCGCTCGCTTGCTCTAACGTCTTGGGGATTCTTCGTGTTTGCAGCGAGGAGGCCGCCCTGACCAATGTTGGCCGCGTCCTGGAGGCGCGCGGGAGTGAGATCATCGGCGAAGCGTACAAGGACCCAGTCACCAGCTTCCGGGACTTCCACAAGTTCTCCAACGAGAATCCAGAGGTGACCAGAGATTTTACTTCTCCTCCATGATATCACCGTTACCTGCTAAGCTTCCAGAAGTGGACTTACAGCTTCAGTTTGGTTTCTGTCTTTCAAGAACAGTCATACTGGAAGATGGTCTTCGAGGAGATGGGCATCACATTCAGCGTGGCCCCATCTTGCATCTTGCGTGACAGTGATGCGTACCCCGGCGGCGAATGGTTGCCAGGGGCTATGCTGAATGCTGCTGCGAATTGCCTGACTGCTAAACCCGGAAGGACTTCCAGCGACGTTGCCATTGTGTGGAGGGATGAGGGGAAGGATTCCGAGCCCCTCAACTTTGTGACCGTGGATGAATTGAGGAAAAATGTCTGGTAATAATGATATACTATTCTAAAGATGACTAGTTCTGATCATATAACTAAGCTTGCTTCATTGAAACTAACTTCACAAGTGCTTCTTCCCACTTCTGTCTAGAGTAGCCTCGTGGCAAATGGGCTCGATGCACTTAATCTGGCAAAGGGATCTGCTATTGCAATTGACATGCCTATGAATGTGAATGCTGTTACTATCTACCTCGCGATCGTGTTAGCAGGGTACATTGTTGTCTCGATTGCAGACAGCTTTGCTGCACCTGCAATATCAATGAGGCTAAAGATATCAGAGGCAAAAGCAATTTTCACCCAGGTATTTTACTTAATCCTATTTCCACCATATTATCTTGATGCATATACATGTTGTGCAATTGTCTAAAATTATGCTTAATTTCTGAAATGAGTTTGTTCTTCAATATAAATGTCCTGGCAATATTGATAGTCTTTTGCTTGCTAGGATTGCATCCTTCGTGATGACAAGGAACTTCCATTGTATAGGTGCGTTATTCAAGTGCAAAGGCATTGGTTGTGATTCATAATCAGAATTTATTTCTCATATATCGGTTTCTGTTCTACAGTAGAGTTGTGGAGGCCGAAGCCCCTATGGCTATCGTGATCCCTGCAAGGGGATCATCAACATCTATAAAAGGACTCCGTGCTGATGACCTTTCTTGGGAAGATTTTCTTGGAAGGGCGGATCATACTAAGTATGTTACTTTCTGATTATGCTTTTATTGTGCTAACTGGCTAGCGTTCATTGTCCAGACTCCATAAGGACACACCCCCCTCCCCCTTCCCCTCCATAAGTAGATTGCACTAATACGGCCAAAATTGCAGGGCTGATATTTATACCACAGTAGAGCAACCTGCCTACCAGTTCAGTAATATCCTATTTTCATCGGGGACCACAGGTGACCTCTCATTTTGATATGTAGTGATTTGTTTGTCAGTCCTAGTATAAATTATCTATGTACAACTACCTGCTTGTGAATTATTTACATTACCATGCAGCGGTATATCCTCACTAACTATTATTGGATTATGAGTTGGTCCAGTTTTCTGTTCAAACCTTCTGATAGTTCCTCATGTTCAGGAGAGCCAAAGGCGATTCCGTGGACACATTTGACCCCTCTTAAGGCAGCTGCTGATGGATGGTGTCACATGGATATTCGTAAAGGTGATGTTGTTGCGTGGCCTACAAACCTTGGTTGGATGATGGGTCCCTGGCTTGTCTATGCCTCACTATTGAATGGAGCATCCATGGCGCTGTATAATGGCTCCCCGAATAGTTCAGGTTTTGCAAAGTTTGTACAGGTAAAGATAGTTACATGGCAGATAATTCAATTTTTCAAAAGAGTGTCGAAAAGCCATATGTGTATTTTATTTTCTCAGTTATGTTCATTTGGGTACTTAGTATCATCTAAAAAAAGTGGTACACACAATAAATCTCAGCTGTTTGACACTAAGTATGCACCCAGCCTTGTTAGAAAATTTCAATTCTTTAAGGAAAAGGAATGTTATGGGAAGCTTCATGTTATTTTCTGTTGCACTGGCCATATTGACCTGCATTATTTCTGTTAGTTAAAATCATTTACATCCAATTCATTACTGGCTATTTTATTGACTTGCAGGATGCTAAGGTGACAATGCTTGGAGTGGTACCCAGCATTGTTCGCACATGGAAAAGTACAGATTGTACTGCAGGATTTGATTGGTCAACCATCAGGTAATTTCTGGATCAGTCAACCCTCTACGCCCTTTTTTTCTGGTATAACTTGCATAGGGGAAATAGTATGCCGATGCCATCTAGTTTGTCACCGATACTGTTTATCTATGCAGATGCTTTAGCTCAACTGGGGAGGCATCAAGTGTGGATGATTATTTGTGGCTGATGGGAAGAGCTTGCTACAAGCCAGTAATCGAGTACTGTGGTGGCACAGAAATTGGTGGTGGATTTATTACTGGATCCCTGCTGCAACCTCAAGCACTGTCAGCATTCAGTACACCTGCCATGGGTTGCAACCTGTTTATTCTTGACAGCAATGGGAACCCCCTAGTAAGTGTCAGCATGGTATATTTTGATGCATCTTGGTTCAATTCTGAACTGTACGATTACATTTACCTTGCCAACTTACATGACATTAGCATACAGGTCATATACATGCAACATCGCAACTCATATATCAATTTCATGTTGCCACCATTTACCACTTGCACGTTCACAAACCCATTTTAGATGCTTGTTTGCTTAGACTCTAGCCGTCCATTATTAACTTCTCTCGGCCTAATGTCAGTGTGTTTCTTCAAACTTTACAGCCACAGGATTCTGCTGGTATCGGAGAACTTGCGCTCGATCCAACATTATTTGGGTCATCAACGACACTGCTAAATGCTGATCATCATGAGGTGTACTTCAGTGGAATGCCAGAATGGAATGTGAAGGTATGTATTATCTGTCCTTGGCTCCTTGTTATGATATGATCCTCGAAGGTTGAGGCACTAACCGCATGACTCTGCATATGCAGGTCCTCCGGAGGCATGGCGATGAATTTGAACGTACAACAGATGGATATTATAGGGCTCATGGGCGTGCAGATGATACAATGAACCTTGGTGGCATTAAGGTAAAAATGTCGTAACACACAACTCATCTGCCAAATCACAGCTTTAGTCGGTTCATCCACTGATTTTGTATCACCGGTTTCAGGTCAGTTCCATTGAGATTGAGAGGATCTGCAACAGGGTTAATGATGCCATTCTTGAAACGGCAGCTATTGGGGTTCCACCTGTAGGGGGCGGCCCCGAACAATTGACCATAGCCGTCGTATTCAAAGATCAAAGTCCACAAGCAGAAGATTTGAATCAACTGAAACTAATGTTCAACTCTGCTCTGAAGAAATTGAATCCTCTTTTCAAGGTGCTTCGACTGTTTCGCTGAACTGCTCATTGACAACTTACTATTTTTAGGAAATTTTGATAGAATATCATGTTATACTTTGCCTACAGTGAAATCACTTGCTACTCTGTTCCTTCCTGACCCCCTTCGTATGCAGGTTTCATCGGTGGTTGTGGTGCCATCGCTCCCTCGAACCGCCTCAAACAAGGTCATGAGGAGAGTCCTACGCAAGGAGTTCACCCAGGCAAAGCACTCTAAAATCTAGTAGACGTTAGGAAGTGTATACTACACCTATTAAAAATTTCAGGGAATTGCACACCAAACTGTGAATATATACGTACCGGCTCATGTCTTCAGAAATTCAGGTGTATTATCACACATCCATTGTACAGTGAGGGTAATTCACATTGGTCTGGCATTGCAGATAAGGTACTAATAAAGCATGATTGCTAGTCATGTACTGTTTTGTTTTCATAATGAAGAAATTATCATTGGCGGTATTTAGCCTAGCAGGGTTTGTTATTATCTGGTCTTGCGCCTTTGGGTATGGTGATCTTTTTTTTTTCTTTTTTGTGAAAATAACTTCTGATCTATTCATCAACTGTCAAGGTAGTACAAAGAACACTAGAAGTAAAAACAAAACAGTACTAGCGAAGACTACTAGCATAGTAGCACTGGAGCAAGCTGAAGACGCGTCGCCGTCTTCGCCCCTTTCTCATCGGAGCCGGGCAAACCTTGTTATAGTATACAATTGGGTATGGTGATCTTCTTGAAGAGATCATCTTGGAAGCATAGGTGGGGTTGTGGGTGACGATCCGCAGGGTGTGGATTGTGATGGTGGACTGGAGACATGGTCCTACTGGCGCATGTCTCCTTCCACTTGGCCAACAGTTCCCTCTCTTTGCGATGATGTTCCAAGCCCTCGACGATGGTGCTCTCAAGGTGAGGTGGGTACGACGAGGTGTTGTGCTCCCAGGCCCAATAGAGGCAAGCCCTATGGTCATTCCAGCGCCTCCTTTAGGGGTTGTGGCGACAGTTTCCATCCAGGCCCTAGAGTGAGCGTTTTCACCGCCCGAGGGTGTGGCGCCCTTCTATGCAGGGTGAGGTGGCTCCTTTCGCTGATGTAACTGGATAGTGTTGATGTACCTGACGGGTCCCAGCGGTAGTTTTCATCCAGGGCCTAGGGTGAGCGTTTTCACCGCTCGAGGGTGCGGCACCCTTCTATACAGTGTGAGGGGGCTCTTTTTGCTGATGTAACTGGCTAGCGTTGTTGTGCCGGTGATGGCGATGGCATGACCTACCTTGACGGCTAGTTCCCCTCTCGAGATGGCCTCTATCTCTTTGCTTCGGTTCTTGGATCACGGGCGAGGGTTTGATGATTCCGAGCAATGCTTCTCTTTTCTAATTTTGTTTGTTTGTTATTATGTGTTGTTGTTCCTCAGCACACTCATGTTGTTTTCATTTTTGTTGTTGTGCTATGTGGTGTGGTGTGGTGTTGTTCTTGTCTATGTAAGGGTGTCATTAGTTTAACACCGGGCCTCGGGTCTTAGTTCTAAAAAAAGGCAAGACTTACTCCAACTCATTATTCGGTCTTGTTAAAACTTGGAAGGCCATTATGGTTCTGTTAGAGTAAATGCATAAGGTAAAAAAACCTAATTTTATATAAAAGAAAAATGGATGGTTGTTATTATGAAATCAATGGTCTAAAATCCACCTCAATGACCCGATAAATGTGTACCTTCTTATGAAATGGAAGTGCGCAAAAAAAAAAAAAACTATTCCATCCAAAATCCACCTACTCAACGATCAAGAAAAGTCTCTAGGTTAAAATGTAAAAGATTTACCCTGATCCAGACTTCTCCTTGCGTATAAAAGACTTGCCTTGGGCTCCCTCCTATGAATCCAACAAAGAAGCTATCTCGACAAGGGTGAAGCCATGTCCAAGATGACATCATTTTCGTGTTGCCATAGCTCCCAAAAAAACATGTGTGAAGATTGTGTGGAGATCCTGTCGCCACCCTAGAGTAGTAGATGCCAGGCACTACCTTTCCAAGACCGAGGAGCCTCGGGCAGGTACCCAATCCGCTTTCCCATGGTGCCACACCATGCGTGCCAGGACACATCCTACCATCTAATGATTGATGTTTTCATCATGCGGGTCATAAAAAGTGCACGTGAGTTGATGAGAAAGACCAGGTCATGTTAGTCGTCGAAAGTTTGACATCTGTTTCGCGACACAAGCCAAATGAAGAAGTGACAACCCAGCGGCGCACGAGAGTTGCATGTTGTCTCATACGCTAGAGCGTCCACTACTACAATGAAAAACTCATGATGTGCGGTTCTTGATGAGTAGACGCCATTCCTCTCTTCTCCCATCTCCATCGAAGCTCATCGGGGACTCTTTTTTTTGGACTTAAGCATTAGAAAGTCGTGCATGCTCAAGTTCGGCCCAACGTGGGAGATCCAATAGCCGTCATTAAGAGCCTCGGCCATGATGTGCTTCATCTTGGCCCTTGAGAAGATGCCTTCGAAGAGGTCAGGAAAAACTCTTAGGCCATCCATCTCCAACGATGGCCGCCATTGCCGCCTCAAGCAACGACCTAGACTTGGCAGCAACCTAGTAGACGTCAAGCCGTCTTCAAGGCTACTCCCTCTGTCTAGGTGAGTAAATCATCTTAGGCTAACCATAGTCGAAGTAACTTAAGTAGTAACATAACACATCCTAAGAAAATATTGCTTACGTGGCATGGAGTTAATGAGGAAAGAGATGCTTGTGGTAACATAATATGTTACTGTAACATAACACCCCGAGGTAAAATGAGTCTATATCTCAATTAATGAAAGCTTGCATGTTACCATCCATATATTACTATTCACTATGAAGGTAGTAACATAGACTAGTAACATATATGCATGTTACTAGCCTAAGTTACTCCCCACTATGACCAGCCTTAGGCTGTGCACCGTGATCAAGGAGGAGAGAAAAACGAGAGACATTAATGTCTATTTGCTAATTAATAGTATTGCATGCAATGAACTAACCACTGCATGTCGTGTTTGATAGTCTCAAGTCATTAAAAGCATGCACACCCTCATCTCTTATTGGTTGATATATCAAGAAACAAGAAACGAGGTAGAAGTTAACGCACCGCGCCTAAGTGTTTTAGGATTATTTGGTTTTCATAAGATGACTTACACACATAGACGGAGGGAGTACCAAAGATCCAACCCTTGAGCCATAACCAACCATCCATTGCACAAAGACAAAGCCAAGTTAGGATGCATGCAAGGGGAATTATTTCTATTTGGTAAAAGTTGAGAGAGATAAATGTGCAATTAAAGACTACTTATGGACACCTGTCACCGCGAGGGCGAGCCCCACAGGTGGGGACACTTGTCAGCCAGCAGCGACCTTCGGCCGGCTCCGGTGGCTTCCACGCGCTCCCTACCGGAAATGAACAGTGTTGGCCAACGTGATCCCCGGCGGAGGAGAGTAACGGCACCCAGCGCAGCCCATGCACGCATCCATACGAGCCCCAACCCACCACCACCGCCGTCTCTTCCGCCCGAAGGAAACTGCATCCCCAGTAATCAGCAAGTGCATTTAAACGGATATATACATCTGAACCTGAGCGGCGCTCTCTCTCTATCTATTTATCCCATCGTCATCCCCGTAGATTTCCCAAACCACAACTTGGAGGCGGCGGCGATGGGGAAGCTGGCGAGGCTCGTGGACGGCATCAAGACGAGGCTGATCAGGAAGAAGCAGGGGGAGGATCAGGAGGAGGCGGCGGCGGCGTGCTACGACAAGGTGGGCAAGACGGAGAGCATGAGAGTGGAGATCAGGAGCCGCCGCGCGCAGGAGCTCATAGCCAAGAACCTCGCCGCCGCCGACTCCATCGGCCACGGCGGCGCCAAGAAGGCCAAGAAGCGCTTCTTCGCCTTCTGACCCACCGGCAACGGATGCTCCGTCTCTCGATCGATGTATCCCTGTGGCAAGCAAGATCGATCAATCCCCGGTCTTGTCTCCCCCCGTGTGATGATTCATTAGTTGCTCCATTAGCTCCCTGCCTGCAGTTGATCATCATGTACTGCAAATATGACTATCTCCTCTAAGATTAAGATGTAATCCATGCATGTCTTGTTCTCTGAGCTCTGACATATATCTGTATGTTGTTCGCCTTCGTCTCTGAGATTTCATATGCTTTGTTTTGTTTTTGGAAGATGAACAGTATTAAATGGTGCAAAAAGGTAAACAGGCTGCGCTACAAATAAACGTACAGGCTCTGCTGCGACTCACGGCGGAGCAACAGTGTTAGATGCGGAAATTGACAATTATTGTTGCAGCAAAGTATGAGCTCTAGAACAACAAACTGAGGGTATATCCCGTTTGGATTGCAGGATTTCTGTTGAAATTTTAGAGATATATACTCGATTCTTAATTAATTTAGCCCCAGGATTACCGTACCATATCTGGCTAGCCGAAATTTTGGTCAAACTTTTGTAGTCCATGAGTTAGCGAACATTAACGCCCTATTCGGCAATCCACCGACTCCCAGGATCTGCGGAGCGGGGAAACTGCAACTCCGCTCGCTCCAGGAGTGGAGTTGTGGAGCAAGGCAATTTCGAACAGGGCATAATTAGCAAGAGAAATGAACTAAAGTGGGCAAACAGATCGGCATGCCAATACATTGGCAATTATATCGAAACAAACACCAAAATTTTGGTCATGGACGAATTTTTTGGTAGGATAAGCTTTGGCCGCCATCTAGACATACCCAAGACTGTAGTTATCAAAGTCCTATAGAATATACCCCTTGGACCTTAATCTCGTAGGAAGCTTGTTTAGAGGAAATGTCATAGGAAGTCTATCATGACCTCATACCTCGTTCTTTTTATTCAAGTCAAATGCACTTTTTCATCTCTTTTACTCTCTCCTCATTTCTCTTAAACATATTTGTCTTCATTTCGTGTGAACCATCCAGAAGGCACCGCTACAAAAAAACTCATAATTTCAAAATCCTCTACTCCCTCCTTCCATCTATATAGAGCCTAATGCGTTTTTTAAGACCGTTTTTGACTATTGACAAGATTAATAGTACATGACATGCACAATGTGAAAATTATATCATTAAAAACTCCTTTCACACACGAATTTAACGATGTGCTTTGTGTAAGTTGCATGTCATATATTATTGCTCTAATATTTGGTCAAAGTTAGCCTCAAAAAACGCATTAGGCCCTATATAGATGGAAGGAGGGAGTAGTACATTTCATCCCGTGATTTATTTATCCATATATTTTCTAATTCCCGTAATTCAAAGAAATTCTTAAAATAATCCTACACAAAATAAACAATCGTGAGGAAATAACCACTACCACAAAATCCACCAACCTCATCCGGAGATATACCCTGGCAAGACATCCTTTCCTTCTCCTAGAGATTGAATTATTTTTTAGAGGATGGGCAAGTACCATTGGCCATATCCCCTATTGTCACAATGTCTTTGTCGCCTCCACCCTATGGATTCAAAATTCCAAGACACATGTATTTTGAAGTAGTGTGAGATGTCCAATCGGCATTTTAGGAGGACTTATTTCAGATTTGTAAGTTGCACAAATTCGAAATCTCTTCCAGCATCAGTGGAAATTCCTACTTTTACCCTAAAGAAACTAGCTAATAGCCCATGCGTTGCAAACATGGTCATACATATTCCTTTTTTAACATGGGGCGACACCGATCGTGCCAGACATATCCCTTACACGACCATCATATTCTAATGCAAGAACTTATTTTATTTGATTGAGTTAAAACAAACAATTTGATTTGATTGTCCTTGTCCGACATATAGCTAGTATGATTTGATTTTTTTTACGAGTAGTATGATTTGATTTTGTTTTGATTGAGTTAACGCAATCACCTTACACCATCAACGGTGGCATCGCAAAAGATTTGATTTGATTTGATTGAGTTAATGCACTACATGTTTTTTTTTTGAGGCAGTTAATGCACTACATGTGAGGGAGCTTCACGACATAGGACCACAAACAACTTCACCAGTGGAACATCCTTAGAAACAACCCAAATCAACTTTTTTTTTAGACATACAACCCAAATCAACTTTCTTTTAGGTGTACAACCCAAATCAACTCAAAATGAAAAAGGAAGTGAACAAAGCCCGGCCCACTAAAGTCCGTAGGTAGCAAAGCCAGCCTCACAGGCCCATCACCTGCCTGCCTACCCCCTCCCCTTCTCCGTCTCGTCTTTCTATCCAATCCCATCTCCTTCCCTCCCACGGCGGTCTGCCTCGCCCGCGACCACCTCGCCGCCGCATCCCTCTCAACCGCCGCCGGCGTCGGAGATGCAGGCGACGGCCGCATCCTTCCTGGCCCGCCCCCTCCCGTGGCCCCGTCGGTGAGCACAGCCTTAAACCCCCTGACTCCTTGATCCAGGTCTCTTTCTTTTCTGGCGTTCTGACTAGGCCCTCTGCCTGTGATTCTGTTGGGTGCAGCATTGGCAGGAGCGCGTATGGGGCGGTGGCGGTGCACGGAGGCGTCTCGCCGCTGCCACCGCGGCTGCGGGCTGTACGGTGCTCCATGAGCCTCTCTATCGGCGCCGGTTCGAGCGACATCGGAGACAGCGGATTCAGCTACCGTAAGAGAGATATTCGAACCCTAGCTCCCATGTGAATGCCTTCGCTGATTTGTTTTCGGAGGGCATAGAATTGGATGGTATTGTAGGTATTCGCCAAAAAAGAAGGGATGGTACCGTAGGTGGCCTTTGCGTTGCTGGTGCACGAGGCAAGGAATAATATTTGTGGGCTGTGCACAATTGAGTTGGCTTTCTGTTGGTTAATAACTGACAATGTTAATTGGTGGTGACCTGTATGAAAATAGTTATTGAATTCATATTTCAAACCCCCCCCCCCCCCCCACCCTCATATCTAGGCTTTTTTAGATCTTAGACGCGGGATCGATGTAGGCCGCGGAATATTTTTCTTAAATACTGTGTTGGCAGGGTCTTGAAGTTGAGACCTCTTGGCTCGGATACCATATTGAATTCATATTTAACAACCTGAGCATAAGTTGCATTGTGATCGTGAGGAAGTGTGGAGTTGCAACAATTGTGCAAATGGTGCAGATTTAGAGGAATATTTATCGATTACAAGCTTTTCACTAGATAATTAGAGAGGAGAGATGCATATGCATTATGGGGACAGTTTAGCGGCACTGGGAAGGAATATCAGTGACGAACACAGAATGCGGTTGCTGGTTCAGTACTATGTTATCTGGGGGATCGATCGAACTAATGGACCCATGTTCTTTTTGTAGTGTTCAGTTAGCCGAAATAGAGGTTAGTATCGAGTGACAGAGAACTAAAATGATTTGTTTCTATTTCATTATTGACTTGCTGTCGTATACAACTATACATAATTACATACTCTCACCAACCACAGCTTGGAATTTATTACAATTTGTGAAGTCTCAGTGAACCTGCTTTATAATCATCATCGGTAACAAAACTAAATGCAGTCTGCAGCTCTAGTCACAAGTAATATTTTGTTCTTGAATGTCGACATGAAAAGCAAATTTGTAGGTAGATAACTTTCATTCATTTAGCTGTTATAACTTGTGTCTATTTGTATTTAGCTGTTTCTGCAGTTCTTCTTCTTGCAACTCTCAGTTGTTATTGTCACTGCTAAGAATGTCCAGATTCATATGCTCCATCCTTTCTGTTTATCCGAGGGCCTTGTCAGCAAAGTGTATGTGTTTCTCTGCAGAGTATGCTCCTGTCTTCCGAAGATACCGTGAGCGGGATCCCTACAAGCTTCTTGGTGTTGACCGTGATGCATCTGAAGAAGAGATTAGGAGTGCAAAAGACTTTCTAGTTCAACAGTATGCTGGTCACGAAGTGAGTGAAGAAGCTATTGAAGGTGCTTATGAAAAGATAATAATGAAGAGCTACCAACACAGGAAGAAAACCAAAATTAATCTGAAAACCAAGCTTTTAAAGCGGGTCGAGGAATCCCCGTCATGGGTAAAGGCATTTCTTGGATACTTTGAGGTGCCATCAATGGATATTATTTCCAAAAGATTATTCTTTTTTGCTTTCATCGCTGGATGGAGCATCGCAACTTCTGCTGAGAATGGACCTGCATTCCAGGTATATGCTTTGATTATCCTGACCTTTGAAGGTGTTCCTTTTCTTGTTTGATGTCATGTTTCAGTCCTGTGGTTGCTTGTGGAGATTAACCTAAAAAACGTGAAATGTAACTTGTTGATTTCACAGAAGTACCAAATTGAGTGTCATTAAGTTCTAACCAATCACCAGCTATAAACTCACAATCGACAATACTTGCCCTGTGCATCTGTTTACTCATATTTCTGTATGACAGCTGAGAATTAAATAACAATGCCAATGCAAGGCCTGATAAGTCCTAGACTTGGAATATTTACTTATTAGAAGTTAGAAGAGCTTCCCAGCTTACGGATCACTGTATTGACATGTAGTTTACCATCTGCAGCTCGCAATATCACTCTTCTCGTGCATATACTTCCTTAATGACAAGATGAAGAACCTTCTGAGAGCATCAACCACTGGGTTAGCGAAATTTCTTCAGCCAATGCCTTGACTTTTATCCATAGCATGTTTGCTCACGCATGTGTTCTTCCAGGTTTGGAGTACTTGTTGGTGGCTGGATTGTTGGTTCTATGTTGGTCCCTCTTATCCCAACATTTATCATCCCACCTACATGGTCGCTTGAGCTTCTTACCTCCTTGGTTGCATATGTTTTCTTGTTTCTGGGGAGCACTTACCTCAAATGAAGCAATGTCAATCTTGTAACCGTAAATTGTAGTATTGTTTGGAAAATTTTGGCAGTTACTGAAATCTCTACAATTGCATGTACCGGCAATGTTGTTGAATCCTTCGTCCTTCGTTCAGCTCAGGGTAGAGACAACCGGCGAAGCCAGGTGCTTTGTTTACACCAGTTGTCCACTCATTTGTTTAATTAATTGTCCATATAGGGGGCTGTTCTTCGTCTCGCTGGTCCAAGTGAATTGCTGTATGGATCACCTGCTGAAGCTTAGGCACAGGGTCATGTCAGATTGTTAACTCATACGGAATGTACTATTTACATATTGATATTGATGTAGCGAAATTTTTGCATCTTACGTAATGCTGTTGCAACTTGCAAGTAGCATCAAAGTCGCAAATGTTATGGCAAGAATATCCCCAAAATGTTCTGGGGATAAGCCTGCCGATGTTAGATTTCCTCCAGCATGGTTTCAAAACTGTTGGGTGCACTTTTTGGAATTTCAAAAACATTATTTTGATAATGTCATGACATAAACTCTTAACCTATTGATGATTAAGTTAAGTATTTGTATACCTGCTAAGATGAAAAATAAGATGAGCATCAAATGTTATAATTCTAGATAGACACATCCAAATGGCTGAGCAAAATCGATCTGGACTTGCTGTGGCTGTGCTCTATTTATCATCACATTTGATATTTCTCAGTTGCCTCATAACATAATTTGTGTCAGTCGATTTGCAACTGGGGATAGTGCCCCCCAGTTCAAAACTTCAAATAGAGTTTGATGCCGCTCCAATTAGATGTAGCCTGAGTTTGAGACAGGCCTGAGTTTGAGACAGGCCCAGGTAACGCCTGCGAGGGAGAGCCAGGACCTCACGGGAGGTGGGATGATGTGGCTTGCTGTGGCGTTGTCGCTGCCGGAGGAGGAAGCAGGTTCGCCTTTTGGGTGGAGAGGTTAGGGGTTAGGCTGGAGGAGGACGGTCAAGCAGAGCCGTTGGACTGACTTAAAAAATGGACCAACAGAAGAAAATTCAGGCAATTGTGCCTCTTTACTTATGACCATCGTATATGCAGATCACATTTTCCTAGGTCTTTTTTTTTACTTTAGCTACTTGTCACTGCCTTTAACAGTTTGCATTCTTATTCTTTTTTCAGATATCTTTGATTTGGTGTGTATTCAGTTTGTTTGTTTGTTTGTTACACTGTTATACTACTATTGCTTAAATTACTTCAGCAATCATTCCAGTGATTCTCTTTTGTTTCACGATGCTCATCTTTTTATCGCATTATAGTCAACATTGTTGGCTCGAACTGTAGCTCGTTCATTTTTGGTAAAACTCTTATATAGCCGTCATCAACTTTCCCTTTTCATTATGTTCTAGTACATTGTTGGCTGAACCTGTTGCTGGTGTAGGTATTTGGCGTGTGTTTGCAAGTGCAATGAACAAATCTCTCTGATTCATATTAATTTTGTACTAAATCAGCGATAATTAATATGGATCGGAGGTAGTACTATTTTGATCTACTTCCTCCGTTCCAAAATATATTTCCGAGGTTCAACTTTGACCATAAATCTAACCAACGAGACCGACTGCGGCGGGAGCGAAAATTATACCAATGAATTCGTATTCAAAAGAAGATTTCAATTATATAACTTTGCTCCCGCCGTAGCCGGTCTTGTTGGTTAAATTTATGGTCAAAGTTGAAGCGCGGAAACCGAGGACACACTATATTTTGAAACGGAGTATATTTTTTGGTTTATGTCATTCATTTGTCTCGATACCGTTTGAGAAATGTTGGTTGGAACCAGTTGGTGGAGTGTGCTCCATTCGATGCCACTGCTAGGAGTTTTGTAGTTCAAACTTGTTGTAGTATTTATTTATCTTTGTGTTTCAATGCTTGTTGCTCCAGTCCTTGGGAAGTAACTGGGAGTCTAACAATTCCTCCAATTTCCAATTCACCACTAAACATACTTCACATGAAGCTCTTGATTTGCTTTTTATCAAAGATATCAGAGTGATATATATCCAGTCATCTTGCTAATATGTGCAACTTCAGCGTACCATTGACATGTGGATGAGGAGGATGAAGGATTCCATGAGCACTCGACGATATTTTCTTTTTTTCTTTATGGTTTTCTTGCTGATGTTGGATTAATATAGAGCCTTGCTCATTCATTTTTATTTTATTTTTTATTTGTAAAACGCACCTGGTGAATTTGCGATGCAGGGTGCCCACGCACTAAACACGACCTGACAGTTCAGAGCTACACAAATTTGAAAATAGCACAACAGGAGAGAGAAACAGCACTAGCCTAGACTTTACACATAAATACATAATCGAACAGCTACAAAGATTCTACACCAGAAATACAAACAAGATCTGGGCATAATGTGTTGGTAAACATTTGAGAAAAGAAGGGGAAAAAGCATCTCTGCAATTTCATAGGAAAACCAACCAAAAGAACATCACCCCAAAGCTTAAGTAGGTACCGTCTGTACCTACAGTGTACAAAATGCAGAGATTAACCCTTCTGTTAGCACTAAAAGGGATCATTACACTAAAATGAGTCGCATCTGTCACTATATGCAGATCTGAGACCATTTCTTTTTTTTAAAACCCATCCATATATTAATCAGACAAACCAAGATTCTTATAATCATTCATTACAAAGGTAGCCATGCAGGGCGGAACACTATTACATAAGACACCCTCAGACTTGGTTTTAAAACAAAATTTAGCAATCTCATGCGCGGCCCTATTAGCCCGCCTATCAATCTTCGCAACCTTGAAATCCTTTATGAGCTTTGAGACGCTCATCGCCTCCTTTTTCAGATCAACAATAGGAGACCTGTCAATGGATTCTTTCTCTAGAGAAGCTGCAACATACGCACAATCAGTTTCTAAAATAACCGGTGCGTGAAGAGTAATACCGATGTATAACCCGACGAGAGCTGCACGAAGTTCCGCTTCGTCCACGCAGATGCAGGACTGAATAAAATCCCATGAAGAAATCAAGACTTCGCCGAGATGATTCCTGGCAATAACTCCGACACTAGCTGCTCTCATGCTCTCCACAAAACTAGCATCAACGTTTATCTTAATATACCCTTGGTCAGGGGGTTCCCAATCATGACGAAGATTCACGTTTGGGGTAACATACCTCCAATTATGTGTCACCCCCTTGCCTTTGATGCTGAAATCAACTTGCGCATAGTTTTTTCCTTTAGAAAAAGATTTTCAGTAATTTTCCACAAAAGTAACAGAGGCAGATAAGGATTCTTTCTCCTTTCCAAAGATCAAGTCATTCCTCAGATGCCACGCTCTCCAAAGCATGAATAATACTTGATCGCGTTCCAACGACCCCAATTGATCAAGCAGAATCAATATCCAGTCGGGCCCCATAAGTCTGAATAGCTCCTCACTAGGGATATTCCACACTTCTCTCACCGGGAAACGGAATGCACGCGCCTTTGGACAGGACGCAAGGGCATGGAAGGTACTCTCATCCTCCACCCCACATATAGTGCACCTGCCTGACACCGTTTGGTGGTGGGTAACTCTGTTTACCTGGGTAGCCAAACTGTTGGATGCAGCTCGCCAAGCAAAAATTCTTATTTTTTGAGGAACATTGCCCTTCCAAATAACATCCCATGCACTCCTTTCCTTGCCAACGGCAGTGCTGGACATTCCAGTCTCACCCTTTCCATCCTGCAGATATAATGCCAGTCTATACGCACTTTAACAGAGAACATGCCATTTTTCTCATAGTGCCAAGCAATTAGATCACCCTCACCTCCAGTCTGAATACGTAAACTTAGGATCTCATCAGCATCATGACTATAGAACAAGTGCCTTATTAAGTTTTGATCCCATCTTCTTGTTCCACTCATAAATAATTCAGAGACCCATTTCAGTCTAGTGCGGTTCTTTTTGACTAAAACTCTGAGGCCGGAATTTCTACTCCAAACATTAACATTTTTTCCATCTACCACTCTCCAGATCACCCCTTTTTTAGCAGATCCAGTCCATGCATAATGCCCTGCCAATTCACGGAAGTAGCTTGCGGGAATGCAGTATCCAAGATGTGACCATTGGGATAATATTTGGCCCTCAAAACCTTAGCACATAATGAATCTGGACTCACCAGTAACCTCCTCGCCTGCTTAGCCAAAAGAGCTTGATTAAACAACCTAAGATCTCGGAAGCCCATGTCTCCCTCTCTTTTTGGTTTAGTGAGTTTATCCCACACTAGCCAATGTGTTTTCCTTCTGTCTTCTTCATCTCCCCACCAAAAATTTCTTATAATCTAAGCCAAATCATCACATAAGGAAACTGAGAATTTAAAGATACCCATGGCATACACTGGTAGCGCTTGCAACACTGCCTTGATTTGATTTTCTTTTATACCCCTTGAGACATATTTTTCAATCCAATCTGAAGCTCTTTTTAATCCCTTATCTTTTGTTGATTGGAACTTGCCCACCTTCATTCTACCCTCAGGTACCGGTAAGCCAAGGTACTTATCTTCAAAACCTTCTGCAGTAATATTAAGAATAACCATAGTGGCCACCTGATCCTCCATACTACACTTTTTGCCAAACTTGATGGAACATCTATCGGGGCTCAGAAGCTGACCCATTCCCACCTCATAGCCCGACAAAGTATTTTTAATGACTAAGGCTTGATCTATGGACCCTTTGAAAAACAAGAGACTGTCATCCGCAAATAAAAGATGAGAGATACCTGGCGCATGTCTGTTCAAGTGAAATTCCTTCAGAGCACCTTTGTCACAAGCATCCTTTAACAGCAAGGAAAGTGCCTCAGCAACAAATAGGAACAAATACGACGATAAGGGATCCCCTTGCCCGAGCCCACATGAAGGATAAAAAGGTTCCAACAGTTGTCCATTAAACCGGACCGAGAATTTCACTGATGTAACACACGCCATGATCCAGTTAATCCAAGATGGAGCAAACCCAAAAGCCCCCAGCATACTCTTTAAAAATTGCCAATCTACACGATCATACACTTTTGCCAGATCCAACTTATATGCACAAAACTCTCCATGCTTATCTTTTAAAGTACTCAACGAATGAATACATTCGAAGGCAATAAGCACGTTATCCGAAATTAATCTTCCAGGAATAAAGGCACTCTGAGTGGGAGAGATCATACCATCCAAAAGAGGTCTCAGTCTATTTACCAGGCACTTGGATATAATTTTATAACTGACATTACACAAGCTGATCGGTCTAAACTCCTTGATGGACTGAGGATTCTTCACTTTGGGAATAAGGACAATGGTAGTATCATTTACACCTTCGGGCATAACACCTGAGATAAAGAACTGCTGAACCACCCTTACAATGTCCTCCTTGATTAAACCCCAATTCCTCTGGAAAAATCTTGCAGGAAAACCATCCGGACCTGGGGCTTTTAACGGACCTATCTGGAAGAGAGCATCACTAATCTCCTCCTCAGAAAACGGTTTACATAGCTCCGCATTCATATCATCAGTGACGAGAGGTTTCACAATGGAAATAATCCGAGATGGGTCAACCTTAGTATCACAAGTATAAAGGTGCTGAAAGAAAGAATTTGTGATACCTATGATTTCATCCAAGTTCTCCGTGATAGACCCATCACTCATCTTGATCGCAGAAATATTATTTTTCTTCGCCCTCCAAGAAGCCTTTCTCTGATTTTTTTTGCATTACAGTCCCCCAAGATCATTTTCTCGATGCAAGACCTTTGATCCCACATGATCTCTTCCTTTATAAGCAACTCATCCATCTCCAGGAAAATTTTCTTTCTCTCCATCACGGCTGCCCTATCACTTCTTTTGAAAAGAATATTTAATCTTTTACGAGCAACCTCCAACTTTTTTGGGAGGTAACCACTAACCAATATGATCTGGGCTCCAAGAGTGCAAAGATAACATTAAATTATTGAGATTAGTCGCCACATCCTTTAAATCCCTAACTTGCGTACTTTTGCTCCTTGTACTGGGGAAACATAGCAGACCATTGAGGGCACGCCACCGCCCGATCAAGAAGCACTTTGACATTTTGACAACCTTCCTGCTTGTTATCATACGTCCAAGGTACTCCGTGAAAACCCAGATCAAATAAATTGCAATCAGAGAGAACCTCCCGAAAATTATCCATGAGTTTAGACGGTCTTTTATTACGAGAAAAATGCTCATTTTGCCACATAGCTTCATTAAAATCGCCGACCATGAACCAGGGGCCAGAACCAAGACATTTAACTCGTCTCAAAAGCTCCTGCATGACGTACCTTTGGCTCGCCTTTGGTTCCCCATACACACATGTGCATCTCCATCTTGGTCCATCACCCTTACATATGTACAGATCAATAAAATGGTCACCAAATTTATTTAATTCCATAGAGAAACACTCATCCCAAAATATCGCTAAACCACCACCTTTGCCTTTACCCGAAACAGTAAATACATTTTTCATACCCAAACAATACCGCAAACTCTCAACATAATCTTTATTCTTTCTAGTTTCTGAAAGGAAAATGATGTTGGATCGGTAAGACTTATTGATGCACACTAATTCTTGAACTGTACGAGGCCGACCCAGCCCTCTATAGTTCCAGCTGATCATTTTCATGGCTCCTGACGGGCGTCATCACACGTGCCCGTCAGTTGACCGATGATACGTCTCCGTCGTATCTATAATTTTTTATTGTTCCATGCCAATATTATTCAACTTTCATATACTTTTGGCAACTTTTTATACTATTTTTTGGACTAACATATTGATCCGATTGCCCAAAGCAGGTTCACATGCATTGCATGTTTTGGTTTCAGAATATCCATATCAAACGGAGTCCAAACGGGATAAAAACGGACGAAGATTTTTTTTGGAATATTTGGAAAGTCTGGAAGAAAGATCATCGTGAAACGGAGTCCGAGGTGGGCACGAGGTAGGGGCGCGCGCCCTACCCCCCCAGGGCGCGCCCCTGACCCTCGTGGCCCACCTGTGAGGCGGTTGATGCCCTCCTTCGGCCGCAAGAAAGCTAATTTTTGGTAAAAAATCACGGCGAAGGTTTCAGTCCAATCGGAGTTACGGATCTCCGGATATAAAAGAAACGGTGAAAGGGCAGCAGGGGAGGACGCAGAAACAGAGAGAGACAGAGAGATAGATCCAATCTCGAAGGGGATCTCGCCCCTCCCACGCCATGGAGGCCAAGGACCAGAGGGGAAACCCTTCTCCCATCTAGGGAGGAGGTCAAGGAAGAAGAAGAAGAAGGGGGGCCCTCTCCCCCTTGCTTCCGGTGGCGCCGGAGTGCCACCGGGGGCCATAATCATCACCGCAATCTTCACCAACCACTTCACCGCCATCATCACCAACTCTTCCCCCCTCTATGCAGCGGTGTAACCTCTCTCTTACCCGCTGTAATCTCTACTTAAACATGGTGCTCAACGCTATATATTATTTCCCAATGATGTATGGCTATCCTATGATGTTTGAGTAGATCTGTTTTGTCCTGTGGGCTATTTGATGATCAAGATTGGTTTGAGTTGTATGTTTTAATATTGGTGCTGTCCTATGGTGCTCTCCGTGTCGCGCAAGCGTGAGGGATTCCCGCTGTAGGGTTTGCAATATGTTCATGATTTGCTTATGGTGGGTGGCGTGAGTGACAGAAGCACAGACCCCAGTAAGTAGGTTGTTTGCGTATGGGATAAAGAGGACTTGATGCTTTAATGCTATGGTTGGGTTTTACCTTAATGATCTTTACTAGTTGCGGATGCTTGCTAGAGTTCCAATCATAAGTGCATATGATCCAAGTAGAGAAAGTATGTTAGCTTATGCCTCTCCCTTAAATAAAATTGCAATAATGATTACCGGTCTAGTTATCGATTGCCTAGGGACAAATAACTTTCTCGTAACAAAAAGCTTTCTACTAAAACTAATTTAGTTGTGTCCTCATCTAAACAGCCCCTACCTTTTATTTTCGTGCTCTTTACTTTCTTGCAAACCTATCCAAAAACACCTACAAAGTACTTCTAGTTTCATACTTGTTTTCGGTAAAGCGAACGTCAAGCGTGCGTAGAGTTGTATCGGTGGTCGATAGAACTTGAGGGAATATTTGTTCTACCTTTAGCTCCTCGTTGGGTTCGACACTCTTACTTATCGGAAGAGGCTACAATTGATCCCCTATACTTGTGGGTTATCAAGACCTTTTTCTGGCGCAGTTGCCGGGGAGTCATAGCGTGGGGTGAATATTCTCGTGTGTGCTTGTTTGCTCTATCACTAAGTAATTTTTATTTGCTGTTCTTAGTTGTTTTCTATCTTTAGTTATGGGTACCAAAAATCTATCATACTGCTGAAGCTTTTTACTTGGATCATCTTCGATCCCTTTGTGCTCATGCCGAAACCCCAACTAGCTTAGTTGAGGGAAAATCTTTAGATGAGCATGCTTGTTATGTGCGACACCGTATATCTGAAAAGGGAAACTTTTACAACATCAAATTAATACAATGCAATGCTATGCTTGGAATTTATGTGAAATATATGATGTTACTTGTTGTTCTGAAAACCCTAAGAAACACCTTACCTACCAATGTGAGCTTATTGATAATGGAATCTTATCTTCGTATGCTAAAGGTGTTTATAGTTACTATGATATTCAACAAATTGAAGAATTTGTTGCTTTTAAGGGTGCTTATGAAATTGCTTCTTTGATTGAAACATATGATGCTACTCTTTACAAGTCTGAAAATTTTGCCATACTTAAATGTTGCTATGATAATTATGCTTCTAATCCCCATGTTGAACCATATACCGAGGACTACGCCGCTGTCCAAGAAGAGACTAACATTTTGCAGGAATCTATGGAAGAAGAAATTGATGAAACTGTGAGCCCATTGGATGAAAAAGATGATGAGGAGAGCGAAGAACAAAAGGAGGAAGACCGGATTAGCTACCCGTGCCCACCTTATAATGAGAGTAACTCTTCAACTCATACATTGTTTAATTCCCCTTCGTGCTTACCGAAGGATGATTGCTATGATGACTGTTATGATCCCTTTGATTCTTTTGAAATATCCCTTTTTAATGATGCTTGCTATGCTTGTGACCAAGATGCCAATATGAATTATGCTTATGGAGATGAACTTGCTATAGTTCCTTATGTTAAACATGAAATTTTTGCTATTGCACCCACACTTGATAGTCCTATTATCTTTTTGAATTCTCCCAATTATACTATATCGGAGAAGTTTGCCCTTATTAAGGATTACATTGATGGGTTGCCTTTTACTATTACACATGATGATTTTTATAGATATAATATGCATGTGCTTGCTGCTCCTACTTGCAATTATTATGAGAGAGGAACTATATCTCCACCTCTCTATGTTTCCCACATGACAAAATTGCAAGAAACTATTTATACTATGCATTGGCCTTTACTATGTGTGCATGAATTGTTCTTTTATGACATGCCGATGCATAGGAAGAGAGTTAGACTTCGTCATTACTTGATATATGTTACTTTGTGCTCACTACTAAATTACAAATCATTGCTAATTAAAATTGGCTTTGATATACCTTGGGATCCGGGTGGATTCACTACTTGAGCACTATATGCCTAGCTTAATGGCTTTAAAGAAAGCGCTCCCAGGGAAACAACCCAGAAGTTTTAGAGAGTCATTTATTTCTGTTGAGTGCTTTCATATAGTTTAAAAACAACAAAAATAAAGAGGGGAACCCAAAAATTCTTCAAAAAGAATAGCGAAAGTGAGAAAGACAAGCATTGTTGAAGTGGGAGCTAGCCTTGAACTTTGTTCATGCTCACGGAAACTTTGTGAATCTTGATTACAGAAAATTTTCAACAAAAATAATTATCCCCTTGTACAATTCCATTGTATTATAAAAATAATGTGCCAAGGTTTGCCTTTAGGATGTTTACAATGTTTGTTGGTTTGTACGGTGCAGGACAGAAACATTGGCTGTAGTGCTTGATTTTTAATTTTTTACTGGAACGTCAAATGGTTTTGATTCTTTTTGCACTGTCTTTCTATACGAATTTTTTATTTTTCGTAATTTCGGCAGAATTTTTAAAGTATCATAAGTATGGTGAATCTTCAGATTGTTACAGACTGTTCTGTTTTAGACAGATTCTGTTTTTGATGCATAGTTTGCTTGTTTTGACTATCGATTTATATCAGTGGATTAAGCCATGAAAAAGTTATACTACAGTAGACACAATGCAAAAACAAAATATGAATTGGTTTGCAACAGTACTTAGAGTGGTGATTTGCTTTATTATACTAACGGATCTTACCGAGTTTTCTGATGAAGTTTTGTGTGGATGAAGTGTTCGATGATCGAGAAGGTCTCGATGTGAGAAGAAGGAAGAGAGGCAAGAGCTCAAGATTGGGGATGCCCGAGGCACCCCAAGTAAATATTCAAGGAGTCTCAAGCGTCTAAGCTTGGGGATGCCCCGGAAGGCATCCCCTCTTTCTTCAACAAGTATCGATATATTTTCGGATTCGTTTCGTTCATGCGATATGTGCAAATCTTGGAGCGTCTTTTGCATTTAGTTTTCATTTTTTCTTTTATGCACCATGCTGGTATGAGATGGTCCTTGGTTGATTTATAGAATTCTCTTTGCACTTCACTTATATATTTTGAGTATGGCTTTATAGAATGCTTCATATGCTTGACTTATATCATTTGAAGCTTGGATTGCCTGTTTCTCTTTACATAGACAACCGCCATTTGTAGAATGCTCTTTTGCTTCACTTATAATTGTTAGAGCGTGGGCATAGCTTTTGTAGAAAGAATTAAACTCTCTTGCTTCACTTATATCTATTTAGAGAGATGACAGGAACTGGCCATTCACATGGTTAGTCATAAAATCCTACATAAACTTGTAGATCGCTGAATATGATATGTTTGATTCCTTGCAATAGTTTTGCGATATAAAGATGGTGATATTAGAGTCATGCTAGTGGGTAGTTGTGGATTGTAGAAATACTTGTGTTGAAGTTTGTGATTCCCGTAGCATGCACGTATGGTGAACCGTTATGTGATGAAGTCGGAGCATGATTTATTTATTGATTGTCTTCCTTATGAGTGGCGGTCGGGGACGAGCGATGGTCTTTTCCTACCAATCTATCCCCCTAGGAGCATGCGTAGTACTTTGTTTCAATAACTAATAGATTTTTGCAATAAGTATGTGAGTTCTTTATGACTAATGTTGAGTCCATGGATTATACGCACTCTCACCCTTCCATCATTGCTAGCCTCTTGATGCACTGCATTGCCCTTTCTCACCTCGAGAGTTGGTGCAAACTTCGCTGGTGCATCCAAACCCCGTGATATGATACGCTCTGTCACACATAAGCCTCATTATATCTTCCTCAAAACAGCCACCATACCTACCTATCATGGCATTTCCATATCCATTCCGAGATATATTGCCATGCAACTTCCGTCATCATCATATACATGACTTGAGCATTCATTGTCATATTGCTTTGCATGATCGTAAGATAGCTAGCATGATGTTTTCATGGCTTGTCCGTTTTTTGGATGTCATTACTACGCTAGATCATTGCACATCCCGGTACACCGCTGGAGGCATCCATATAGAGTCATATCTTTGTTCTAGATATCGAGTTGTAATATTGAGTGTAAGTAAATAAAAGTGTGATGATCATCATTATTAGAGCATTGCCCCAGTGAGGAAAGGATGATGGAGACTATGATTCCCCCATAAGTCGGGATGAGACTCCGGACTTTATGAAAAATAAAAGAGGGCAAAGAAGCCCAAGAAGCCCACCAAAAAAAAGAAAATAAAAAAAGAAAATTAAAAAAATGAGACAAAAAGAGAGAAGGGGCAATGTTACTATCCTTTTACCACACTTGTGCTTCAAAATAGCACCATGTTCTTCTTATAGAGAGTCTCTTGAGTTATCACTTTCATATACTAGTGGGAATTTTCATTATAGAACTTGGCTTGTATATTCCGATGATGGGCTTCCTCAAACGCCCGAGGTCTTCATGAGCAAGCAAGTTGGATGCACACCCACTTAGTTTCCAGTTTGAGCTTTCATACACTTATAGCTCTAGTGCATCTGTTGCATGGCAATCCCTACTCACTCACATTGATATCTATTGATGGGCATCTCCATAGCCCGTTGATACGCCTAGTTGATGTGAGACTTTCTCCTTTTTGTCTTCTCCATACAACCTCCACCATCATATTCTATTCCACCTATAGTGCTATGTCCATGGCTCACGCTCATGTATTGCGTGAAAGTTGAAAAGGTTTGAGAACATCACAAGTATGAAACAATTGCTTGGCTTGTCATCGGGTTGTGCATGATTTGAATATTTTGTGTGGTGAAGATGGAGCATAGCCGCACTATATGATTTTGTAGGGATAACTTTCTTTGGCCATGTTATTTTGAAAAGACATGATTGCTTTATTAGTAGGCTTGAAGTATTATTGTTTTTATGTCAAATGATAGACTATTGCTTTGAATCACTCGTGTCTTAATATTCATGCCATGATTAGACATATGATCAAGATTATGCTAGGTAGCATTCCACATCAAAAATTATCTTTTTTATCATTTACCTACTCGAGGACGAGCATGAATTAAGCTTGGGGATGCTGATATGTCTCCGTCGTATCTATAATTTTTGATTGTTCCATGCCAATATTATTCAACTTTCATATACTTTTGGCAAATTTTTATACTATTTTTGGGACTAACATATTGATCCAATGGCCCATGCGGTTCACATCATTGCATGTTTTGGTTTCGTAGAATATCCATATCAAACGGAGTCCAAACGGGATAAAAACAAACAGATATTTTTTTAGAATATTTGGAAAGTCTGGAAGAAAGATCATCGCGAAACAGAGTGCGAGGTGGGCACGAGGTAGGGGGACGCGCCCTACCCCCCCAGGGCGCGCCCCTGATCCTCGTGGCCCACCTGTGAGGCGGTTGATGCCCTCCTTCGGCCGCAAGAAAGCTAATTTTTGGTAAAAAATCACGGCGAAGGTTTCAGTCCAATCGGAGTTACGGATCTCCAGATATAAAAGAAACAGTGAAAGGGCAGCAGGGGAGGACGCAGAAACAGAGAGAGATAGAGAGATAGATCCAATCTCGGAGGGGCTCGCGCCCCTCCCACGCCATGGAGGCCAAGGACCAGAGGGGAAACCCTTCTCCCATCTAGGGAGGAGGTCAAGGAAGAAGAAGAAGAAGGGGGGCCCTCATCACCGCAATCTTCACCAACAACTTCACCGCCATCATCACCAACTCTTCCCCCCTCTATGCAGCGGTGTAACCTCTCTCTTACCCGCTGTAATCTCTACTTAAACATGGTGCTCAACGCAATATATTATTTTCCAATGATGTATGGCTATCCTATGATGTTTGAGTAGATCTGTTTTGTCCTGTGGGCTATTTGATGATCAAAATTGGTTTGAGTTGTATGTTTTATTATCGGTGCTGTCCTATGGTGCTCTCCGTTGTAACGCCCGGATAATTAGGCTACAGTAAAACTCTCGTGATGATGCCATGTCATCTATGTTACTGTTGCTAATTAAGTGGTAGTTCAAAAAAAAAAACATTGCAAATTCAAAAATGAATTAGCGACAAACACCCAAAGTTTTCGAAAGTCAAAACAAAAATGTTCGGGGGTTGCCAAATATTGCATCGGTAATTATGGTGAAGTAAACACATTTTTAGAAAATGCATAAATACTTTTAAAATGAATTTAAACAGAAAAGAAATAATAAAGAAAATACAAAAGGGAAAAACAAACAGAAGACAAAAAAAAGAGAAAACCATTTCCCCCCCACTGGGCCGATTGGCCCAGCTGGCCACCAACCCACCCGCACGCCACAGCCCCTGCCCCCTGGACCGCAACCAGCCAGGCCGGCCCACCTGGCCCATCCGGCCGAACCGGCCCGCCTCCCCCTGCCGCCTCCCTTCCTGTTCCCGACGCTGGGTGAACAGGCGCGTCCGCCGCACCCTCTCGCCGGCGACGACGAGAGGATAAGGCCGCCACGCCACCCCCGCCTCCTCGATCCCGCCTCCCACTCGCCCCCACTCTCGCCTTGGCTCCTGCGCCTCCCCCTCTCCCCTCCAGATCCATATCCCCCCTCGTTCCCCACCACGTCCGAGCGCTGCCATGGACCTGCCGCCGTGAAACATGCGGCCACAGCCATCGCCTCGCCGCGCCTGCGTGTCTGTCATCACCGCCGCCGTCCTCCTCGTCGACTGGTGGCCACAGCTGGAGCTCGGAGGCGCTGCTGCAACGCCCCCCACCTTCTTCCACATCTCGGGTCGCTGCCGTTCTTCTTCATCTCCGTCGACGCCTCTGCAGCTACTAAGCCACCAAGGGCCACCGTGCGTGCCGCTAGGTGAGCTGCCTCCCCCCTCTGCCCTCTATCTCCCCTAGCTCACGCCCTAGCTAGCTTGTCGTCGTGCCGAGGCTCTGGTCGCCGCGGTGCACCTCGCCGCCGTGGCCACAGCCGCCGTCACGCTCGCCCAAACTCACCGCTGTACTCCTGGGGTTCCTAGGAGCCCAACGCGCCCGCACACTATCCTCCCCGTGCCTCCTAGCGTGTTTCCCGTCGGGGACCCGACTGCGCCGCCGCCTGCGCGCGTCGCCGGCGCCCTTCTGGTGACCAAATGGTCACGGGGCCGAGCCCTTTGTGCTCAGCGCGTCGCGCAGCTCCACCCTAGCCTCCCCGTTAGCCCCGGAGCGCGCTGCCTCGCCGTCTTCGTCTCACGCCCGAACCACCTCGCCGCCGTCGAGCCCGTGGCGCTCGACTCCGGCCACCACAGCCTCCGCAACCACCACCATTCGCTCCGCCGTCGTCTTGCCGTTCGAATGCGACCGGTCCCGCCCATTTTGGTGGCCTGCAGACGAAATCCGACACTCGCCCAAGCCGCGCCGCCGCGAAACGAACTCACCGGCATCTAAACGCCGGCCAGCGGACGTGGCATGCGTGGGGCCCCACCCCCTGGGTCACTGCCACTGGGCCATGGGGGCCCCGTTGACTGGATTGACCTAGTCAACGTGCTGACTGGGCAGCCCAGTGGCACTGACATGCGGGGCCCATGCCATAAACGAATAAAATAAATAGATAATTTGCTAATTAATTAAATTAGTTAATTAAACACTAATCCCTCACTGACTACTTAGCCCCACCTGCTAATTAACCCATTTAGTTAGTTTAAACCCTCTGTTAGTGCCCCTAACAATGACATGTGGGTCCCAGTGGACCCACCTGTCTGGTTTGACTGGTCAACCGACCAGTTGACCTGCTGACATCACTCTGATGTCATGCCTGCGTCATCATTCACTATTTTGGATAATGTTGGATTTAAATAAATAAATAAAATCAGAAAATGATTTAAATCTTTAGAAAATCATATCTTTTAATCCGTAACTCGGATGAAAATACTTTCTACATGAAAGTTGCTCAGAACGACGAGACGAATCTGGATATGCAGCCCGTTCGTCTGCCACACATCCCTAACATATCGAACACCCAACTTCCCCCCTCCGGTTCATCTGTCCGAAAACGCGAAACACCGGGAATACTTTCCCGGATGTTTCCCCCCTTCACCGATATCACCTCATACCGCATTAGGGCACGCCTAGCATCACACATTGCTTTGTCATGCATCATTATGCATCTGTTTGCATTGTATTCATTGTTTCTTCCCCCTCTTCTCTCCGTAGACTACGAGACCGACACGCTGCCGCCTGCTCGACTACGGAGTTGACGACCCTCTTACTTGCCTAGCAACCAGGCAAGCCCCCTTGATCACCAGATATCGCCTATTCTACTCTATACTGCTTGCATTAGAGTAGTGTAGCATGTTACTGCTTCCGTTATACCTATCATGATGCATAGCCTGTCCTTGCTACTATCATTGTTACCTTTACCGCAATCCTACATGCTTAGTATAGGATGCTAGTATTCCATCTGTGGCCCTACATTCTTGTCCGTCTGCCATGCTATACTATCGGGCCGTGATCACTGGGAGGTGATCACGGTATATACTTATACTTATACATGATACATGTGGTGATTAAAGATGGGCGGCTCGTGAGAGTACCCATGAGTGGACCTTTGTGGCGGAGCGACAGGCAGGTTGAGACCGCCTATGAGAGAGGTGGGCCTGGCCTGTTCAGCGCTCGCGGATACTTAACACGCTTAACGAGATCTTGGTATTTGATCTAAGTCTGCTCATGGCCTATACGCACTAACCAACTACGCGGAACAGCTTATGGGCACTCGGCGTCCGTGGTATCACCAAGCATTTCGTGACGTCGATCGAATGAGCGGCGCCGGATTGGACCGAACGCCACTAGGCTAGGTCTGCTTTCGCCGCCCGCAACATGCAGGTGTGCTAAGGCGATGGGCCCAAACTTCGCGCGCTTAGGTTTAGACCGTGTCTTGACCTCTCTGTTGTGCCTAGGTGGGGCTGCGACGTGTTGATCTCCATGGCGGGCATGGCCCGTAAAAGTGTGTCCGCCAAATGGGATCAAGCGTGTTGGGCTATGTGGTGCACCCTGCAGGAAGTTAATCTATTGGAATAGCCGTGATCTTCGATAAAGGGACGACTTGGAGTTGTACCTTGACCTTATGACAACTAGAACTGGATACTTAATAAAACACACCCTTCCAAGTGCGATACAACCCGTGGTCGCTCTCTAACAGGGCTATGAGGAGAGGATTGCGGGTAGGATTATGCTATGCGATGCTACTTGGAGGACTTCCATCTACTCTCTTCTACATGCTTTGCAAGACGGAGGCTGCCGTAGCGTAGTCTTCGACATGATTAGTTATCCCCTCTTATTCGGCATTCTGCAGCTTTAGTCCACCGATATGGCCCTTTACACATATATCCATGCATATGTAGTGTAGCTCCTTGCTTAAGTAGTACTTTGGATGAGTACTCACGGTTGCCTTGTTCCCTTGTTCCCCTTTCTTTATCCGATTGTCGCAACCATAGGATGGAGCCCAGAGCCGACGCCACCGTCGATGGCGACTACTACTACACCGGAGGTGCCTACTACTACGCAGCAGCCCGCCGACGACGACCAGAGTAGTTAGGAGGATCCTGTAGGAGGCCCGCGCCTCTTTCGATCTGTATCCCAGTTTGTGCTAGCCTTCTTAAGGCAAACTTGTTTAACTTATGTCTGTACTCAGATATTGTTGCTTCCGCTGACTCGTCTGTGATCGAGCACTTGTATTCGAGCCCTCGAGGCCCCTGGCTTGTATTATGATGCTTGTATGACTTATTTATGTTTTAGAGTTGTGTTGTGATATCTTCCCGTGAGTCCCTAATCTTGATCGTAGACGTTTGCGTGCATCATTAGTGTATGATTGAATCGGGGGCGTCACAAGTTGGTATCAGAGCCGACTGCCTGTAGGAATCCCCCTTCCCCACTCCTTGGCCGAAGTCGAGTCTAGACTTGCAAAAACTTTTACTAACATGGCTGTGTGTCTTACGGGCCCACGTCGCCATCGGGTGGTACTAGGATCTTTTACTCCTCGACCTTTACTCTGGGACTCTGAACTCTCTTCTACCTGGGTTAAACGAATTTACTAACTAACACTAGGATCCCGTGACCACATTCACCCCAAAGTTGGATACAACCATAGTTATTCCTTAGAATAGTATTTTGAACAATTTCCACACTGTCATTTGACTCCTTTGAAACATCTTTGCTTTCAGATGGAACCCACGAGGCAGGTCGTGCACCACACGACGGCCATTGGTGCCTCGGGATCACCTGCCGTGCTAGCTGAGATGATGACCTATCTGGGTTATCGCTGGCACCCTGAGTAGACCGTCTTTGAGGAGTACCAGGACTTTAACCAGGAGTAGTACCGTGCCATCGTCCACCTCTACTCTCGGGAGTATGACTCCACTACTGTGCTGCACACCGCTCATGGTGTTGGAGTGACCATCAATATGGCAGTTCACGATGCTGCTTATGCTGCTCTGACCCGCCTTCGGGGAGAGTATCGGGAGTTGGACACCTCCCCCTTCAGGCACATTGCTATCGCATCTGATGTTGGTGCGGAGGGTTACTACACTGCTGCCTACTCCACTGTCACCCGAGAGCCTTTCTACCATCAGAACTTGGTTCTGCATGCTGATGGGCTGGATCGAGCTAACCGAGCTCTTCGCCACGAGTTGTACACCACCCGTCAGCACCTTTACCGTGCTCTGACGCTGTTGCACCCCTTTGTCCGATCTAGAGAGATGCCGCGTTCTGCGATCTACCCAGCCAGGACCGTGATGCCCCAGGGTGTCGGTTGGCCAGATGTGGGAGGCTACTCTCCCGCACTTGGTCCTCTTCTACCACCGAAGGCCGGGTTCGCACTGAGTATCCGCGACCCTGTGTTGCCGACGTGGAGTTCCCGATGCCACACTACCAGCTTTCAGCTACACCTTCCTCCACAGCGATCATCGTGGGACTGATGTAGGCTTGCTTGTTAGTGTTAGATACATTCGCCGCGAGCCTGCGTGCCGCCTATGATGTCTTAGTCTATGTACTGAACTCTGTGTACCGAACTCTATGCATAATCCCTTTTGTAAGATATGCCGACTAGTATGAAGTATCTATCGTGCTGCTTTCATTATGCATGTTTCGTCATGAATGATTCTTGTCCTTTGCAAATTTCTCAAATGCTGAACTACCCCTGTTATATATTAGCAGGATGGTTAGACCAGGTGGTCGTGGTCGTGGTGGCAACTTCCCACCACCGCCTGAGTACATGGCTGGTATGATCCAACAGCTTGAGATGAATCGCCAGTTCATGGAGAATATGATGGCTTAGTTTCCTCGCCCCAATATGAATCAGCAGCCAACCCCAGTAACTCTGCAGGACTTCATGCGCCTCAACCCAACTGTGTACCGCAGCTCAACCCAGCCTCTGGAGGCTGATGACTGGCTCCGTGACATCACCTATGAGATGGAGTCTGCTGATGTAGCCCCTGCCAGCTATGTCATCTTTTCTTCCTTCTTTCTGAAGGGACCCACAACTCAATGGTGGGACAGCCACAGGCGTACTCAGCCAGCTGGAACAATCATCACCTGGCTAGACTTCCAAGCTGCTTTCCGTGCCCGCTTCATTCCTCAGGGAGTCATGGACCGGAAGAAGCGTGAGTTCCGCAACCTCACCCAAGGCAACAAAACTGTTGAAGCTTATCAGCGGGAGTTTCTGGACTTGTCCCGCTATGCTGAAGAGGACATTGCAACTGATGCCCGCAGACAGGAGAAGTTCCGTGACGGCCTTCAAGCTGACATCAAGCTCGCACTTCTAGTGCATGACTTTACTGATCTCGCCACCTTGGTGAACAAGGCCATCAATGTCGAAACTGGTCTGCAGGAATACCAGAGCTCTCACAGGCGCAACCGTGACATGGGCTCATCTTCGGTCCCGTCCTCACAGAAGCGTAAGATATGGATTCCCAACAGCATGTACCAGCCAACTGCACCTGCCCCAAGGCAGACCTATGCTGCACCTCGCCTGCCTACTCCTCCAACTAGGCAGCCAAGGCTTCCAGCTCCACCACCCCAAGCTCCTGTTCCTACTCCCAACAATGGCTTGTGCTTCAGGTGTGGTCAACCAGGCACCGTGCTAGAGAATGCAACCGAAACCGTAATCAATCGGCCCTTCCAAAGAATCGGCCGTGGAAGCAACCAGCCCCACAACAACAATGCCAAGCCTTATGGTCGAGTTCATGCCAACCATGTTGATCTGAACGAAGCTCAAGACCAGCCTGCTACTGTGATGGGTACACTCCTCGTAAATCCAGTACCAGCATCCATTTTATTTGATATAGGTGCATCGCATTCATTCATGTCAGAAGATTTTGCATGCTTGCACGGCATTAAATGTGAGGACATGAATGCTTCGCTATTAGTGCACACCCCTGCGGGCCAATGTCGCACCTCCATGATTTGCAACGACGTCCCCGTTGAAATCGAAGGACTGGAATTCCTTGTCTCCCCCATCGTACTGAAGTCATGTAGCATTGACCTCATTCTGGGAATGAATTGGTTAAAGGCGATATCGCTTCTATAGTTTGCGCCACTAAGACCGCCCATCTGCTACACCCTTCTAATGAAATAGTTACTTACCAAGCTCATCTGGTGCAAAATGCCAAGGCACGGCTTTATGCCTTGAATGCATTGAACGCTGCACCACTCGAGGGCATTGAAAACATTCCCGTCGTGCATGAATTCCTCGACGCCTTTCCTGAAGAACTTCCAGGATTCCCCGCTAGAGCTGTCAATTCGTCATCGACTTGAAACCGTGCACCACTCCTATAGCCAAACGACCCTACAAGATGCCACCGCATGAACTCCTTGAGCTTAAGGAGGAAATCGACAAGTCTCTTCGCAGTGGTTTCATTCGCCCAAGTTGCTCTCCTTGGGGAGCACCTTCTCTCTTTGTCAAGAAGAAGGATGGGACAAACCGATTGGTCCAAGACTACCGTCCTATAAACCAAGCTACCATTCAGAATAAGTATCCTCTTCCTCGGATCAATGATCTGTATGATCAACTGGCTGGTTCGTCAGTGTTCTCTAAACTCGACTTGAGGTTGGGTTACCACCAGATCCGTGTTCGTGAAGAGGATATCCCAAAGACCGCCTTTGTGACTCGTTATGGTTCATACGAGTACACCGTCATGTCTTTTGGCTTAACCAATGCTCCAGCCACCTTCTCTCGCCTGATGAACTATATATTCATGGATTACCTCGACAAGTTCGTTGTGGTTTATCTGGATGATATCCTGGTATTTTCCAAGAACGAAGAAGAACATGCTGAACATCTTCGTCTTGTGCTGGAAAAGCTACGAGAGCATCAACTATACGCCAAGTTCTCCAATTGTGAATTCTGGCTTCCCGAAGTAACCTATCTTGGGCATGTCATATCTAAGGATGGTATTGCCATCAACCCTGAACGAGTTCAGGCTATTCTTGATTGGACTCCTCTGAAGAACGTTAAGCAAGTCAGAAGTTTTCTCGGTCTCGTCAGCTATTGCCGTCGATTCGTCGAGAACTTCTCCAAGATCGCCAGCCTCTCGACTAACTCGTTGTATAAGGGCGTCAAGTTCCAATGGATGCATAAATGTCGAAAGCTTCCAGCACTCAAAGACAAGTTGACTTCTGCCCCAGTACTAGCTCCACCTAATACTAAGAAGGACTTCGTCATTTACTGCGACGCTTCCCATCAAGGATTAGGCTGTGTCCTAATGCAAGAGTGCAAAGTGATTGCTTATGCCTCTCGACAATTGAGCCATCACGAAGAGAAATACCCAGTTCACGACCTCGAGCTTGCTGCTGTCATTCATGCATCAAGCAAAGGGCGACATTACCTTCTCGGTAATCATTGTGAGATCTTCACCGACCACCAAAGTCTGAAGTATCTGCTTACTCAGCCAGACCTGAACCTCCGTCAGCAGAGATGGATGGAGATTGTTGCAGACTTTGACTTGGGTATTTCCTATACACCAGGCAAGGCTAATGTAATGGCTGATGCCTTGAGCCGCAAGTCTTAATGCAACCACCTCCAGATTCACAAAGTTCAGCCTCACTTGTTGAAGAATCTGAAAAGCTGAACCTCCATATTGTTCCTCCGCACTTTTCGCTCCCCTCCCGAGGAGTTTCGCAAGATGAATCTCCGTGTTGTTTCCTGTGGTTCCTCTATACCTGGTTGTCGAACCAGATCTCGTGGGCTCCATCAAGACAATACAAGGATATGACTCTGAAGCCCACAAGATTAAGCGCGATCTCAAAGAAGGAAAGCCCTCATTCTTCACTATTGCTGATGATGGCGCCTTGTACTTCAAAGGCCGCCTAGTGGTGCTGTGTAAGGAGGAAAACTTGAATATGACTCAGAAGGTTATGAAAGAAGCTCATGATACGCCTCTATGTATCCATCCTGGTAGTACAAAGATGTACCGGGACATTCGTCAAAGATTCTGGTGGTCTAACATGAAGCAAGACATTGCTCGCTATGTTGCTGAATGTGACGTTTGTCGTCGTATCAAAGCAAAACATCAAAGGCCTGCTGGAACTCTGCAACCTATCTCTATTCCTGAATGGAAATGGGACCATGTTGAAATGGGCTTTGTCACTGGATTTCCCAAATCGCAAAAAGGTAATGATGCTATTCTCGTCGTCATTGACCGACTTTCTAAAGTTGCACATTTTCTGGCGGTCAAAGAAACGATCACTGCTAGTCAGCTTGCAACTCTCTACATGTCCAGAATTGTTTCGCTTCACGGTATTCCACTGGTTATCAGTTCGGACCGTGGCAACTTATTCACTTCAAGATTCTGGGCAAGTTTCCAAGAAGCTATGGGGACTCACTTATCTTTCAAGATCTGCGTTTCATCCTCAAATACAAGGGCAAGTTGAACATGTAAACCAAGTTCTCAAGACATGCTTCGAGCTTGTGTTATTTCCTTCGCAAGAAATGGGAGGAATCTCTCCTTATGCTGAGTTCTCTTATAATAATAGCTATCAAGCTAGTCTCAAGATGGCCCCTTCAAGTGTTATATGGACGAAAGTGCCGAACCCTCTAAAACTGGTCGAAACGGGAGCGCCCACTTTTGGTCCGGATATTATCCAACATGCCAAGAACAAGTCCGCATTATCCGCGAGCATCTCAAGACTGCTCGATCCCGTCGAAGAGTCAAGATGACCGCTATCATAAAGACATGGTCTATCAACTCGCGAAAAGGCCTATCTTCGCGTTACACCAATGAAGGGTGCTCACCGCTTCGGGATCAAGGGAAAGCTAGCTCCTCGCTATATCGGCCCATTCACTATTCTGGAAAGGCGTGGAAAAGTGGCATATCAACTGGAGCTTCCGCCGAAGCTTTCTCAGGTTCACGATGTGTTCCACGTGTCACAGCTCCGCCGATGCTTCAAGGACCCAATCCGAGCAGTGGATCATGAAGTGCTCGAATTGCAACAGGACCTCCCTATAAAGAGCATCGGGTCCGCATTCTCGACCAAGCTGAATGCCGCACACGCCAGAAGGCGATCAAGTTCCTCAAAGTCCAGTGGTCGCACCATTCTGAAGATGAAGCCACTTGGGAACGCGAGGATCGCCTGCGTGATGAATACCCCGCACTGTTTCCTTCTACCTACTAAATCTCGGGACGAGATTTCTTGTAGTGGAGGAGATTTGTAATGCCCGGATAATTAGGCTATAGTAAAACTCTCCTGATGATGCCATGTCATCTATGTTACTGTTGCTAATTAAGTGGTAGTTCAAAAAAAAAACATTGCAAATTCAAAAATGAATTAGCAACAAACACCCAAAGTTTTCGAAAGTCAAAACAAAAATGTTCGGGGGTTGCCAAATATTGCATCGGTAATTATGGTGAAGTAAACAAATTTTTAGAAAATGCCTAAATACTTTTAAAATGAATTTAAATAGAAAAGAAATAATAAAGAAAATACAAAACGGAAAAACAAACAGAAGACAAAAAAGAAAACCCTTTCCCCCATCGGGCCGACCGCCCACTGGCCACCAACCCACCCGCCCGCCACGCCCAACAAGCCAGCCAGCCGCCCACTGCCCATCCGGCCGAACTGCCCGCCTCCCCTGCCGCCTCCTTCCTCGTTCCCCGACCGGGTCGAACAGGCGCGTCCCGCCGCACCTCTCGCCCGGCGACGATGAGAGGATAAGGCCGCCACGCCACCCGCCTCCTCGATCTCGCCTCCCACTTGCCCCCACTCGCCTTGGCTCCTCGCCCCCTCCCCTCCATCCATATCCCCTCGTTCGCCACCACGTCCGAAGGCCGCCATGGACTCTGCCACAGTGAAACGCGGCGCCACAGCCATCGCCTCGCCCGGCGCTGCGGTCCGCTGCCACCGCTGTCGTCCTCCTCGTCGACTGGTGGCCATAGCTGGAGCTCGGAGGCGCTGCTACAACGCCCCCCCTTCTTCCACATCTCCGGTCACCGCCGTTCTTCTTCATCTCCGTCGACGCCTCTGCAGCTACTAAGCCACCAAGGGCCACCGTGTGTGCCGCTAGGTGAGCTGCCTCCCCCCTCGGCCCTCTATCTCCCCTAGCTCACGACCTAGCTAGCTTGTCGTCGTCGCCGAGGCTCGCCGCCGCGGTGCACCTCGCGCCGCCGGGCTACAGCCGCCGTCACGCCTTCGCCCGACTCACCGCTGTACCACGGGCTTCCTAGGAGCCTAACGCGCCACAAGACTAGCCTCCCGTGCCTCCTAGCGTGTTTCCGTCGAGGACCCGCTGCTGCCGCGACGCTGCTCGCTGCGGCGAACCGTCGGTGACCAAATGGTCACGGGTCGAACCTTTATGCTCAGCAAGTCACGCAGCTCCACCTAGCCTCCCGTTAGCCGCCGCGCTGCCTCGCCGTCTTCGTCTCACGCCCGAACCACCTCGCCGCCCGCCGAGCCGTGGCGCTTCGACTCCGGCCACCACCGCCTCGCAACCACCACCATTCGCCCGCCGCCGTCTTGCTAGCGAATGTGACCGGTCCCGCCCATTTTGGTGGCTGCGCAGACGAATCCGACACTCGCCCAGCCGCGCCACAAACGAACTCGCCGGTGTTCTAACGCCGCCACGGACGTGGCATGCGTGGGGCCCCACCCCGGTCACGGCCAGTGGGCCATGGGGGCCCCGTTGACTGGATTGACCCAGTCAACGTGCTGACTGGGCAGCCCAGTGGCACTGACATGCGAGGCCCATGCCATAAACGAATAAAATAAATAAATAATTTGCTAATTAATTAAATTAGTTAATTAAACACTAATCCCTCACTGACTACTTGGCCCAACCTGCTAATTAACCCATTTAGTTAGTTTAAACCCCACTTTTAGTGCCTTGACACGACATGTGGGTCCCATCGACCCACATTCGGTTTGACTGGTCAACCGACCAGTTGACCTGCTGACATCACTCTGATGTCATGCCTGCGTCATCATTCACTATTTTGGATAATGTTGGATTTAAGTAAATAAATAAAATCAGAAAATGATTTAAATCTTTAGAAAATCATATCTTTTAATCCGTAACTAGGATGAAAATACTTTCTACATGAAAGTTGCTCAGAACGACGAGACAAATCTGTATACGCAGCCCGTTCGTCCACCACACATCCCTAACATATCGAACACGCAACTTTCCCCCTCCGGTTCATCTGTCCGAAAACGCGAAACACCGGGAATACTTTTCCGGATGTTTCCCCCCTTCACCGATATCACCTCATACCGCATTAGGGCATGCCTAGCATCACACATTGCTTTGTCATGCATCATTATGCATCTGTTTGCATAGTATTCATTGTTTCTTCCCCCTCTTCTCTCCGGTAGACTACGAGACCGACGATGCTGCCGTCCCGTTCGACTACGGAGTTGACGACCCCTCCTACTTGCCAGAGCAACCAGGCAAGCCCCCCCTTGATCACCAGATATCGCCTATTCTACTCTATACTGCTTGCATTAGAGTAGTGTAGCATGTTACTGCTTTCCGTTATACCTATCCTCGATGCATAGCCTATCCTTGCTACTATCATTGTTACCTTTACCCGCAATCCTACATGCTTAGTATAGGATGCTAGTATTCCATCTGTGGCCCTACATTCTTGTCCGTCTGCCATGCTATATTATCGGGCGTGATCACTCGGGAGGTGATCACGGGTATATACTTATACTTATACATGATACATGTGGTGATTAAAGACGGGTCGGCTCGTAGGAGTACCCGCGAGTGGACCTTTGTGGCGGAGCGACAGGGCAGGTTGAGACCGCCTAGGAGAGAGGGTGGCCTGGCCCTGTTCGGCGTTCGCGGATACTTAACATGCTTAACGAGATCTTGGTATTTGATCTGAGTCTGGCTACTGGCCTATACGCACTAACCAACTACGCTGAACAGCTTATGGGCACTCGACGTCGTGGTATCACCAAGCATTTCGTGACGCCGGCCGATCGAGCGGCGCTACCGGATTGGACCGAACGCCACTAGGCTAGGTCTAGCTTTCGGCCGCCCACGCAATGTGCAGGTGTGCTAAGGGCGATGGGCCCAGACCCTTGTGCACTTAGGTTTAGACCGGCGTGCTGACCTCTCTGTTATGCCTAGGTGGGGCTGCGACGTGTTGATCTCCCGCGGCCGGGCATGGCCCAGAAAAGTGTGTCCGGCCAAATGGGATCAAGCGTGTTGGCTATGTGGTGCACCCCTGCAGGGAAGTTAATCTATTCGAATAGCCGTGATCTTCGGTAACAGGACGACTTGGAGTTGTACCTTGACCTAATGACAACCAGAACCGGATACTTAATAAAACACACCCTTCCAAGTGCCAGATACAACCCGGTGGTCGCTCTCTAACAGGGCTACGAGGAGAGGATTGCCGGGTAGGATTATGCTATGTGATGCTACTTGGAGGACTTCAGTCTACTCTCTTCTACATGCTGCAAGACGGAGGCTGCCAGAAGCATAGTCTTTGACAGGATTAGTTATCCCCCTCTTATTCTGGCATTCTGCAGTTTAGTCCACCGATATGGCCCTTTACACATATATCCATGCATATGTAGTGTAGCTCCTTGCTTAAGTAGTACTTTGGATGAGTACTCACGGTTGCCTTGTTCCCCTTTTTCCCCTTTCTTTACCCGATTGCTACAACCAGATGATGGAGCCCAGAGCTGACGCCACCGTCGATGACGACTACTACTACACCGGAGGTGCCTACTACTACGTGCAGCCCGCTGATGACGACACTGTGAGTAGTTAGGAGGATCCTGTGCAGGAGGCATGCGCCTCTTCGATCTCAGATCCCGGTTTGTGCTAGCCTTCTTAAGGCAAACTTGTTTAACTTATGTCCAGATCAGATCTTTGTTGCTTTCGCTGACTGTCTGTGATCGAGCACTTGTATTCGAGCACCTCGAGGCCCCTAGCTTGTATTATGATGCTTGTATGACTTATTTATGTTTTAGAGTTGTGTTGTGATATCTTCCGTGAGTCCTCGATCTTGATCGCATACGCTTATGCGTGCATGATTAGTGTATGATTGAATCGGGGCGCCACATCCCTGTCAGCAAGCGTGAGGGATTCAACCGTAGGGTTTGCAATATGTTCATGATTTGCTTATGGTGGGTGGCGTGATGTACACATACCCGAGTAAGTAGGTTGTTTGCGTATGGGATAAAGAGGACTTGATGCTTTAATGCTATGGTTGGGTTTTACCTTAATGATCTTTACTAGTTGCGGATGCTTGCTAGAGTTCCAATCATAAGTGCATATGATCCAAGTAGAGAAAGTATGTTAGCTTATGCCTCTCCCTCAAATAAAATTGCAATAATGATTACCGGTCTAGTTATCGATTGCCTAGGGACAAATAACTTTCTCGTAACAAAAATCTCTCTACTAAAACTAATTTAGTTGTGTCCTCATCTAAACAGCCCCTACCTTTTATTTTCGTGCTCTTTACTTTCTTGCAAACCTATCCAAAAACACCTACAAAGTACTTCTAGTTTCATACTTGTTTCCGGTAAAGCGAACGTCAAGCGTGCGTAGAGTTCTATCGGTGGTCGATAGAACTTGAGGGAATATTTGTTCTACCTTTAGCTCCTCGTTGGGTTCGACACTCTTACTTATCGAAAGAGGCTACAATTGATCCCCTATACTTGTGGGTTATCAACCGATAGCCCCTAAGTCGGTAGCATCCTTAGCAGAGCCCTCCTCTTTTCCCTCCCCCACAGACTCCCTCCTTCTACCCTCAGCCACCTCCTCTCCTTCATCTACCTCTTTTGTTACATGCACCATATTACCATCTATACCTATAAGAGTTTCCATCCTCTCACCACACACTTTCTTACATGTAGGAGGCATTACATTGACACCCCTGGACTCAATACTCTCAGAACTAGTACTTTTAAAACTAACCACAAGGTCCTGGCCATAAGACATCCGTCTCTTGTTGCCCGTGGAGCTCATGAGAATTTGAGCAAAAGCCGCCTTGCCACTTGAGAGGTCGCTGCCACTGTTCGGGGGTGTAGGAACCCCAAACTGGACATGCGTCGCGCAAGCCGCGTGGACGACATCCCATTCCTCTTGCTCCTCCCTATGCAATCTTCTCCACCACGCCAAGTTCGTCGATCCACCAGGGGCAGCCAGGCTATGATCGCCACCCCCAGCAGCCTTGTCCATCTTAGTGCATGGCCGAGCATCAGCTCCAGGCTTCACACTGGCTCCATTCGCCCCATCCAATGAAGGAAATATGCCCTAGAGGCAATAATAAAGTTATTATTTATTTCCTCATATCATGATAAATGTTTATTATTCATGCTAGAATTGTATTATCCGGAAACATAATACATGTGTGAATACATAGACAAAACATAGTGTCACTAGTATGCCTCTACTTGACTAGCTCGTAAATCAAAGATGGTTAAGTTTCCTAACCATAGACATGAGTTGTCATTTGATTGACGGGATCACATCATTAGGAGAATGATGTGATTGACTTGACCCATTCCGTTAGCTTAGCACTTGATCGTTTAGTATGTTGCTATTACTTTCTTCATGACTTATACGTGTTCCTCAGACTATGAGATTATGCAACTGCCGAATACCGGAAGAACACCTTGTGTGCTACCAAACGTCACAACGTAACTGGGTGATTATAAAGGTGCTCTACAGGTGTCTCTGAAGGTACTTGTTGAGTTGACGTATTTCGAGATTAGGATTTGTCACTTCGATTGTCGGAGAGGTATCTCTGGGCCCTCTCGGTAATGCACATCACTATAAGCCTTGCAAGGAATGTAGCTAATGAGTTAGTTATGAGATGATGCATTATGTAACGAGTAAAGAGACTTGCCGGTAATGAGATTGAACTAGGTATTGGATACCGACGATCGAATCTCGGGCAAGTAACATACCGATGACAATGGGAACAACGTATGTTGTTATGCGGTTTGACCGATAAAGATCTTCGTAGAATATGTAGGAGCCAATATGAGCATCCAGGTTCCACTATTGGTTATTGACCGGAAATGCGTCTCGGTCATGTCTACATAGTTCTCGAACCCGTAGGCTCCGCACGCTTAAGGTTTCGATGACAGTTTTATTATGAGTTTATGAGTTTTGATGTACCGAAGGTTGTTCAGAGTCCCGGATGTGATCACGGACTTAACGAGGAGTCTCGAAATGGTCGAGACATAAAGATCGACATATTGGACGACTATATTTGGACACCGGAAAGGTTCCGATTGAGATTGGGACAATACCGGAGCTCCGGGAGGTTATCGGAACCCGCCGGGAGGTATATGGGCCTTATTGGGCCTTAGTGGAAAGGAGGGGAAAGGAGCAAGGGAGAGGGCGCCCCCCAAGCCCAATCAGAATTGTGAGCGGGGCCGGCCCCCCTTCCCCCCCCCTCCTTCCTCTTCCTTCCCTCTCCTACTCCTAATAGGAAAAGGGGGAGTCCTACTCCCGGTGGGAGTTGGACTCCCCACCTGGGGCGCGCCACCCCCCTCGGCCGGCCCCCTCCTCCACTCCTTCGGGCACCCCATAGACACAACAATTGATCTGTTGATCTCTTAGCCGTGTGCGGTGCCCCCCTCCACCATAGTTCTCCTCGATAATATTGTAGCGGTGCTTAGGCGAAGCCCTGCGACGGTAGAACATCAAGATCGTCACCACGCCGTCGTGCTGACGGAATTCTTCTCCGACACTCTGCTGGATCGGAGTACGGGGAACGTCATCGAGCTGAACGTGTGCAAGAACTCAGAGCTGCCGTAGTTTCGGTGCTTGATCGGTCGGGCCGTGAAGACGTACGTCTACATCAACCGCGTTGTGCTAACGCTTCTGCTTTCGGTCTACGAGGTTACGTGGACACACTCTCCCCTCTCATTGCTATGCATCACCATGATCTTGCGTGTGCGTAGGAATTTTTTTGAAATTACTACGTTTCCCAACAGTGGCATCCCAGCCTAGGTTTTATGCGTTGATGTTATATGCACGAGTAGAACACAAGTGAGTTATGGGCGATACAAGTCATACTGCTTACCAGCATGTCATACTTTGGTTCGGCGGTATTGTTGGATGAAGCGGCCTGGACCGACATTATGCGTACGCTTACGCGAGACCGGTTCTACCGACGTGCTTTGCACACAATGGCTGGCGGGTGTCGGTTTCTCCAACTTTAGTTGAACCGAGTGTGGCTACGCCCGGTCCTTGCGAAGGTTAAAATAGCACTAACTTGACAAACTATCGTTGTGGTTTTGATGCGTAGGTAAGAATGGTTCTTTCTAAGCCCGTAGCAGCCACGTAAAACTTGCAACAACAAAGTAGAGGACGTCTAACTTGTTTTTGCACGGCATGTTGTGATGTGATATGGTCAAGACGTGATGCTATATTTTATTGTATGAGATTATCATGTTTTGTAACCGAGTTATCAACAACTGGCAGGAGCCATATGGTTGTCGCTTTATTGTATGCAATGCAATCGCCCTGTAATGCTTTACTTTATCACTAAGCGGTAGCGATAGTCGTAGAAGCATAAGATTGGCAAGACGACAACGATGCTACGATGGAGATCGAGGTGTCGCTACCGGTGACAATGGTGATCATGGCGGTGCTTGGAGATGGAATCACAAGCACAAGATGATGATGGCCATATCATATCACTTATATTGATTGCATGTGATGTTTATCTTTTATGCATCTTGTCGGAGTAATGGACTACGGGTAGGCCGACCCGAGCCCCTGAACCTTTCAAAACATCGGGCAGACTGCGCCTGAAGACCCCAAGACAAAGAGCGCCTTGAGATAGTCGACAGCAGTCGCCAGGCTACCCCTCCAGGCCGAGTCCCATAGGCCGCCTTTCAGGACAAGCCGACTCAAGCCAGCGACCTCCAGCGAGGCCGGCTAGGAGTCGGCCCGCGACCTTCACCACCTCATGCCGGATGACTACGGGTGAAGCCGCCTCGCGCCCATCCCGCCCAGTCCATAAAGGGCAGGTATGGCTACAGGCGCCCGTCGACGGGAGATCTCCGTCCGGCGCAAAGCTTGTTGCCATGCCGCCTCGACATCGCGACCGTGGGCAGGCTCCTGCACCCCACGTTGGCTGTCTGTCACGACCGAAGGGCGGCAGGACCGCTGTCGGGGGGAGTACCAAGATGGCGAGAGCACCCCAAGGACGGACCCGATGGAGTCGGCCTCGAGGAGTCGGCCGGCTCCTCCGCGAGGTCCACGCGCCATTAACGCATTAAGGCGGGAATGGCACGATGATCGCCGCCCGGCGGCGGCTGCACTTGCCATAACCCCATGACCAAGCTCGGGTCATTAGAAGCACGGCTCTGATGTCTGCAGCAGCAAGACCGCTTCATGGGCGGACGAGTCGGCCCCATGATGGGCCGTCGGCGGGCCCACTAGTCGGCGGGCCCCGTAAGTCGGTGGAGAAGACGGCGACTTAGAGGCCCGGCTTGGACCCACACACAGCGGATTACCGTTGTACCCCGGGGTAGGCCTATATAAACCCCCTGGGCACCCATGCAAAGGGTTGAGGCTAATAGTTTTAGACACACACATAGAGGAGAGAAGAGCGAGCCGTGCCTTCTCCTTCCTCACCCGAATAGCTCAAGGAGCCTCTTGTGCCCACTTTGCCATAGTGATCATGCGGAGACCCCGCAGAGCAGCAGTAGGGTGTTATCTCCTCGGAGAGCCCTGAAGCTGGGTAAGATTCGCCGGCGTGCATGTCTTCGCCTCATCCCATTTCCAGCACCAGCGACGTTCTACTCGCCCCTCCATGATAAGCCATCCTTTGGCATATGTCGCACCCAACCCCCGACATTTGGCGCCCACCGTGAGGCCTGGTGCACCGTCGTGCTGAGACCTTCTGCGGGCGGAACCCTCTTCCTCCCTCGGCGGCGTAGCCAGCCCGCACGCCAGATGGAGTTTGCGCCAATGCGCTGCATGGCGCTGAGGTTGCGTCTTGGGCGAGTTGCCTCGCCGAACTTGTCGGGCGAGTTCGCCTCTCCGACGAGCCTGCGTCCGACGTAAACGCACGGGCGGCCAAAGCCTCCTCGCGGGCCTCCTCGAGCAGCTCCACGCCGACGGGCGAGCCTGCGCCCGACTGGAGTCCGTAGGGCTCCACCGACCCGATGTTGGTCGATTCCGACACCGCGATCGCAGACGCGTTCCCCACCAACGTGGTGGTCTCGACGAGCCTCTCCCTCGCGGAGAGCGGCGGAGCACCATCACGTAAGTACTCGTCATCGACACGGCGAGCCCTCCGGGGGCTCGTGACCTCTCGGCGCTGTTACGCAAGACTGACCGCCTCCATTCGGAGGACCCCGATGCCAAACGCTGGAGGCGCGCGCCTTCAGCTCCTCGTGGGCGCATGTAAGCTGGCAAGCATGAGACACTTGTCGGAAGCCTATCAGCCGAGATGGATCGCGGCGTGGCGGCTCGCCCAGCTCCGACCGGGCCTAGCCGCCTAAGCGCGTCCGCAGCGCGCGCAGCCTCGCCATCTGTTTGGGGCGGTCGCCTGTATGCGCCACGCCAGCCGAGAACATTCGCGCTGCCCAAAGCGGCGGCGACGAGCTGGATAACTTCGAGGCGAGGAGCGCCGCCGATGACGGAGCGAGTCCAGCAGCTCTCGGCGCGCCGCCAAGAAGACGAAGCCGGCTGCCGCCGCAGGCGCAACGGCGACAACACGACGACTTGCCTCCTCACCGAGATCAAGGCGCGACATCTCTGGACGCCGATCGGGCGGCGTCCGGAAGAAAGAACCAGGGTCCGGCCGCCCAGGCGGTGGAGCGGCGGGGCGACTATCGACCTCCTCCTCCCCCTGCGGAGAAAGGCGAAGTCTCCCGCCTCCCGCCGAAGATCCGACTCGGCGACCGCCTTTGCCGCCGAGAGGAGTCGGAGAGAACGACGTCCGCCACCGGATCGAGCGACTCCACCGATCCCTGGCGCTAGAAGAAGAAGATGAGTTGGGACCACCCTGTTTCGGACCTCGCATCCGCGACGAGCCCTTCCCCCGAGGATTCACACTCCCCCGAGACACACCCAAATACACCGGCTCCGTGAAGCCGAAGGACTGGCTGGTGGACTACTCCACGGCCGTCAGCATAGCGAACGGCAACAAGCGCGTTGCCGTAAAGTATGTTCCCCTCATGCTCCAGGGCACAGCCCGGACATGGTTGAACAGCTTGAGGCCCCGCAACATCAACGGCTGGGTCGACTTCACCGAGGCCTTCGTCCGCAACTTCACGAGCACATACAAGCGACCTCCCAAGCCTCGTCTACCTGTCCTTGCGCGTACAAGGCCCCAACGAGTCCACTCACACTACCTCACGCTACTGGGCGACTCCGAACTCCCCGCGAGGGAGTGCACGAGGTGCAGTAATCGAGTACTTCACCGCCGGGTGCAGAGAAGGCACCCTCCTCAAGCACAAGCTCCTTTGCGACGAGCCGGAGACCCTCGACGAGCTGCTAGTCATAGCAGACAAGTACGCCACTGCCGACTCCTCCATGAAGACGGAGATCGAAGTCAGTGCGACTGGCAAAGTAGCTCCTCATGCTCCCAGAACTCCAGCTGGCGACGCCACCGGCGATAACAGCAGAGAATGATCACAAGCGCAAGGCCCCGCAGCCGGCTTCCAACAGCCGGCAGGTGGCGACAGTCGAAGACCAGCAGCCAGAGGGGCAGCCTCCTGCCAAGCGGCAGAAAGGCGGCAAGTCCAACTGGTTGCCGGCCTTCTCTTACGAGCAGACTCTGGACGGACCCTGCAAGTTCCACAGCGGCGCGAAGCCGTCAAATCACACCACCTGGAAGTGCCACTGGCTCACTAGGATCACCAAGGGAGACGGCCTTGCCCCTCCTCCGCCTGCTGGGCCGCCGCCTCCACCACCGCCCGGCAAGAATGGCTGTGCGGCCAGTCGGCGCAGTACAAGATGATTACCCAGAAGAGCACGGCGCCTATGTCGTGTTTACTAGCGTGGCTGATGATCGCCGTAGCAGGCGGCAGCAACAGCAAGAGGTGAATGTCGTAGCATCAAGCGCCCCGGAATTCATGCACTGGTCCGAGAAGCCCATCAGCTGGAGTCGTGCTGATCACCCAGAGGTTATGCCGAATCCGGGCTCCTACGCCCTGGTCTTGGGAGCCACCCTTGCCACGGATAGGCGGGCCGCTCGCTTCTCGCGAGTATTGATAGACGGAGGCAGCATCATCAACATCCTATACAAGGATACGATGGAGAAGCTAGGAATCAAGCAGAGGCAGCTTCAGCATAGTCGGACTGTGTTCCACGGAATTGTACCTGGCCTTTCCTGCTCACTGATTGGCAAGATTCTGATAGACGTCCTCTTTGGGGACAAGGATCACTTTCGCCGAGAGCCAGTGTGGTTCGAAGTGGTGGACCTCGAGAGCCCCTACCATGCCTTGCTTGGCCGACCTGCTTTGTCCAAGTTCATGGCGGTCCCCCACTACGCCTACCTCAGAATTGAAGATGCCGAGTTCCAAGGGGATTCTGACCGTAGCCGGCGACTCAGAAGTCGTCCGCTGTCAGGTAGCTGAAAGCAGCCGGCTAGCCGAAGTCCACAGGTGATCGAAATGAGAAGTTGCTCGGATCGGGTCGTGGCGATGGCAAGCAGCCAGAGATATCGTCCACCCCAAGGAGTCGAAGCCGAGGGCTCGTTCAAGCCGACCAAAGAGACCAAGAAGATACCCTTGGACCCGAGCACCCAGAGAAACGCTGTCATAGGCGCGAACCTCGACAAAGAATAGGAAGGCGAGCTCGTCGATTTCTCGTGAGAATCGGATATCTTCGCATGGTCCCCAAGGACATGCCAGTGTGCCACGGAGTTCGCCGAGCACAAGTTACACGTCCGACCTGATGTGAAGCCCGCCAGCAGCCCTTGCGCCACTGTCAAGAGAAAAGAAGAGTTGTTGGAGAAGAGATAGCCCGGCTCCTTGCAGCCGGTTTCATCATGGAAGTTTTTTCCGAATGGTTGGCTAACCCGGTCCCGGTACTAAAGAAGAACAAGCGTGGCGGATGTGTATTGACTACATAAGCCTCAACAAAGCCTGCCCCAAGGACCCGCTTAAACTCGCCAAGAATTGATCAGTGATAGACTCCACAGCCGGATGCGAGCTGTTGAGCTTCTTAGATGCATATTCAGGATATCATTAGATCAAGCTGAACCCGGCATGATTGAAGACCGCCTTCATCAGGCCATTTGGAGCCTTCGCTGCCGACCATGACGCTCGGCTTGAGGAACGCCGCGCCACCTTTCAGCGTTGCATGCAGAAGTGCCTCCTCAAGCAGCTTGTCAGAAACGCCCACGTTTACGTGGACGACATGGTGGTGAAGACGGAGAAGCAAGGAATGCTGTTGGAAGACCTCAAAGAGACCTTTGAAAACCCGCGTGCGATTCCAGATCAAGCTCAACCTGAGAATGCGTCTTCTGAGTACCAGCCGCCAGCTCCTTGGCTTCCTCGGTATCCGAACGCTGCATAGAGTGCAACCCGTGAAGATCAAGGCAATTGAGAGAATGGAAGTGCCCCACCGATCGCTGGATGTGCGGTTCATCGGCTGCTTGGCGCCTATCACCGATTCATCGACCGGTTTGGGTGAGAAAGCCCTTCCTCTGTACCAGCTTATGAAGAAGACCACCTTCTTCGAATGGAACTCCAAGGCGGACGAAGCTTTTCTCCAGTTGAAAAGAATGCTGACTACTCCCCAAAGGTCATGGCGGCTCCGACCAAGGAGCCCATGCTCCTCAGATATTACCGCCACCAAGTAGGTAGTCAAGCTAATTATTGTGGTTGAACGCAAGGAGGAAGGCAAGGCGCTACCTATCCAGAGACCGGTATATTACCTGAGCGAGGTACTGTCGACCTCCAAGCAGAACTACCCCAACTACCAGAAGATGTGTTACAGCGTGCACTTTGCCGCCAAGAAGTTGAAGCCTTACTTTCAAGAGCATTCAATCACCGTGGTTTGCACGGCCCCACTAGCAGAGATCATCGGAAGCCGAGATGCTTCAGTCGAGTGGCCAAATGGGCCATAGAGTTGGCCCCTACACCATCTTTTACCAGCCCCAAGCACCGCCATCAAGTCACAAGCACTGGCCGACTTGTTGGGGAACGAGTAATTTCAAAAATTTCCTACGCACACGCAAGATCATGGTGATGGCATAGCAACGAGAGGGAGAGTGTATGTCCACGCACCCTCGTGAGACCGTGGCGGAAGCGCTATAACAACGCGGTTGATGTAGTCGTGACGCCTTCACGATCCAACCGATCCAAGT